>CM077193.1:54057825-54330325 GCA_039654625.1 Rhinogobio ventralis | reverse complement strand
GCTGTCTGTTGTTCAAGAGTGGCTTGACACAAGGAATGCGACAGCTGAAACCCATGTCTTGCATACGTCTGTGTGTAGTGGTTCTTGAAGCACTGACTCCAGCTGCAGTCCACTCTTTGTGAACCTCCCCCACATTTTTGAATGGGTTTTGTCTCCCCCATAATCCTCTCCAGGGTGCGGTTATCCCTATTGCTTGTACACTTTTTCCTACCACATCTTTTCCTTCCCTTCGCCTCTCTATTAATGTGCTTGGACACAGAGCTCTGTGAACAGCCAGCCTCTTTTGCAATGACCTTTTGTGTCTTGCCCTCCTTGTGCAAGGTGTCAATGGTCGTCTTTTGGACAACTGTCAAGTCAGCAGTCTTCCCCATGATTGTGTAGCCTACAGAACTAGACTGAGAGACCATTTAAAGGCCTTTGCAGGTGTTTTGAGTTAATTAGCTGATTAGAGTGTGGCACCAGGTGTCTTCAATATTGAACCTTTTCACAATTTCCTTAGTTGTCAGTTATAATCATCAAAATTAAAAGAAATAAACATTTGAAATATATCAGTCTGTGTGTAATGAATGAATATAATATACAAGTTTCACTTTTTGAATGGAATTAGTGAAATAAATCAACTTTTTGATGATATTCTAATTATATGACCAGCACCTGTATAAATATATATAGCTGCCTTTTGACTTTGGGATGCGGGCCCTCGCACCAGGACGATCAAAAGGATTGAAAACCCATTATTTACTGCACACTAAAGACATTAACTGAGTTTTAGCCACAACCCTCTGAACGTTACCTGTGGAGACGATGGTTTAAAGGGATATGGTTTCTGCATCACCAGTCCTTCCTGCCAAACAAAACAACAGCCTCTTTACTGACAGGGAAGCTCATCAATACTCCAGCTGGTTGAGCCGGAAGATCTGCGTGTGTTAGTCTGGCGGCCGGGCGAATGGAGTGGATCTGGACTGTTGAATACACACTAACCGCAGCTCTTATAAACACGTGTACGTAACACTACACGTACCTTCACAGTAAAGTCATGAGTAGATCAGACATACCTGAACTGTATACAGTCACACTGTTGCTATTGCGAACACTCAATGCACTCCAGATGAGTGCCCTTGCTTTGTTTGGGCCGAGGTTTCTCAACTGATGCCGCACTAAAAAAAGTTGAAATTCTAATTTAACTCATAATTCATTGTCATAATTCTGACAAAAAATTGAAATTATGACAAAAAGTCAAAATCGTTGGGTAGTTTAAGTCAAACTTTAATGACATCATTTTATGAAAAGTCAAAATTATGACAAATTTGAAATTATGATATACTAAAAAAAAAAGTCATAACTCTGACAAAAATAATGGAATTATGACACATGTCAGTCATAATTTTTATTTTTCATAATTAATTTAATAATTTCCATAATTAACTTGTCATTAAGTATGTCATAATTTTGACTTTTTATCTCATAATTAGGACAATAAAATGATGACAATCATAATTAAGACATACGTCATAATTAATGGATTAAAAATGCAAATTATAATATAAAAAGTCTTAATTGTTAGGTAGTTTAATTTAAAAGTCGAAATTATGACAAATTTGAAATTATGACATACTAAATTAAAATCATGACATTAAAACAAAAAGAAATTCTGGCATAAAAGTTGTAATTATGACATATCGCCACCCTGAGCGGTTTTGGGATATTGAGCTTTCACTTAAATTTATACGGTTAAATGGACATTTTTAAAGCAACAATTTTCAAGAAACACAAACACTTTTAATTCAAACTAAAAATTAGTGTTGTATTAATGTTTCGACATATTAGAGAAAGTTAATGACATTTATTTCATATTTTAGGACAAATATTTATTTTCTTGTTCAAGTTAAGCATAAACGGCAGTGGTAAATATGTATTCAGTGCAGATGGTCATTTTAGGCAGGAATATGGTGGATAATTAATCACGTTATTCCAGGAACCAATAGTTGAAGTTCCTTTTGGTTTAGACAGAAAGCCGCTCCTGTGATGATCGGTATGGATTAAGAAAAGTTTGTAGACCAACTTTGATGTTGGCTTGAGGATCTGGGATGATTTTAGTATCAAAATTATTAATAAATGCACACAATTATCCATGAACTTGACAAGCCTTAGCCTTAGTTGGCCGTTTTGGCAGGATACTGCCATCTAGTGGTAGCAGGTTTTCTTAGACAGCTGTGTGTGTGGATCATAGACTGTAAAAAAAATGGACGTTTGTGTGTCCAGGATTCTGAAGAGCAGTTTTGAAGCGTAAAGTAGGGTTGAGCTGGCCGTTGCCATCTTAGCAGCACGTCATCACGCGTCACTCCCGGGTAACAGAAAATGGGCAAAGAAGCGGGACGTGGGCGGAGCTGAGGTGATGCGATGACTAACAGACAGCAGATAAACGGCTATCCACCAGTCATTCAAAGTGGCCACGCCCTTAATTATGCAGAACTTTAAGGCTTTATATAATGTAAACCAATGAGCTATAAAAAAAAAAATTCACCCCCCTCACAGTTGTCATGAAGGGCAAAACTAGCCGTATAGACCAAAACCACAAAGGTGTGGATCCCATATGGATATATGGATGGATGATAGATAGATAGAATGGAAGCTTAAATGAGAGTGTATGGGCTTCTGAGTGTTTACATTTGAATTTTGACAGTTGAAGTTTAAACAGTCTTGGCTCATTGGTCCACTCGTGTGCATTCTGATTGGCTCACGAACAGAGCCTTACGGAACCAAGTTAGAGTTCGACTTTTCTAAATAAAACACAACTTAACAATGTGCACTTACACTTAACTTTAAAAAAAAACAATGTCATATAGAACCTTATTAGTCATAATTTCAACTTTATCTCATACGTAACTTAGTATGCCATCATTTCTAAGCATGATGTGTTGCTCTTGTGTGGCAGAAATGGGCTTCCACAGGAATTAGGTTTCTTTTTAAAGGGGGATCATATGTGAAGGTTACCAGGAACCAACCAATTGTAGTAGACAAATACATTTCCTGTCAAAAGTTTTCTATTGTTGACACACGCCTTACAAACGCAACGTAACGTAAAAACACGCTTTTGATTCGTTGAGCAGCGAGGGCGTAATCAGAGTGTCTGTGGGAGTAACTCTGTTTTCACCCCAATGGCTCATGATATTATAGGAACTTTCGCTTCAGGCGTGTGTTGAAAGCAAATGCGTTTAAAGACCTACTCATAAACATAACAAAAGTTCCCAGCTTGCAATGCTAATGATATCTTCCCTCTTTCAACTTCCCCTTAAAGGCACTGAAGCTTCATGACAAAACACATCTCTTACCTTCACCGTCTGCTCTTTATATCCTCTTCAAAAGAAAACAAAGAAGGACGAACGGCTCGTGTCTTCAGAACGGTTAAAAGAGTCCGTTAATTCGAAGACGTTCCGTTGGGAAAAGCCCGCAAAATCTGACACGTCTCAAATTCGAAAAGTACTAAAGGCGCGAAACAAAACAACTTAAAACAGTTCCTGAGGTCTTTCCCTTCAAGTCCACCTCCTTGAAAAAGCACATGATCACGGGGCGTGTTTGTACAAAAATTGAGATTTTGCTGAGCTTGCACTGATTATGATGTTATGTATATGAATTAATTTTATTGAACATATCTTTATTGCTTCATGGCACAAAATCATGTCAAGACATGAAATAACTTTTTTCTGACACAGCTTTAGTGTTGGTAATAATACCATTTGTGCAAAACAAGAGGATATGACAGATTTGCATAAAAATGCACTGTATTCAAAGCATAAAATCTCAATTACTGTACATAAAAAACAAATCTCGTCCATTTTCACTATAATAATTGTGAAGAAATGATTGTGCCAGAACAGTTCAATACGAAATATGATTTGTGAGTACACACAGAAATCCTTTAGAAATCATTTGTTTTTTATGTCATGTGGTCCAGCAAAGCATGATGGGAACTGTTGTTTTTTTCTGGGATAATATTTATCCAAAAAATAGAATAAAAAAAGTTTGTATCTCACAAAAGGTATAAACTCGCAATTCTGATAAAAAAAAGGGAGAAATGCGAGTAGCTTGCAACTGTGCGATATAAACTTGCAATTCTAAGTAGAAAAGCCTGATTTGTGGTAAAAAGAAAACGCATTTTTACTTCTAAAAAGCCAGGAAAAAAAAAAATTGTGTTTATAACTTGCAAATGCGAGATATAAACGTACAATTCCAAGAAGAGAAGTCTGAATTGTGACATAAATTCGCTATTGCGAGAACTTTTTTTTTTAATTGTGAAATAAAAAGTCACAAATTACTTGGAAAAAATTTCCATGGCAGAAAAAAAGAATTGCGAGAAAGTCGGAATTGCTGGTTTATAACTCGCAATTGTGAGAAGAAAAGTCTAAACTGTAAGACAAACTCACAATTCTGACTATAAATTTGCCATTGTGAGAAAAATAAAGATATAAACTTACAATTCTAAGTCTGAATTGTGACAAATTCACTATTGCTAGAATATTGTTTTAATTGTGATACAAAAAGTCGCAATTACGTTTTTATTTTTTATTCCATGCCAGAAAAAAACAAACATAAAAAAAGTTTGAGATGTAAACTTGGCTAGCATGTTTTTGCATGATTCAACACATTGCTAGCATGTTTTCTCTTGATTTACACTTTGTTAGCATACGTGGCTAGCATGTCTCTGACATGATTTAGCACGTTGCTAGCATGTTTTTACATGACTTACACATTGTTCGCATTTTTTTGCATGATTTAACACATGGCTAGCGTTTTTCTGATATGATTTAACATTTTTGCTTTTTTCTGAGGGAAAAAAGTTGTTTAAAATTCGCAATTCTGACCATATAAATTCACTATTGCGAGAATTGTTTTTTTAATTGTGTGATAAAAAGTCACAATTACCTTTTTAATTCTTTTATTCCATTCCAGAAACAAAAAACAACTTAAAAAACGGAATTTAGAACTTGCAATTCAGATAATAAGTTTGCTATTGTCAGAAAAATGTTAGAATTTTGCAATTCTGAATAAACATAAATTCGCTATTGCGAGAATTTTTTTTTTTAACTGCGAGATAAAATGCAATACCTTCTTTATTTTTTTATTCCGTGGCGAAAACAAGCTTCCACATGCTTGCAATCATTTGCATTTCTTGTTTTATCAAAAGACATTCTTTCCCAAGAGAAAAACTCGTTTCAATCCGGACTTTGTTTATTTTCAGCAGAGCCGAGCCGAGCAGCCAATGGGAGCGCAGCAGCTCAGATGTTTCCGCTGGCGTCCAGCAGCTGCTCTCTGATGGAGTTGAGCTCCACCAACCCCCCGTGCAGTTGTTTGGCCAGGCTTCGCACCTCCGCCGTCACCTCCTTCTTACAGCCCTTCTTCACCTCCTTCATGTCTTTAGTGAAGTACTTGTCCATTCCTGTATGCAGACTGGCTAACTTGGCCAGCGTGTTGTTCGTGATTTGTTCCGCTCGCTCGACCGGGTCAGTGACGAGGCTGATGGTTTGGAGCGCACGTCGCACCTCCCAGTCGCCGGTGTAGTAGTTGTTGCGTCGCAGCAGCGGATGAGCGCGCAGTCGACCGACACCTTCAGCGATGAACCGCAAACAGCGCTGCATTTCTATCAGGTGTGCCTCGTAGTCCTGAACGATGATCTCGATCTTCTTACGGTCCTGCACGAGGATGGAGCAAAAACAACACGTCAATTCTATTATATTTCATACATGAATTTGAACAACATTATAAAAACTTGATAAATCATGCTAAAACATGCTAGCAATGTGTTAAATCATGTCAGAAACATGCTAGCCATGTATGCTAACAAAGTGTAAAACATGCTAGCGACATGCTAAATCATGTCAGAAATATGCTAGCCATGTATGCTAATAAAGTGTAAATAATGATAAAACATACTAGCAAAAATGTTAAATCATGCAAAAAAATGCGAACAATGTGTAAGTCATGTAAAAACATGCTAGCAACGTGCTAAATCATGTCAGAGACATGCTAGCCACGTATGCTAACAAAGTGTAAATCAAGAGAAAACATGCTAGCAATGTGTTGAATCATGCAAAAACATGGTAACAAAGTGTAAATAATGCTAAAACATGCTAGCAAAAATTTTAAATCATGTCAAAAACATGCTAGCCACGTGTTAAATCATGCAAAAAAAATGCTAACAAAGTGTAAATAATGAAAAAAAATGCTAGCAAATGTGTTAAATCATGTCAGAATAATACTAGCCCTGTGTTAACTAATGCAAAAATGCTATCGAAATGCTAAATCGTGTTAGCGATGTGTTGAATCATGCTAGAAACATGTCAGCAATGTGCTAAATTATGCTAGCAACATGTTAAAACATGCAAGCAAGGTGTTAAATCATGTTATCAATGGGTTAAATCATGTTAGAAACATGCTAGTGTAATGTGCTAATTCAAGCTATAACTTAATTTAAACTGCAAACTTCAAGCTTTCCAGAGTTATTTCAAACTTTCAGACAAGGCTCTGTCAAGCTAACATCAAAGCTCGCCATCAAACTGATCTAGTTCAAGTTTACGAGGCTTGATCTAAAGATCATTGTTTGAGCTCCTAATAATGAGCGTGAACATACGTGCATGTTGTGGATGTTGTCTGAAATGGTGGCTGACGCCGCCGTGATGCCGCCCGCCGTGGCGACGCCCAGTCCGATGGCCGAGATGATGAGGGAGGCGCCGAAGGTAACAGGAACCAGTGCCAGTCCCGCGATGGCCGCGGCTCCACCGACGGCTGTGGTGGTGCCGCCCGTGATGTTGGCGATTTTAGCGCGGTGGTGGAAGTTGCTGAGGTCGTCGGCAATACCATATAGGATCAGCACATGCTGGTAGAGCAGCTCGGCCCGCTCCATGAAGAGCTTCAGGTACACGCGGAGGCCACGATGGACCTTATCAGCCACTGCTTTAAACGATCTGACGGGAGGAAGAGCAGTGCTTAGAGTTTCTCTGGTCAACATGTGAGACTTATCTTGTGTCACTGTGAATCTTACATGGTCTCTTCCTCTTTAGAGCCCATCACCTCATTCGATGGCAGCTCATCCCAAACTGAAAAACAAAGAGATGGAGTGAGAAATGATTTCGGTCTGATGAGCGCCGGGTGAATTAGTGAACTAATCTCGACTCACACTCGACTGTATTCCACCACTCCATCAGACTGTCGGTGTCCTGCCAATCAAACACACATGACAAACACACTGTGGCAAACAGCAGAGCAGAATCTATTGACTTAAGCTCAATAATACTGACCCCTTCATCCTCCTCTTCCTCACGCTTCTGCTCTTCCTCGTGATCTCTCAGTCGTCTCATGTCCATCTGAGCCGACATCCACTCAGCCTTACGGAGAGAGACATAATGGAGAATGAGATAAAACACCAGAGATGATGACTTTAACCACACAGACATTTACTACAGGGCCTTATGATTTCCACGATGCAGAACATGCGCTAATTAAAGCTAAAAACATGTCTGCAATGTGCTAAATCATGCTATGAACATGCCTACAATGTGCTAAATCATGCTAGCAATATGCTAGATCATGATAGCAATATGTTAAAACATGCCAGCAACGTGCTAAATAATGCTAGGAACGTGAAATCATAGGAAAATGCCTGCAATGTACTGATTCAAGCTATGAACATGCTTGCAACGGTCTAAATCATGATAAGAAAACATGTCAGCAATAATGCTAAATTAAGCTGGAATCATGCTACTAAACATACTAAATCATGCTAGGAATGTGAAATCAAAGGAACATGCCTGCAACAGGCTAATTCGTGCTAAGAATATGGTAAAAACATGTCAGCAACGTGTTAAAGCAATGCTAGAATCATGCTACTAAAAATGCAAAATAATGCTAGGAACACGTGAAATCATATTAGCAATGTGCTAATTCAAGCTATGAACATGCCTACAATGTGCTAAATCATGCTAGCAAAATACTAAAACATGTCAGCGACGTGCTAAATCATGCTAGAATTTTGCTATTAAAAATGCTAAAACATGCTAGGAGCATGTGAAATCATACTAACAATGTGCTAATTCAAACTAGGAACATACCTACAACGTGCTAAATCATGTTAGCAATATGCTTAAACATGTCGGCAATGTGCTAAATTATGCTGGAATCATGCTAATAAACATGGTAAATCATGCTAGGAACATGAAATCCTAGGAACATGCCTGCAACGTGTGCTAAATCATGCTAACAATATAGTATGTTAAAACATGTCAGCAATAATGCTGAATAACGCTAGAATCATGCTATTAAACATGTTAAAGCATGCTAGGAACATGTGAAATCATACTAGCAATGTGCTAATTCCAGCTAGGAACATGCCTACAACGTGCTAAATCATGCTAGCAATATGGTAAAACATGTCAGCAATGATGCTAAATTATGCCAGAATCATGCTACTAAACATGCTAAAACATGCTAGGAACATGTAAAATCATACTAGCAATGTAATAATTCAAGCTAGGAACATGCCTGTAACGTGCTAAATCATGCTAGCAATATGGTAAAACATGTCGGCAATGTGCTAAATCATGCTACTAAACATGCTACATCATGCTAAGAACATGTGAAATCATAGGAACATGCCTGCAACGTGGTAAATCATACTAGCAATGTGCTAAAAGTGTTAAATTATGCTAGAATCATGCTACTAAAAATGCTAAATCTATGTGACTATAATCACACAAACATTTTTATTGTCCCTACTACAGGGCCCTGTGATTTCCACAATGTGGAAACTGTTCAAGTTAGGAACAATCCTATAACATGGTAAATTATGCTAGCAATATGGTAAAACATGTCGGCAATGTGTGCTAAATCATGATAGCAATATGCAATGTGCTAAATCATGCTACATGCTACATCACGGTATGAAATCATACTAGCAATGTGCTAATTCAAGCTAGGAACATACCTACAACATGTTAAATCAAGCTAGGAACATGTGAAATCACATGTGTAAATACACAACACAGCATTTCTGAAAAAAACATGGAAAAAAAATTAATAGAAATTAATTAAAAAAAATTTTTTTTTAATGAATTCAATTAATTAGAAATGCTTTTTGATTATTAAAATTGAATCAAATGATTAAAATGGAAAAAAATGAAACAAGAAAAGAAAAACAAATTTCATAGGGCCCTAAACATGTAATTTTTGTTACACTTTAAAAAAATTGTTGATGAAATGTTATACGTTTCATGATTTGAATTAATTAGACATGCTTTTTGATTGCTAAAATTTGATTTACTATTAAAATGGAGTCCAAAGAAATGAAAACGATTGTGGTATTTTGGAAAAAACACAGGGTTGCTAAATACCTTGGCAGCGTCAGACAGCTGCTCATTTCCAGACGTGGCACCTGGAGGGTCCAGAAAGTCTTCAGGAAAAGTCTCCTGAAAAAAGCCGGATTTACAGCAGATGGAGTGGTAGTGATTGGTTTTGATGGAGAGGAACGCACTCTTACCTTTGACCCCCTGCGATGCGTGTCAGTTTCTTTGGGTTCCTGTGGTTTGTTGTCCTGTGTGAGAGGGCCCGTCAGTGCTAAACTCGTTTGCGTGAACATCATTAAAGCACGAAAGTGAAAGGGTAATAGATACCGGTGTGTATTCCTCCGCCAGCTCAGCGTCTCCGGCCTTGAACAGATCCGCACCCTTTCGAGGGACCTCGTCCTCCTCCACGCCCTGCAGGGTTCAGACGTCAGCAGTGTTTTCAGCAGAATCTGAGCATTTAAACAGTGAGTTCAGCAGAAAGAGAGGGCCGCACCTTTGAGTCTCGGCGGGACAGCGGCGGCACTTTAAGAATCGGAGGCTTCTTCGTCTGCAAAAACAGAGACAGCACACGATTACAACAGAAAATCACTATTTAAAGAAATTACAATATAAAATATAAACAAAAACATTAATATGAAATATACATATGACTATAGATGTTATGATTATAAATAAAAATAAATATAAAATATACATATAAATATTATTAAGCAAATAAGCTCCATCAATAAACGTAAATACAAAATATAAATATTATTATGAATATGAATAAATATAAGAAATATATTAAATATTATATTATATAATTATGAGCCAAATGAAGCTCCATCAACATAAATAAATGAAAGAATAAATATTAATATAATAAATGTGTATACATATAAAATACATATAATATAAAAATAAATATAATATTATATCAATATACTTTGTATTTATATTTATTTACTTACATAACATTTATAATATGCATGTATATAATTCTTAGTATATATAAATAACCTGGTAACTTTAATTAATACCAATCGTAAAACAATGTCTGTAGTGCAGAAGCAGAAAATGTGGGAAATATGAGGAAACATGAGGAAAGGTTTCACCTCCTCCTGATCTTTGGCCGGCCTGATGTCCGGTTCTTCATAACTCTAGAGAACACAAACAGTGTTGAGTTCAGCGCCGGTTAAAATCATTTAAAGTATTTATTTAAAAATATATATTTTGAATATATTATATCGAAAAAATGTAATACAAATAAAATGAAAAATACACAATTAAAATGAAATTAATTAAAACTATAATAATGTATTAAAACTAAACAGGCTGAAACTAAAAATAATGTTTTTTCTAAAAAAACAAATAAAAATAACAAAATGACTAAAACTTTAACTAAAATGAAAATAAATTAAAGAAAATATCTAAATCTAAAATATACTGTAACATTATAATACTATTAATATATTCATGATATTGCATGCATACTTGAAATAAAATAATGTTAACTGAAACTAAATATTTTTTTCTTTAAAAAAAAAAAAAAAAGACTCGCAAAATTGCTAAAACTTTAACTAAAATAAAACTGAAAATGGGAAATATAAGAAATAAAATCGAATAAAATGTTTTACTTTATTTAACTATTTGCCAAGACAACATTGTTAAACTACGAGGTAAACTCGAAGTACTAAAATAACTAAAACGTAAATAAAATCTGATCTGATTTACCTTTGACTGTCTGCGGTGTAAACGAGGGACTTTAAACTTCACTGGTTTCTTCTGTACAAACAGAAACAATTCATCTGAACTGAAAAAGCAATGCAAAGCTTCGCAGAGATCATGAGAGCCGTAACCACCATAGACAGGTCCCCACAATAATTACAAACGTGTCCCTGCTCTTAATATACAATCATTGATGAAAAAAACTATAGGGCGGATTAGAACCAGGAACCTTTGACACTGGGGCTAACCATATATTTGACACTAATTAATGCATTAATGTTCTATTTCATTATGATTGAAAGAGGAAAAATTGTTCAAGACAACGTACAGGTCGACAGTCCTGCATTTCCTGATGTCTGAAGTCACTGGAGTCTGAAGTCATGAAGAGATCGGCGGTTTTATGGACGTCTTTGTCTCGATCGGCTGCCTGAAAACATCAAAACAAATCTCTGGATTATGAATTACGCTCGCTTTAAACATGAGTTATGCTTCCTATCAAGTGCCCTACTATGGGATTAAATTCCTGCCAAATGTACTGCGGCATCAAAAAATAATACGCGTGATTTCAAGATTTAAAAACAAATGTAAAAATATATTGCTCTATATATATATATAGTACATTTTTTATTTTTTCCGTTTTAACCCCTTGTCTGTCACCCCCCATTTTGGCAAGTGGGGCATTTTAACATACCCCAAATAATAATAAACACTGAATACACACATAAGTAACATATATCTATAAAACCAACACTTTAGAATTACTCAGACTGTTATTAATATGGAGATATAAAGGCTCAAACATTAAAACAAAAATAAAAAATATTAATAATAAATGTATAAAAATATTATGTGAATGTAGTATAACAGCTTATAACCACAACTAAAGTGAAGCCACACGTGTGGTCATGCTTCATTTCAGACCTGAGGATGAAATCTCTAAAATTATGCATTTTATGAAGCATATTGTATGGCATGTCATGTGAGTTTTTAGCGAATGCTAAGATAAGATGCTATCATTATGTTATTGGCCTGTAAAACACATACTTGCAGTCTACTAACTAGTCTTTAACTGCTTAATTCATACTCTGTTGTTTTCACTCAATGAACTTCTCACACGTCTGTCTTAATCCTCATTATTCTTTTATAGATATTCTTTTGTTTGTATTATATCCATTATAACCTATTCAGACGTGACTGGCTTTTGATTCTTGTTGATATTTCATTCAAAATATTGTTCATTACAGATTGATTATTTTGCACTCCTGACATAAGTTAAGAAATGAATGTCACTGCAACCTCATTTTATCATAAACAGTGGTCAAATAACAAAGCTGGAGGATTTAATCTTTATAATTATACCAAGTGTGTGATGTTTAAACGAGCAGTGAATGCTGAACAACAGTAATCTGGGGCCGTCGGCGATACTTCTGCATAAGGGGTTAATTGAAAATATTAACTTTTTTTTATTTTAATAGACTTTATTTTTATTTTAGTTAAAGTTTTAGAAATTTAGTTTTTGTTAATATATATTTTATAAAAACACATTTCACTTAGCATTTATTTTATTTCAAGTATGCATGCTAATAATATATTATTATAGTTTTAATTCATATTTCAAATTCGTTTTTTTTTTTTTTTTGTATTTTTGTATTTTGCATATCAAATTATTACAAGCGAACACATTTTTTTTAATATGAGCAGAAAATGTAAGAGGGCACAAAATAAAACCAAGGAAAACATAATTTTTAAGAACACACAGTTTTGTGCAATATAATTTTAAATTTTTAACGAATTTTGAAATCACACTTATTGTTTTTTGATCCTGCAGTATATTTGGCGGGAAGTGAATCCCATACCCTACCTTTGAATCCCATGAAGAAGGACCCAAAAACCCATCAGAATATGAATTCTGGAAAAAAACATAATTCATATAAGCAATAATACCCTCACCAGAAGTGAGCAGGAACACAATATGGTTTTGTTTGAACCTTAAAATTGTTTGGTGAATAACTGCGTCCGGCTTCGGATCTCAGTAATGTGTCTTCCTAGAAAGGGACATATTAAAGGATATTAAGTGAACCGATTTCAAACTCATGCCGGTTTCTCTACCTTGAACTCGTGAGGCATGTAACCGCTCATTCCCTTTAGCTCATCCAGCCCGTCATGATCCTAAAAGCACAGCTGATCTGTGTTAATAATCCCTGAGCTTTCCACAAACATCCCTACAACTCGGACAAACCTTAAGATCTGGATGAGGCGTGAAACCACAAGCTCCCTTCGGTTCAGCCTCGTCGTCATTCTCCTGCAACACACCGTTAATGGACATCAGACAGAACCGCATACTACCGTCCTTCTGCAGTGTATAGGATGTGTACTGTAGAAATACTAATCTTAAGGGCCTTTCACATCGACTGCGATCTATCGTGGCGCAACAAATCAAAATTGTGTCGTTTTTTCCCTGTCGCCCCACGATGAAATGGGCCGTCCAATTAGATTTGAGCTTTAGATCACGTGACTGGAGCCACTGCTGACAACCAGTCTAAACACAGAAGAAATGTATTCCGGAAGAGAGAAGAGAATGGATGTCTTGTTATCATTGGTGTCTGAGAACAAACTTATTCTCACATTTACTTCATATTTATTTAGACAGACTATCATTTCTATTCATTTTCTACTGAATTATGCGATCTGAAGAGCTTGAAACAGTGTACAGGGTAGTTGTACTAATGCACCTGTCACCCAGCTGTGATTTTATGATGTATTTGGTCAAAATAACGACTCAGGTTATGTATGTAACCATGGTTCCCTGAAGAGGGAACGAGACGCTGCGTTGAGGCGCTGTGGGAATGCTCTGTGTGATTGCGTCGTGAAGCACATGTGAAACCAGTCTAACCCAGCCCTACTCATAAGCGAGTAAAATAGCCTCAACTACCCACTTGCTCATCCTCTGCTTAGGTGCCGGACACCCTTTCATGGGTGACCCAAAACAGATAAATAACAGTTCTGACTTACGCCACATGCCAGCTCTGTGAACGCAAGTATCTAATGCCCTGACTGGGCACAGCAGATTACGTTTTTCCTGATCTGATGTTTGAAAAGGGTTAGGCCTGCAGCACAATCGGCCCCGCAATATTAGTGGGGACTTTAGGCACATAACTCAATCTAGGGTGAAGAAAGGCTTTCACCATGCCTGGTGCAAACTCTAGGCACGAAGGAGATGCCGACAGGACCTGTAAGTCTCCAATCCTTTTAAGAGACGAGATAGCAAACAGAAAAATTGTCTTAAGAGTGAGGAATTTTTCTGAAAATTATTCAAAGGGAGCTGGGCCTTCCAATACAATGGCCAAATCCCAAGTCGACTCTCTCGTGTGCAGTGCAGGCCTCAGCCTCAAGGTACCACGAAGGAAACGGACAACCAGTGGGTCTCTCCCTAAGGATACACCACCCAAAGGAGTGTGGTAAGCAGCTGTGGTCGCCACGTACACTTTTAAAGTGGAGGGGGATAACCCTGCAGAGAAATGCTCCTGCAGGAACTCCAGCACTGTACAAACTGGGTCCAGCTGGCGTTCTCCGCACCTGATTTACATTTCAGGGCATACAGTTTTGTTGTGGATCCTGATCGGATTCTCAAAGGGAGAGCCATCGAGGAGAGACACAAGGTCCGAAAACCATATTCGGCTTGGCCAGTATGGCGCTACTAGCAGAAGATTGACCCCGTCCTGGCGAACCCTCTCCAGAACCCCCGGGAGCAGAGCAATGAGAGATCTCTAAGGATGCAAACAGGTCTCCATCAGGACGTCTGCTCCCTGGTTTTGTTGCCCAGGAATATAATCCGCCCCCAGAGACAGCAATTTCCCCTGGGCCCACAGGAGGATCGGATAAGCCAGTCTGTATAGGTGACCCCCCTGATGGTTTATGTAAGAGATGTTTATCTGTTTGGACAAGCACATGATGGTCCCTTAGGTTTGGGAGGAAGTGTTTGAGTGCTAGGATCATCTCCAAAGGTTTATGTGCAAGGCCCTGCCACAGACCCGAGCGACCACTCATGATCGCCCCCCAGCCCGTGAGGAATGCATTCGTCGTTAGCGTTACACTGCAACAAGGAGCCCACAGGGCCTTGGGAAAGAAACCAAGGTTTTTTCCACACCAGGGCACGTAGGCTTCGTCAGAGCCCTCACCCTGGGCGGAAGAAACCGCAAAGCATGCTTCCAAACACTGGGATACAGCACAGGACCTGGCAGGTGAGGGCAGAGAAAGGACAGTTCACAGAGACCGCTTGCTGAAAGCACAGAAGCTAATGACTGTTTGTTCCGGGTATGCTTTATAATTTCCTGATCGCGACGTTCTGTCACTCCATTGGACTGGTTTCACACGTGCTTCACGAGCAATCACATTCCCACAGCGTCTTGACGCAGCTCGAGTTCCCTTGAATTCTCGTTAGGTCTTGTAAGCATTATAGATAAGTTTGTTTTTCTGGTGTAGTACCAAATGGTATTTATTAGGGGTGTAACGATACATCGTTATATAGCGATATCGCAATATAAAAATGCGACGATATGTATTGTTTGAGGTAAACAATATGATTTGTGATATCGTTTTATCCAAGGCTCAGCTTGCATTTTTTTTTATGATGTATTATTCACCCAAAAATGTAAATTCTGTCATCATGTACTCATCCTTATTTCGTTTCAAACCTTCAAATGATTTTCGGTCATTTTAATAAAGTAGTAATAATAAAAAAAACTTGTGATTTGTATCAAATCGTGACTGGAGTGTATCGTTCCACCCCTATTATTTATCTTAATTTACTGTTGTATGGAAAAACCTGTGAGATATACATAAAGGAGGAAAAATGCATTTTTGGTCAGCGGCACCTCTTGTGGAGGCGATCGTTTGTGGGTTCACGAGAACGAGATTTTTACATAGTATTTTTCCTCAGTGATGAAATACATGACTAGAAAAATTGTTTGCAGGCGCATTTGAAATGTTCTAACTCATCATGAATATGAATTATCATATGCAGTAAAACACAACAATACTCAAGCACTGACTGGCTTCTTTCCTGTAGGATTCTCTCTTTAGGCCTTACCGTACATGATTCATGAGCTTCTACAACTTTTGACCTCCTAACTAAATTCCTTTTCACAAATTGATCATAGATCAAGTGCAAACAACAAGTGCCATAATCAAAGTACTCAATATTCTCAAATAGAGCTAAGAGATGGTTACCACTACACAGATAGCTTTCATATAGGGAGATATCCGCACGCCTCAGGGAGCCGCTTTCAAACTGAAATTGTGTTTAAATGCGCGCTCGCGTTTATGTGGTGCTGAACGTGCATTTTACAAGATAAGATATTTGTGTGATGCTTCTGTTGCACAACGAATCCTCCACCACGTCACGTGATGCGCACTATGGTCGACTCAAACAGCTTGTGTTGGATGAGCTGATGGTATTGAAGCGACCGTTATCCACTGGAATTACATTGTTTTTATTTCTATAAAAAGTAAAATGACAGAGGAGGCATAATGTAACGTTGCCATGGCATATTCTATCCTAACTTCCCCCTCATGACAATATGACGCGAGACAGACACATTTTAGTGTTGCGAGATCTCGTGGCACAAGCTCTGTCGTATTCTGCGATTGTTTCTGAAGCGTGCACGTTTGGTGTCGTACAGTAAGCAAGTGAGAGTCTGTTATATTGATACATAATGAACAAACCGCGTGTTGTTCACAGTACATTTGCGTTGTGCACACACACTCAGGAAGGATAATGTTTGATTTGTCATGTGTACGTTGTTGTGATTAGTAATCGTAGGTTTATGCAGTCAACGCGGTTGATTTAGGAGTTTTTAGCGTCTCCTGTTCGGTATCACAGCTTGACTCGTCTAAAATGAAAACAATCTCGTTGTTGTTGCTCTGTACACACACTACACACTGTGAATTCTGTAATGCTTTTTAATTTAAAACACAATCTAATCCAAGCACTCAAACACTCACCCTGGACAAGCCGATGACAAACCCTCTTTGAGGAACAAATTTGACTTTGACCTTCTTTTTGTGTTTCTGATAAAAAAGAATAACAGTGACTAAAATAAAGCATGAATGAGGAAATCAAGGCCAGAAGAGGAAGATGACAGATCTCTACCTGTCCATCATCGATCCCCTCCGCATTTCTCTCGTCATCAACCGGATCTCTGTCGATCTCTGGAATCTACAACGGAAAATCATGTGTAGACCATCAAGTCACCCTGAACACCTTAGCAACTGCATAGCAACACCTTAACAACCACCCTGAACACCCTAACAACTGCATAGCAACACCTTAACAACCACCCTGAACACCCTAACAACCGGATAACAACACCTTAACAACCACCCTGAACACCCTAGCAACTGCATAACAACACCTTAACAACCACCCTGAACACCCTAACAACTGCATAGCAACACCTTAACAACTACCCTGAACACCCTAACAACTGCATAGCAACACCTTAACAACCACCCTGAACACCCTAGCATCTGCATAGCAACACCTTAACAACCACCTTGAACACCCTAACAACTGCATAACAACACCTTAACACCCTAACAACTGCATAACAACACCTTAACATCCACCCTGAACACCCTAGCAACTGCATAACAACACCTTAACAACCACCCTGAACACCCTAACAACTGCATAACAACACCTTAACGAACCACCCTGAACACCCTAGCAACTGCATAGCAACACCTTAATAACCACCCTGAACACCCTAACAACTGCATAGCAACACCTTAACAACCACCCTGAACCTAACAACTGCATAGCAACACCTTTACAACCACCCTGAACACCCTAGCAACTGCATAGCAACACCTTAACAACCACCCTGAACACCCTAACAACTGCATAGCAACACCATACAACACCTTAACAACCACCCTGAACACCCTAGCAACTGCATAGCAACACCGTAACACTCTAACAACTGCATAGTAACACCTTAACAACCACACTGAACACCCTAGCAACCACTAGCTTATATCTATCGGTCTGTCTGAGAGACTGAATGGTCTTAAAACGTTCAAACTTTGAGCTTGACAAACTGCTTGAAAGTTAAAACTACTCAGAACCTCAAACTAACTCAAACTTTCTGGCTAGGCTAATATACATAATAATACATACGATTGTATTGCCAAGATATCAGTGTTCTGGAAAGATAATAATAAATAGAAAACATAGAAAAATAGAAACATATAAAACTAAATCAACATATAAAAAAAAGAGACTAAAACTTCAACTGAAATTAAAATGAAGGCTGAAAATGAAATTATAAAAAATGTAATGTATGAATAAAACTGTAATAGTATCTCAAAGACACTGAAATAACACTGATATCTGCTGGTCACACACATGTACAGTCAAATCAAAATACACAAGTCAAACCACATTGCTTTGGAAATTATACATTTTATTTAAGGACAACCTAATATCCTTAAATGCACTAGTTAGCATTTTTGCATTTATTTGCTAAGTTGTTATGATAATGTATTTATTGTTAGTATTTTCATACTCAGAGGATTTATTTGTGTACTACAAATAAAATGTTATATTGACCTCTAGGCTATATTCTGTTTTGGGAAAAGCTGTGATTGAGAAGAAGAAAGCTTTCATTGTTTACAGTTTCTGTACAACTGGCAATTTTATTATTATTATTTTTTTATTTAATGTTATTTTTATATATTTTATGTTAGATTATTTTGTCATTTTTTTATTTCATATGTTTTATTATTATATTTGTATTTTTTCATGTTTTTTTATTATTTAGTTTTATTTTACGTTTTTTATTTTATAATTTTTATTTGTTATTTTTATAAACTTTATTTTTTATAATTTTTTTGGCTTTTTAAAATGTTTTATTTATACTATTTTTTATTTTATATACTATTTTTTTATTTTATGTTATTTTATATTTCAATGAAAAATGTCAATTTTTATTTCATTTTATATTTTTTATTTTATGTTATTTTATTTTGTAATATTTTATTTTCAATGTTATTTTTTTATTTTATGTTATATTTATATATGCTATGTTATATTATTTTATTGTATTTATTTTTCATGTTATTTTCATTTTATTATTTTATATTTTTATATTTGATTTTTTTTTTTACATTTTATATAATTTTTTTTTTTTTAATTTTTTAATTTTATGTATTTTTTAAAATATTTTATTTAAAAAAATATTTTATGTTATTTTTTATATATTTATTTTTCCTTAAATATCACACAAATATCAAAGTGCTTGTGTGTTTTCTTTGATATATTGAATGAATGTGTGTGAATAACGGCTGATGAATCCAGCTGTGAGTGAGTATTAATGATGTCCAGATCTGACGTTCGGTGTCAGTATGAAGTCCAACACACTGTCATTCACTGAAACGAGCAACTACTGACGTGACATGGATTTACCGGATGTCGGTCATGGACTGAAGCGCAGAGATCCAAGTCTCCTTCCAAAAAGGGATCTTTGGAAAAGGACTGCAAACAATACACACGTATTTTCACACGGATAAAGTCTCTATTGTAAGATTTCAATTCAAATAGGCTTGATCAGTAAACTGAGATCACGGTATAGATACTGTTTAGAAATCTAGTAGCTTTTTTAAAATGTTTTATCCTGTCATCATTTGAATATTCACCTCAGCAAAAGAGCAATGAATATACCTTTGACACCATCGATGGACCATGCAACGATTTCAGACCAACTGCAGAAGTGTCCTTCAGAAATGAGCAAAGATGAGATTAAAGAGGAGCTATTATGCTTTTGTCCACTAGTCTTTAGTGTGTGATGTTGCTATTCTTCTCTAAATCAGTGTCAGTGTTCCTGAAATCCTGAAACGCCTCCATTGTAGTCTTGAGGAACCAACACGTCACAGTATTCCTCATTATAATAATTCATATGCAGAATAAAGGGGCGGGGCCTGTTTGAGTTAGTTAGTAGTGTGATGAAACTGCCGGTTATAGTAAGGGGCAGGACATTTCCCAAACACCAATCACAACACACTGCTCCAGCCGACCAATCAGAGCACAGTATGCTTTTCAGAAGGAGGGGCTTCATAGAGACAGGAACTAAACAGAGTTACTGACAGACTGGGAAGAGAGGAGCCGCAACAATGGAGAATATGGGGGAATAATTTGTTCTTCTTTTAAACATAAACCGCATTCTACCATCTTAAAAATATATCTAAATTACGGCATATACTCTCAGTGACAAATGCTGAACAGTTAGTTCATGCGTTCATGACCTCAAGGCTAGATTATTGTAATGCTCTACTGGGTGGTTGCCCTGCTCGCTTAATAAATAAACTGCAGCTGGTCCAAAACGCAGCAGCTCGAGTTCTTACTAGAACCAGGAAGTATGACCATATTAGCCCGGTTCTGTCAACACTGCACTGGCTCCCTATTAAACATCGCATACATTTTAAAATCTTGCTAATTACTTACAAAGCACTAAATGGTTTAGCTCCCCAGTACTTGAGCGAGCTCTTAACGCATTATACTCCATCACGTCTATTGCGGTCTCAAAACTCTGGAGGAGGGGTTTCATAGAGACACGAAATAAACAGAGCGTTACTGACAGACTGGGAAGAGACTTGGTTTGGTTTTAAGGCTTTAAAATCCAGGCTTTAAATCTAAAGTACCTGCTATATTTTGCATATATATGTTTTATATTTCTCATACCTTTGATGGTCGACGTGGCACAGGAGGCTTGAATTTCTGTGTTTGCTTCTGTGAAATAAATATAAGAAATAAATATGTTAGAGCGGACATCAAGGTCAAATCGCAGCGAAAGAAATGTGTGTGTCGTACTGGTTTGCAGTCCATATCTTCCTCCTTCTTCTCTCCTGAAGCCGTGAAATCAGCAGTTTTTGATGAGGAACGTAAATCATCCTAATAAGACAATTCAGTGCAGTCAAAGGTCAAACGTTACCCATGCCTAACACAATGACGTATCATTATAGTATATTATTTAGCTGAAGCGTCGGCGTGTTTCGCCTGAACGTATGAAAGAATCATAAACACGAATATTTAATATGTTGGCTAGACAAAATACTGGCGCATTTTAGACACTGACATTAATCCCATCTGACAATAATTTACACAGTTCAAGCTTTATTGACTGTAGAAGTGAATTTCAAATAGGCTCTTAGTTTACTGTGGTAATCATCTATCCGGATCAATTCATTGTGTCTTGAACACCAGAAACATCAATGAAAGGGTGAAGCAAAAATATCTAAACAGGCTTGTTATTATAATTATAAAAAAATTGTGTGAGAAATTGGAAATGTGCAGCTTTATTTGTTATTTATTTTAGAAAGTATAAATTCTAAATTCACACATTATACATTATATATACAGTATATCATAAAATTATTGAAAATTGTTTTATTATTTAAAAAAGTAAATATTATGAATATCATTTATTTTGTGAAGTAAATAATATATTCTTTTAATCTTGTACTATTTACAAATACAAATAAAATGCAATTATTTGGATTTTAAAAAATAATGTATTAATTATTATTTACAAATTAAATAATTTTAAATGTATAAAATTATTATAAATTATTTCACTATTTAAAATATAGTGAAATAATTATTTTGTAAAGTAAATATTATATTCTTTTAAAATATTTTTTTAATTGTAAACATTATAAAAAAATATTTAATATTATTTAAAATTATTTTTATTATTTATTATTTTGTGAAGTAAATATTATAATCTTTCAATCTAACAATACTATTTAAAAATACAAATAAAATGCAATTATTGATGTATAAATTATGTATAAATTATTTTAATAGTATAATATATATTTTTAATTATTATAAATTATTTAATTTTAATAGAATAATGTATTAATTATTATTTTAAAATTAAAAAAATATTAAATAAAAAATTATTGATCCCTTCAAATGTATAAATTATATAATATCATTTATAAATCTTTTTTTATGTATTTATTATTATTTTTTAATTATACAATTATTTTAATTCATTATTTTATTAAGTAAATATTATACTCTTTTAATGTTGTTTTACAAATACAAATAAAATACAATTATTTCAGATGTCTGTAATGGTAATGTTTCACCTTAGAGCCTCTGCGCTGAGTAATAATCTTGGGTTTTGATGATTTCTTCTGTTGAGAGCAACACAATCTGCGGTCAAAGACATGACTCTGAAACGACTGAAACATGATTCAGAAATAAAGAGCTTCGTACTGATTTAAACTCGGCGGCTTCGTTCTGTTCTCCGTCTTTATCTACAGTAAAAAACTCTTCCGTGCTGTCCACAATGAGCTGAAGACCAAACACACAAAACATTAGAGAAATAAAGAACTGAACACTCTTCAAAACAATAACCTGCCCAGATGTTCACCTTTGACCCTCGACGCAGTGTGTTTGTGTTCGTCTCAGAGCTCTTCACTTCATCTCCAATTTTATCCTGAAACCAAAGATTTTCAGTCCATGACAGTGGCTGTTCAATGTTACAAAATATTTCCCAGGTTAACATGCAGAAAGCAACTGTAATTAAGACAATCAGAGCTTGATTTCTCCAAACTCAGCAGTGAAATCAGCCCAACAATGAAACAACTAATAGTGTGACTATACACCGATCAGGCATAACATTATGACCACCTTCCTAATATTGTGTTGGTCCCCCTTTTGCTGGCCCGTCGAGGCATGGACTCCACTAGACCCCTGAAGGTGTGGCTGTGGTATCTGGCACCAAGATGTTAGCAGCAGATCCTTTAAGTCCTGTAAGTTGTGAGGTGGGGCCTCAATGGATCGGACTTGTTTGTTTAGCACATCCCACAGATGCTCGATTGGTGTATTCTGACACCTTTCTATCAGAACCAGCATTAACTTCTGGAGCAATCTGAGCTCCAGTAGCTCGTCTGTTTGATCGGACCACACGGGCCAGCCTTCGCTCCCCACGTGCATCAATGAGCCTTGGCCGTCCATGACCCTGTCGCCGGTTCTCCACTGTTCCTTCCTTGGAGCACTTTTGATAGATCCTGACCACTGCAGACCGGGAACACCCCACAAGAGCTGCAGTTTTGGAGATGCTCTGACCCAGTCGTCTAGCCATCACAATTTGGTCCTTGTCAAACTCGCTCAAATCCTTACGCTTGCCCATTTTTCCTGCTTCTAACACATCAACTTTGAGGACAAAATGTTCACTTGCTGCCTAATAACATTTAACAGACGACCTAGTCTGTTGTGACTGGTCTACTCTGCTCTGATTGGTCAGATGGTACAGTCTGTTGTGATTGGTCTACTCTGCTCTGATTGGTCAGATGACCCAGTCTGTTGTGATTGGTCTACTCTGCTCTGATTGGTCAGATGGTACAGTGTGTTGTGATTGGTCTACTCTGCTCTGATTGGTCAGATGACCCAGTCTGTTGTGATTGGTCTACTCTGCTCTGATTGGTCAGATGGTACAGTGTGTTGTGATTGGTCTACTCTGCTCTGATTGGTCAGATGACCCAGTCTGTTGTGATTGGTCTACTCTGCTCTGATTGGTCAGATGGCCCAGGCTGTTGTGATTGGTCTACTCTGCTCTGATTGGTCAGATGACCCAGTCTGTTGTGATTGGTCTACTCTGCTCTGATTGGTCAGATGACCCAGTCTGTTGTGATTGGTCTACTCTGCTCTGATTGGTCAGATGGTACAGTGTGTTGTGATTGGTCTACTCTGGTCAGATGACCCAGTCTGTTGTGATTGGTCTACTCTGCTCTGATTGGTCAGATGGCCTAGTCTGTTGTGACTGGTCTACTCTGCTCTGATTGGTCAGATGACCCAGTCTGTTGTGATTGGTCTACTCTGCTCTGATTGGTCAGATGACCCAGTCTGTTGTGATTGGTCTACTCTGCTCTGATTGGTCAGATGGTACAGTGTGTTGTGATTGGTCTACTCTGGTCAGATGACCCAGTCTGTTTGGATTGGTCACTCTGCTCTGATTGGTCAGATGGCCCAGTCTGTTGTGATTGGTCTACTCTGCTCTGATTGGTCAGATGGCCCAGGCTGTTGTGATTGGTCTACTCTGCTCTGATTGGTCAGATGACCCAGTCTGTTGTGATTGGTCTACTCTGTTCTGATTGGTCAGATGACCCCGTCTGTTGTGATTGGTCTACTTTGCTCTGATTGGTCAGATGGTACAGTGTGTTGTGATTGGTCTACTCTGGTCAGACGACCCAGTCTGTTGTGATTGGTCTACTCTGCTCTGATTGGTCAGATGGCCTAGTCTGTTGTGACTGGTCTACTCTGCTCTGATTGGTCAGATGACCCAGTCTGTTGTGATTGGTCTACTCTGCTCTGATTGGTCAGATGACCCAGTCCGTTGTGATTGGTCTACTCTGCTCGGATTGGTCAGATGGTACAGTGTGTTGTGATTGGTCTACTCTGGTCAGATGACCCAGTCTGTTGTGATTGGTCTACTCTGCTCTGATTGGTCAGATGACCCAGTCTGTTGTGACTGGTCTACTCTGCTCTGATTGGTCAGATGGTACAGTGTGTTGTGATTGGTCTACTCTGCTCTGATTGGTCAGATGACCCAGTCTGTTGTGATTGGTCTACTCTGCTCTGATTGGTCAGATGGTACAGTGTGTTGTGATTGGTCTACTCTGCTCTGATTGGTCAGATGGTACAGTGTGTTGTGATTGGTCTACTCTGCTCTGATTGGTCAGATGGCCCAGTCTGTTGTGATTGGTCTACTCTGCTCTGATTGGTCAGATGGCCCAGGCTGTTGTGATTGGTCTACTCTGCTCTGATTGGTCAGATGGCCCAGGCTGTTGTGATTGGTCTACTCTGCTCTGATTGGTCAGATGACCCAGTCTGTTGTGATTGGTCTACTCTGTTCTGATTGGTCAGATGACCCAGTCTGTTGTGATTGGTCTACTCTGCTCTGATTGGTCAGATGGTACAGTGTGTTGTGATTGGTCTACTCTGGTCAGATGACCCAGTCTGTTGTGATTGGTCTACTCTGCTCTGATTGGTCAGATGGCCTAGTCTGTTGTGACTGGTCTACTCTGCTCTGATTGGTCAGATGACCCAGTCTGTTGTGATTGGTCTACTCTGCTCTGATTGGTCAGATGACCCAGTCCGTTGTGATTTGTCTACTCTGCTCTGATTGGTCAGATGGTACAGTGTGTTGTGATTGTTCTACTCTGGTCAGATGACCCAGTCTGTTGTGATTGGTCTACTCTGCTCTGATTGGTCAGATGACCCAGTCTGTTGTGACTGGTCTACTCTGCTCTGATTGGTCAGATGGTACAGTGTGTTGTGATTGGTCTACTCTGCTCTGATTGGTCAGATGACCCAGTCTGTTGTGATTGGTCTACTCTGCTCTGATTGGTCAGATGGTACAGTGTGTTGTGATTGGTCTACTCTGCTCTGATTGGTCAGATGGTACAGTGTGTTGTGATTGGTCTACTCTGCTCTGATTGGTCAGATGGCCCAGTCTGTTGTGATTGCTCTGCTCTGCTCTGATTGGTCAGACGGCCCAGTCTGTTATGATTGGTCTACTCTGCTGTGATTGGTCAGATGGCCCAGTCTGTTGTGATTGGTCTACTCTGCTCTGATTGGTCAGATGGCCCAGTCTGCTGTGATTGGTCAGAAAGCAAGCGCTCATTATCATATCTGAATCTCAGCTCTTGACACACAGTGATACGAACAGTAACGATGGCGTAGGTTTGACCGTATCAATCTCAGCAGAAAACAGCGTCTTCTCCACATGAACAACACCAACCAAACTCTTCCAAATACAACTACAGTGTTTGAGGGCGGGGCAAATCAGCTAGTCAAGACCAGAGGCGGACATTATGCAAATTAGTAAAATTTTTATGTAGGTTCAGCAGGAAGTGAAACTGAATTACTGACAAAATGTTTCAGCAGTTCAGAATCACTTAGGAGACAATAACTCCATTTATCTGCACTTTGCTGACCTTTTACATTCACAAACAGCTGTATTACACACTATATCTGAAAAATCATAATAGGGGCACTTTAAAACTGGTTGTCAAAAATCTTCAGTCATTTACCTTTGAGCTCCTCCTGATCAGCAGAGAGTGTCGCAGTTTCCTTCCCAGAGTCTATAGAGATCAACAGGACAAAATGAACACATGAAGGAAAACAAACAGACACTCAAAGTCACTCATGCTGAGTGTAATAACTCGCATTGTACCTGCTTTCCGTTCTTCTTCGCAATCCCATCGGCTCCATCGGACGCTTCTGTGATCTAGTGGCAAGAGTTGACATTATATTATGAAACCAGGTTTTTACAGTGTGAGAAACTCGGCAGCATGACGCATGTGATTTGGCCGGTTGCCAAGGCATTACTATGTGGTTGCTAACGTGTTCTGTGGTTTTTAGAGCATTCCACACCCTCAACATTCGAAAAACATCAACAAAAACACAGAGGATAAAAGAAAATACGATCTAGAATAAATTAAATACACGCATCAAGGATAAATATGTCGGCCACAATGTTTTGTGAGGTTAATTATTGACTGCAAAGATTATTATATTACTTGAATTATTTGTTTTAATTACTATAACATTTTATATTATTTTTCTTGATTTTAAAGACATTTTTGTTCATTTTTGGGGGGGGGCTGCAAAAATTATTACATTATTTTAATTATTATTTTAATTATTATTATTTGTTTTATTTTGAATAAAATATATTTGTTTTTATTTTAGAGACAATTTTGTTGATTTTTTTGGTTGCATAAATTATTATATTATTTTAATTATTATTATTAGTTTTATTTAGAATAAAATACAATTTAATGTTTAACTTTAAAGACATTTTTGTTTATATGTTATGGCTGCAGAAATTATAGTATATTATTTTAATTATTAATTTAATAATTATTATTCGTTTTATTTAGAATAACATAAATTTTTTATCTAATATTTATATTTAATTTTATTTCAGTTTTATTTCAATTAACAGAAATGTTTTCAATAGTTTTAGTCATCTGAAGGTCTGACTCACCCGTATAGAGTCTCTCCGAAGCCTTAATTTCCCAGCCTGCAACAGAGAGAGAGCAGATGAAATGGCAGTGTTTTTGTGCACAGGTTTTCTGTAGGTTCACACAATAAGAACTTACTGGTTTCCATTCTGGAGAGAGTTCTGGACTGTGTTCGGGCCAGTCCTCCACACACCTTTCCTGTAAATCATGTTTCAGTTATGTAGGTGTATTTGTTGTAACATAAAGGTAAAATTAAGACCTGTTCTGGAGACTTTTTTACCATGCCTTCAGTATTCATTATGTGTACTAAAGCCGTACACAGTCTTGTACGTTTGTCTTTTTGTCCAAAAGACACACATACCTGACCGATGAGAAGAACGTCCTCATAAACCGGCAGATCATTCTCGACCTCAGCCGCCATGTTCTGCCAGATCAAAACACACTTCATGATAGAGTCGAGCAGATAACAGAGCGTAGATAACACGTGAAAATAAAATACAGGTAACACTTTATATCTATGGTTCACTTCAGACATTTTACTAACAACTAAGTAACTTTGCAACTACATGTCAACATATTCTACTAACCCAAACCCTGACACAATAGTCTACTAACACTCTAATGAGAGTTAGTTGACATGTAGTTGCAAATGAATGAGTTTGTTGACATGTAGTTGCAAATGAATAAGTTAGTTGACATGTAGTTGCAAATGAATGAGTTTGTTGACATGTAGTTGCAAATGAATGAGTTAGAAGACATGTAGTTGCAAATGAATGAGTTAGTTAACATGTAATTGCAAATGAATGAGTTAGAAGACATGTAGTTGCAAAAGAATGAGTTAGTTGACATGTAGTTGCAAATGAATGAGTTAGTTGACATGTAGTTGCAAATGAATAAGTTAGAAGACATGTAGTTGCAAATGAATAAGTTAGTTGACATGTAGTTGCAAATGAATGAGTTTGTTGACATGTAGTTGCAAATGAATGAGTTTGTTGACATGTAGTTGCAAATGAATGAGTTAGTTGACATATAGTTGCAAATGAATGAGTTTGTTGACATGTAGTTGCAAATGAATGAGTTAGCTGGCATGTAGTTGCACATAATGAGTTAGTTGACATGTAGTTGCAAATGAATGAGTTTGTTGACATGTAGTTGCAAATGAATGAGTTAGTTGACATATAGTTGCAAATGAATGAGTTTGTTGACATGTAGTTGCAAATGAATGAGTTAGCTGGCATGTAGTTGCACATAATGAGTTAGTTGACATGTAGTTGCAAATGAATGAGTTTGTTGACATGTAGTTGCAAATGAATGAGTTAGTTGACATGTAGTTGCAAATGAATGAGTTAGTTGACATATAGTTGCAAATGAATGAGTTAGTTGACATGTAGTTGCAAATGAATGAGTTAGTTGACATGTAGTTGCAAATTAATGAGTTTGTTGACATGTAGTTGCAAATGAATGAGTTTGTTGACATGTAGTTGCAAATGAATGAGTTTGTTGACATGTAGTTGCAAATGAATGAGTTAGTTGACATGTAGTTGCAAATTAATGAGTTTGTTGACATGTAGTTGTACATTAATGAGTTTGTTGACATGTAGTTGCAAATGAATGAGTTTGTTGACATGTAGTTGCAAATGAATGAGTTTGTTGACATGTAGTTGTAAATTAATGAGTTTGTTGACATGTAGTTGCAAATGAATAAGTTAGTTGACATGTAGTTGCAAATGAATGAGTTAGTTGACATATAGTTGCAAATGAATGAGTTTGTTGACATGTAGTTGCAAATGAATGAGTTAGTTGACATATAGTTGCAAATGAATGAGTTAGTTGACATGTAGTTGCAAATGAATGAGTTAGTTGACATGTAGTTGCAAATGAATGAGTTTGTTGACATGTAGTTGCAAATTAATGAGTTTGTTGACATGTAGTTGCAAATGAATGTTAGTTGACATGTAGTTGCAAATTAATGAGTTTGTTGACATGTAGTTGTAAATTAATGAGTTTGTTGACATGTAGTTGCAAATGAATGAGTTTGTTGACATGTAGTTGCAAATGAATGAGTTTGTTGACATGTAGTTGCAAATGAATAAGTTAGTTGACATGTAGTTGTAAATGAATGAGTTTGTTGATATGTAGTTGTAAATTAATGAGTTTGTTGACATGTAGTTGCAAATGAATGAGTTTGTTGACATGTAGTTGCAAATGAATGAGTTTGTTGACATGTAGTTGCAAATTAATGAGTTTGTTGACATGTAGTTGCAAATGAATAAGTTAGTTGACATGTAGTTGTAAATGAATGAGTTTGTTGATATGTAGTTGTAAATTAATGAGTTTGTTGACATGTAGTTGCAAATGAATAAGTTAGTTGACATGTAGTTGCAAATGAATAAGTTAGTTGACATGTAGTTGTAAATGAATGAGTTTGTTGATATGTAGTTGTAAATTAATGAGTTTGTTGACATGTAGTTGCAAATTAATGAGTTTGTTGACATGTAGTTGCAAATGAATAAGTTAGTTGACATGTAGTTGTAAATGAATGAGTTTGTTGATATGTAGTTGTAAATTAATGAGTTTGTTGACATGTAGTTGCAAATGAATGAGTTTGTTGACATGTAGTTGCAAATGAATGAGTTTGTTGACATGTAGTTGCAAATTAATGAGTTTGTTGACATGTAGTTGCAAATGAATAAGTTTGTTGACATGTAGTTGCAAATGAATAAGTTAGTTGACATGTAGTTGTAAATTAATGAGTTTGTTGACATGTAGTTGCAAATTAATGAGTTTGTTGACATGTAGTTGCAAATTAATGAGTTTGTTGACATGTAGTTGCAAATTAATGAGTTTGTTGACATGTAGTTGCAAATTAATGAGTTTGTTGACATGTAGTTGCAAATGAATAAGTTAGTTGACATGTAGTTGTAAATTAATGAGTTTGTTGACATGTAGTTGCAAATTAATGAGTTTGTTGACATGTAGTTGCAAATTAATGAGTTTGTTGACATGTAGTTGCAAATTAATGAGTTAGTTGACATGTAGTTGTAAATTAATGAGTTTGTTGACATGTAGTTGCAAATTAATGAGTTTGTTGACATGTAGTTGCAAATTAATGAGTTAGTTGACATGTAGTTGTAAATTAATGAGTTTGTTGACATGTAGTTGCAAATTAATGAGTTTGTTGATATGTAGTTGCAAATGAATAAGTTTGTTGACATGGAGTTGCAAATATAAAAGTTATATTTACTTCAAGCTGTCTAGAACATTATCCCTCTACAGTTTTGTTAAGAATATATTATATTGAATTGCAAACGTTTTCCTGTCTAAATTGTGTTGTTTATCTGCAAGTTATTGCAGTAATAAAAATGGTGTGTATCCAGAGTAATATTATCCACAAATCACATCCAGATGAACATCCACTATGGTCCATCTCCCACAGAACAATAATATGGGGAAAAAGAAAGGGATGAGAAGGATGAAGTTTCGGATGAAGGAGTGATACCTGCGGCTGATGGACACTCTTAGTGGCTTTACTGCGAGGAACAGGTTTCGGTGGACGTCTCCTGAACATCTACAGAACAAAATAACTGAGCATTTGTTTTGGGTGAGAAATAAATGGGTCTAAACTTGATTTCACTGGGTCTTTAGTGGAAAGACGCTCTCACCAGGTCTCCGTTGGAGGTGTTTGTGGAAGGAATCTCTTGATTCTGCAAACCAACATGAGACATACGAATGCCCTGCTTCGTATCTTGAGCGGTAGTGTTGCTCTTCTGATTGGACTGAACTTCATTCTGAGGGTCGAACAGAGGATCAAATGTCGTGATGTCAGAGACTTCGGTTTCTGCGGTGGACGGGGGCGTCTTGAAAATATCATCAGAGACGTACGGTGTCTTGAAGAAACTGTCTGTTTTAGTGGACGTTTCTTGGAAAACATCCGCTGAATCGGACAGTGATGTGAAGGAGGGTGTGGCTTGGAATTTCTTCTGCCTGAAGAGGATGAACTCCAGCAGAGGATCCCTCTGATTGGATGAGGATTCTGCGTTTTGATTGGTTGTGCTGCTTTGTGTCAGATCAGTGTCCACTTTGTCTTTAAAAGGCTGGAAAATGTCTGTTTCTTCACCCCAAATGCCTGATGCGGTCTGAAACACATCATGTGTGTTATCTTTATCAAATTCAGGTGGAGGAAACCCAACCCAGTCTAGATCCGCAAAAGGAGCGCTGTCCACGTTGAAGTACGAAGACGGAGGCGTCTGAGCAATGCCGTTCCTTTGTCCTGTTACATTGATTTCCTCATCAACCTGCAAACACAAGTGCACAACACAACATGTGAGCATTTATATACATACACTTCTGCACTGAATATTACATTTTGCCTCACTAATAATTCTGAAACCCAATTTAAAGTTTTCTTTTGGTCCCACTTTATATTAACTGGCTTTAACTACTATGTACTTACATAAAAAATGTATTGTGTTCATATTGTATTGCAAAACACGTTTTCTGCTATTGAGATGGGATACGGGTAAGGTTAGGGATGGGTTTGGATATATATATATATATATAAGTACAATGTAAACACATGTATGCATTGTATCAAATGATTAATTTAAATGTTAGTACATAGTAGACACTTAATATAAAGTGGGACCTTTCTTTTTGTTTTATTTGAAGGTCACTTGAGCTGTACGGTTTTCTCTGATTGATTTAATATCATCTCAATCTCCATTCGCACTCTCTGCATTTTCTAATATGCAACAACTGCATCTAAAATGTTACGTTTTTGGAAGAGTCTCTTCTGCTCACCATCACTGCATTAATCTGATCATAAATACAGTAAAACAGTGAAATATGACTCCAGTGTAAATCAGCTGTTCTCTATGTGAATATATAGTAAAGTGTAATTTATTCCTGTGATCAAAGCTGAATTTATCATCATTACTCCAGTCTTCAGTGTCACATGATCCTTCAGAAATCATTCAATATGAGGATTTGATGCGCAACAAATATTTATGATTATTATCAGTTAATATCTTTCAGAAAACCATGATACATTTTATTTTTCAGGATACTTTGATGAATAGAAAGTTCAAAAAAATATATATATATTTGAAATAGAATCTTTTGTGACATTATAAACGTGACTTTTGATGAATTTAATGCATCCCTGCTGAATAAACGTATTCATTTCTTAATCAAATCTGTAATATAAGTGCGAGATGGTCACTGGTACCTGTGGGTTGGAATAGAAAGGATTCCAGGAGCTGTTGATCCCATTCTAGTGCAGAGAAAATCCAGATGAAAGAGTTTAGATTGAATAAAAACAGCAAAAACACATACATTTCACACACTGTTCTTTATTGGCACTGATGGTTCCATGGAATCTTTCCATTCCTTTTCCATTTTCTTTTAATAACTGTTCACTGAGAGGTTCTTTGGGGAACCTAAAAGGTTGTTCTGTGGCAAACCTTTATTTTGTAAGTATTTGCACATTTGTACATGCACACTGTGAAGTGAAGATCTGGACTCTGATATATTCTTATAGTTAACTCTTATTAAATAATTGAATAAGAATAGGATGTTGATCAGAATCTCACCTCCATTATCAGACCTGATGCACCAAACAGTGAATCGGCATCCTGTGGCAGACACAGTAGGAATGAGGTTAGATTAGTACCGTATACTCGTATTTGTACTGGGTTCATAAAAACTACCCAGCTAACAATAAATGTTCTAAGAACTTGTATTACTAATTCATTTTTTTTTCAAGTTCAAGTTAAGTAATGTTCAAGTATATTTTTGTAGTAAGTATACTAATATCAATGTGTACTAGTAGTAAGTGTACTATTTCAATACTGCTTGGAACTAAATTGGCCCACTTTTAGTATATAAAAGTATACATTTAAGTGTAACAGTAGTAAACTCTAAGTGCACAACTATGTTTCTACAAGTGAACTACTACTAGTTTACTATTATAATACAAGTAGTACACTGTTTAGTTTATGAAGGTACACTTTGAAGTGTACTCTAGTTTAGTAGTTGTAAGTTTTCTTTAAGTGAACATAAGTTTAAATACATATAGTTTACCATGTATATATTGTTTTTGCACTTTCAGTATATACGTTCAAACCTTTAATTGTCATGCTTATAGCTTAAAGAGTAAAGTAGATTTGTACAGTGGACTAGCCTACACACAAATTGAGATACGCAGAATTAGGAACATCTGTTTTATATCAATATTTTCAAACAATGTAAGTTTAATAAGACTGTATGTAAAACTATGTAAAAAAGATTAAACACAAGTACAAGCCGAGTACACTTTAAATATACTCCTAAGTATATCAAAATATTGAGACAAGTATAGGTACATAAAGTATATTTCTGAGGAGTATTTAAAAAGTACAGTGAAAGTATACTTCATATTTTGATAAAATGAGAATATAAACTTGATTTGCCAGGACGTTCTGAGAACATTCCCTGGGTAAAATCCTGCTTATCACTTGATCATGAAGAGTTGCAAAAGCAGTTGCATTATAGCAAGGCAAGCATTACTACACACAGGAACCCAAAATACCGTACAAACACGCCGAAATCATACAAGGCAAACAACATCAGTCATCAAACTTCGTATTTACAGCATTTTCTACACTTACAACAGCTAAAATAACTGAAACATACTATTTAATCACTCTAAACACATTAATGTATACCAGCAAAATGAATTGTATGGGTTAAATCAAGCAAGGCAGTATTCTTTACATGCGTTATTAGACTCAATATAGTCATTCCTTTATCGTTGCAAGTTGCATAGCTATTTAAATCAAATAAAATAAGCACTTACCATGTAGCCTGTGAGGTTTCCAGATAGGCTTACAGGAAGCCTGTGCACGAACTGAATCACTCACCAAACTCGTTATAATTATGAAAATAAGAGCCGCAGCGCCTGGTCGCGCAACAGCTGAAGCGCGCGCCTCTTTCAACACTCGCCCGAGCGAAACTATGCGGACCTGCCGGTCCTGCTGATGATCTCAGGTAGGGCACAAGTCATCACGACAGCTGAAACAGACTGATCTCAACCCAAACCCTACACAACAACACCGAGGGCCAGATCAAGCTCTAATGCATGCTCTCATTAGCGTAAAACCAATTTCAGTATTGGGCATGCATTTAAGTCCACTTTTAAAGAATAGCCTAATATTCCTCTTTATCACCCTGAGTTTAAGTGAAAGTGAGATGTCCTGATTTGGGAATAAACACATGTTTACCAACTCAGAAACTTTCCCAAATAAGGTGACATTGACTTTTGCACATGCATTTCACATGCGTTTAGCCTTCAATAGTGAATGACTTGATATATCTAATCAGTTTAAACATAACTTACATTAGGCACGTGCTCTGTCTCACCACAAGAGGGCAGTAAACAATCACTTATTCATGATAAGATGCAACACTGTAGCCTATAGGTTCACTCATATTACTATCACAATTATTACTGGGATGGTATAAATGATGCACAAATAGGAAAAATAGGATAGGAAAGCACAATTTATCAAAAGGCTTGTTAGGACAATTACCCTGGCAACATTAAACAGTGGCAAAAATGCAGCCAGAAAAAATTCAAAGAAAATCATGCAATTTATTTATTTTTGTTTAATGTATTTCTTAACGTGTATGTTGTCAGATTTACATGTTATGACGTAAACAAAAAGGGAAAAAATTAATATCTTAAATATCTAGAATTATACATAAAACCTACATTTCACAGGGTTAAGATGCTATTACATCATTCTATATTATTATTCTAAACAACAGTTTGTGTTCCTGATTTAATCATTCCAGAATGTCAGAGAGAGAGAGAGAGAGGGGAAGAGGGGCCCCTGACCCTTTAAAATAACTCCCTATAGACATATTCTAATTACAAGATCTTTCTTTTCACTACCTTTTTGTTTTTGTTCTGTTATATTTTGTTTCTTTTTCATCTTCCATTATATAGCTGCTTATCTATAGTGTTTTGTTATTATTTCTCAACGTATGTATTGTATTTCATGAATAAAAAAAACAAATAAAAAAACACACATGCCGTGCTGACTGACTCTGATCACGGCCAGGTGTTCTCTGAGTCCGATCGACTCGGGTATTACACACAATGTTAAACAGACCCGGGGCCCGAAGTAATAGATTGGGACCCGACCCGGACCCGGCTGACCATTTACGGGTCCACGGGTCTCGGGTGCTCCGTGTAGACCTCTAGTGCAGAGCCTCTGAAGCCCTTCCTCTGAGACTGCATTGATTTGGACCTTCAGCCGTTGGTTGCCATTGAAGTCTGTGATGGGGAGAAAAATCATGGAATGTTTTCCTCGATGGACATCTTGGATGAGATGGGGGTGAGGAAATAATCAGGACATTTTCATTTTGAAGTGAACTAATCCTTAAGGAAACCCCCCGGTGACGGCCACAATTTTATACTTTTTTTTTTTGAGAGTGTAAAAAGCAATTCTGTAATAATCACAGCAGTATTATTTTGCATTTGTTCAGTGCCAAAATCATTACTCTACACTTTCATAATTTTCTGAATAAGTGAATAAAGAAACAATAAATAGACTTGTTTTTAATAAAAACAGGTACTTATTTGAGATGAGTCAATGTGAACCGTCTGCTTATTTACTTCAAAAGAAAAGCACTGAGCGTTCAATAACATAAGAGTAGTGTCCGATTATGTGAATAAACACAGTGTCTGAAATCTTAAGTTTGAAATAACTAATTATTGTTATTACATTTAATAATAATGTAATATGAAATGCCCATTCCTAAAAAGATCTATCAAGACTCATTAAGCTAATGAAATACACCTAATTTGGTGTCCTTGTTAGATTGCAATTATAAAATGAAGTACTGAGTAATATAAATTAACATGTACTTACGTAATTACGCAACTAATGTACTTGCAATGTACAAGGACACTGTGAAATAAAGTGTTAGCAAAACATCTGTCAGAGAATTCAGGGATGCTGATTCTTATTAGGGCAAACGGGCAGCAGCGAATCTTTCCTCATGCCGCTGTCGGGTTTCCATGTTACGTCGGATTCTGCTCCGTGATGATCTGCTTGATCTGGAGACGGATTTCACCGGTGATTAGTGAGCGAGCTCGATAATGAGCGACATGCAGCGGAGCAAAGGTTCATCTCACCTTCTCTTCCACGGCCGCCATCACTGCAGATTCATTCAGACGTCCGGCTGAAGTCACGGCCACTCGCACAAGCTGCATCCTCCTGCTTTTAGCTTACAGAAAGAAGAATTCAGAATAATTAAGAGGACAGACTGACACTGTAGTGTGAATTCACAGTATATCGTATTCTTGATTATTTAACAGTCATTTGCTGTTATGGCAGAACATGACCAAAATGATCTTGCATTGATTTCATGGTAAAAACATGAATACAGTGTTTACTGTAAAAAGACGATTCAACTTAAAGTGCTTGTGCTGCCTTAAAACGGTTCATAATTTAGTGTGGATTTACAGTATATTCTTGATTATTAATTGACACAACCTTACTTTTGACAGAAAATGACCTAAAAAAAATATTTTGCATTGATTTCATAGTAAAAATATGAATACAGTGTTTACTGTAAACACAATTTTTCAACTTAAAGTGTGTGCTGCCTTAAAAATGTAGTGCGAGTTTACCATATATTCTTGCTTATTAAATGTAATTCTTTGTGTGTTTTTTAAGATTAATTTGCTATGACAGAAAACGACCTGAAAGGGATTTTGCATAGTAAAAACATAAACAGTATTCACAGCATAAATAAATAAAACATCCAACTTAAAAACGTGTAGATGTTGCCATTAAGTCATTCTAATGCTAATTGCAACCATATTTTTTACTTTTCAGTATTTTAAAAATCACGCAATATTTATCTGATCATTTTAATTTAAACGGGCAGAAACATCACTCACCACAGAAGAAAGGTAAGCGTTGCGAGCATTCTTCATCCCTGGTTGATCCAGTCTCTCGGACACTTTTTATTTCTACTGCTAGTATCAGGCTCTCCCGAAGCCCAATTTAAAGACGTAAAGTTCACTTTGCTCTGGTCTGACCACAGCCACAAGTTCTTGGACAAGCCGATCCAGCCCTTAAATCCATATTCCAATAATCCAAAGTGTTTAACAAACAGTCCAAACACTTTGTAGATGTCATCATTGTCACTAATGGTGGCCAGGTCGATGTAGTTCTTCCTGCAGTGATGTTGAGCATCACGCCACGTCTGTTCGGTTTTAATGACAACAAATTTGTCTTTAGAGTCCTTTCCTGTAAGTGTTTTTGTCAGAACAGAGAAATATCATGTTGAGTGCATGAGATACGCTCACATTGATAACGGTCAGCTTCTTCCATATAAGGCTTTGATGAGGAAAATGTTTAGAAGACCAATCAAATGTGGTCCATTTAGCCGAAAACCGATACCAAAGATAAAGTTTTGGGTGATAAATTAAACCAGTCATAAAGTTCTTTGGCATCAAGCTGCCTCTCAATATTTCAGCTGAATTGATATTCTAGCATCATTTATGACAATTCATTTCAACCCCAATAAAACAATAAAAAAAAAACTTACCAGAGTAACAAAAAAAGGGTTTTTGTTCCTCACAATAGGCAGTATGCCACAATCCGAAATAATTAATCATGCCACACTTCCTCTGATACATAAAGGTCGGGTCTTCCCTCTGCCCCCAGTTCTGAAACTCTAAGTTCTGATTTTGGACCAGCACCAAGAGTATACGTCTTTGTACAGTCCCATCCAGGACCTATTAAAACTTATGGAGCTGGCGATCTCCTGGATCTTAGACCTGTCCTGATCGCTCTGAACCGTGGCTAGGTTCGCGTGATACTTCTTACAGAATGACTGGGCTTCGGTCCAGGTCTTTGGTTCCTGGATCAGAATGAAGTAGCATGAGGTCTTCGAGAAGAGTCCTGCCGGCAGCACAGTTTAATGGTTAAATACATTACTTAACATGAACTAACAATGAACAATATTTGTGCAGCACTTATTAATCTTAGAGTCAATGGTAATTTCTACATTTACTATCCAAAGTTTTATTTGTTAACATTTGTTAGTGCAATAACATCAATAAACAATGAACAATTAGAATTTCACTAATGTTCACAAAGATTAATGTATGCTTTAAAAAAATATTGTTCATAGTTAGTTCTTGCTACAGTTAATGCAAAACAAACGAGACCTTATTGTAAAGTTTGGTTACACTTTTTCCACACCGATATTCCACTTTAGATGTTCTATAAGTAACTTTGCAGATACATGCCAGCTAACTCATTCATATGCAACTACAACTACATGTCAGCTAACTCATTAATATGCAACTACATGCCAGCTAACTCATTAATATGCAACTACATGCCAGCTAACTCATTAATATGCAACTACATGTCAGCTAACTCATTAATATGCAACTACATGTCAGCTAACTCATTCATATGCAACTACAACTACATGTCAGCTAACTCATTAATATGCAACTACATGCCAGCTAACTCATTAATATGCAACTACATGCCAGCTAACTCATTAATTTGCAACTACATGTCAGCTAACTCATTAATTTGCAACTACATGTCAGCTAACTCATTAATATGCAACTACATGTCAGCTAACTCATTCATATGCAACTACAACTACATGCCAGCTAACTCATTAATATGCAACTACATGCCAGCTAACTCATTAATATGCAACTACATGCCAGCTAACTCATTAATTTGCAACTACATGTCAGCTAACTCATTCATATGCAACTACATGCCAGCTAACTCATTAATATGCAACTACATGCCAGCTAACTCATTAATATGCAACTACATGCCAGCTAACTCATTAATTTGCAACTACATGTCAGCTAACTCATTCATATGCAACTACAACTACATGCCAGCTAACTTATTAATATGCAACTACATGCCAGCTAACTCATTAATATGCAACTACATGCCAGCTAACTCATTAATTTGCAACTACATGCCAGCTAACTCATTCATATGCAACTACATGCCAGCTAACTCATTAAATATGCCAGCTAACTCATTAATATGCAACTACATGTCAGCTAACTCATTAATTTGCAACTACATGTCAGCTAACTCATTAATATGCAACTACATGCCAGCTAACTCATTAATTTGCAACTACATGTCAGCTAACTCATTAATATGCAACTACATGCCAGCTAACTCATTCATATGCAACTACAACTACATGCCAGCTAACTCATTAATATGCAACTACATGTCAGCTAACTCATTCATATGCAACTACAACTACATGCCAGCTAACTTATTAATATGCAACTACATGCCAGCTAACTCATTAATATGCAACTACATGCCAGCTAACTCATTAATTTGCAACTACATGCCAGCTAACTCATTCATATGCAACTACATGCCAGCTAACTCATTAAATATGCCAGCTAACTCATTAATATGCAACTACATGTCAGCTAACTCATTAATTTGCAACTACATGTCAGCTAACTCATTAATATGCAACTACATGCCAGCTAACTCATTAATTTGCAACTACATGTCAGCTAACTCATTAATATGCAACTACATGCCAGCTAACTCATTCATATGCAACTACAACTACATGCCAGCTAACTCATTAATATGCAACTACATGCCAGCTAACTCATTAATTTGCAACTACATGTCAGCTAACTCATTCATATGCAACTACAACTACATGCCAGCTAACTCATTAATATGCAACTACATGCCAGCTAACTCATTAATATGCAACTACATGCCAGCTAACTCATTAATTTGCAACTACATGTCAGCTAACTCATTCATATGCAACTACATGCCAGCTAACTCATTAATATGCAACTATATGCCAGCTAACTCATTAATTTGCAACTGCATGTCAGCTAACTCATTCATATGCAACTACAACTACATGCCAGCTAACTCATTAATATGCAACTACATGCCAGCTAACTCATTAATTTGCAACTACATGCCAGCTAACTCATTCATATGCAACTACATGCCAGCTAACTCATTAAATATGCCAGCTAACTCATTAATATGCAACTACATGTCAGCTAACTCATTAATTTGCAACTACATGCCAGCTAACTCATTAAATATGCCAGCTAACTCATTAATATGCAACTACATGTCAGCTAACTCATTAATTTGCAACTACATGTCAGCTAACTCATTAATATGCAACTACATGTCAGCTAACTCATTAATTTGCAACTACATGTCAGCTAACTCATTAATATGCAACTACATGTCAGCTAACTCATTAATATGCAACTACATGCCAGCTAACTCATTAAATATGCCAGCTAACTCATTAATATGCAACTACATGTCAGCTAACTCATTAATTTGCAACTATATGTCAGCTAACTCATTAATTTGCAACTACATGCCAGCTAACTCATTAATATGCAACTACATGCCAGCTAACTCATTAATATGCAACTACATGCCAGCTAACTCATTAATATGCAACTACATGTCAGCTAACTCATTAATTTGCAACTACATGCCAGCTAACTCATTAATATGCAACTACATGCCAGCTAACTCATTAATATGCAACTACATGTCAGCTAACTCATTAAATATGCCAGTTAACTCATTAATATGCAACTACATGTCAGCTAACTCATTAATTTGCAACTACATGCCAGCTAACTCATTCATATGCAACTACATGTCAGCTAACTCATTAATATGCAACTACATGCCAGCTAACTCATTAAATATGCCAGCTAACTCATTAATTTGCAACTACATGCCAGCTAACTCATTAACTTGCAACTACATGCCAGCTAACTTATTAATATGCAACTACATGTCAGCTAACTCATTAAATATGCCAGCTAACTCATTAATATGCAACTACATGTCAGCTAACTCATTAATTTGCAACTACATGCCAGCTAACTCATTAACTTGCAACTACATGCCAGCTAACTTATTAATATGCAACTACATGTCAGCTAACTCATTAATATGCAACTAGGATCCGTATGAAAAAACGAATACTAACTAGTTATATTAACAAACAATGACATTCATTCAAACCCACCTAGTAAAAAAAGTAGAGTTATCGTTTTTTGGATCATCTCTGTTGCTCAGGTTTGTTCACTGAAATAAATTAAACATATAAGATACATCAAAATGTAGGAAAAAAATATGATTAAATAAAATCAGGTGTTAAAAAATTGAATGGAATAGAAAAAATGCACAACAATCTTAATTTTACTTAAAAAAATGATCAGTGCATCAGATTGAAAGTCTCAAGACAGGAAACTCATATAAAATAATAAAAAAAGACGCAATAATAAAAAATAAATAAACAATGTACGCAATAAGACTAATAGCCTACTGTAAAAAATATATTTCATGACAGTTTATCTTTAAAATGAAGTGTCTGTAACCTCACATTGTGCAACCATTTCAGTCTTAAAGTTCAGATTAAATGGAAAAAGCATCTAGACTCGAACGATGACAAGTAAACAAGAGACAAATGAGTACAATATGATCAATATCACAGCAGATTTTGAATTTATCTGCATTAACAGACAAAGCTTTCAAAGCTTTCAGCATTCTCACTTTATTTCTAATATAAATGTTTATTTATTCACTACCTTTCACGGAAAACCTCCTGCGGAGCAGACATTCAGCGTGGAGACGAAAAGACTGATTTCCATTCTGACTTTGCAGCAACATTAGGATTCAAATGGCATTGCAGAGCATGAAAATAGCCAGTTCCATCCTTATGGAAATGGGTCATTTTTACATACTTTTTTTCATCTTCCTGCTCTTTCCTAAGCTAAATTTACAATGAAAGCTTAGAGTATTTGATTTAATTTGATTAAGAATTATTTTCATTATTTCAGGGAACTTGTTACAAGTCATTGTTTTTATTTATTTTATTTTTTTTTGTATGACTTTAGTTACTTGTTCACATTTAAAACCAATTTGGTCATCATCAATCTGGCCTCCTGTCTGCCTCCTGTCTGCCGGTCACAGTGTTTGCAGCTCTGTACAGCTTTGCTTTTGAATCTCTATTTGATATCTTTCCTGGTTGCTTATACTGCTAAATATAACTTACTCATCACCATATATTGTTTAATATTGCCTATCACATTAAAATTGACATTGTTAGCTTTTAATCTAAATCACTATCACATCGTGTTAGCATTTCACAACGCGTTAGCATTTCCTTAGCCTGTTAGCCTGCCATACGTGCATCCGGGTTTCCTGTTTTGTCTCTCGTGCCTTTACTAGTCCATTAAACAACTGTGGTGAGTTGGATTAATCAACAAATACGGTAAGCCATGTCTTCTCCTTTTTTTGTCACCTGCACTACATGTTTCATGTTTAGTATATCTGTCTCCGTTGGTAAGGAGATAGTCAGGCTGACGGAGAAGATTTCAGAATTAGAGACACGCATCCAGACTTTATTTGAGAGTAGTGAGAACAAAACAGCTTTAGACACTGCTTTGGATGCGACTAGCTTAGTGAACTCTGTACATTGTTCGGTTCCGGCTGTAGAGCCCGTGCAGCAGGGCAACTGGGTGACGGTGAGACGGCATAGTCGCGGATCAAAAAGCCACTCTTCCGTTCCGATTAGAACATCAAACAGGTTCTCCCCACTCAGTGATGCACCCACTGAGAATCCTGTTGAAAGTGCCCTAGTTATTGGCGATTCTATTACACGGAACGTGAAAATAGAGACACCAGCCACCATAGTCATATGTTTACCGGGAGCCAGAGCGCCTGACATCAAAGCAAATTTAAAAGTGCTGGCTAATGCTAATCGTAAATTCTCTAAGATTATTATTCACGCGGCACTAATGATGTTCGACTTCGCCAGTCGGAGATCACCAAAATTAACATTAAAGAGGTGTGTGTGTCTGGTCCCCTCCCCGTTAAAAGCAGTGTTGAGATACTTAGCAGACTATCATCACTCAATGGCTGGTAAATACAAAAAACCACCAAAACTATTCAACGGTAAAGATTTAATTGATGTCCAACAAATAAACAACAGATATAATACAGATGAACAAATGATAAAGCTCGGGCTGCTGAATATTCGATCCCTTTCCTCTAAAACGCTTATTGTTAATGATATGATTACAGATAATAATCTAGATGTGCTGTGTTTGACAGAAACCTGGCTAAAACCTGACGACTACATTACTTTAAATGAGTCCACCCCACAAGATTATTGTTATAAACACGAGCCGCGTCTGAAAGGTAAAGGGGGAGGTGTTGCTGTAATTTATAATAATATCTTCAGTATTACTCAGAAGTCTAGTTTCAAATATAATTCTTTTGAAGTTTTGGTGCTTTACGTAACGTTATGTAGTGAAATTGATAAATCCTGTTTAACATTTGTGTTGGCTACTGTATATAGGCCACCAGGGCACAATACACACTTTATCAGAGAATTTGCTGATTTTTTATCAGAGTTAGTACTGGCTACAGATAAAGTCCTAATTGTTGGTGATTTTAATATCCATGTAGACAATGAAAAAGACGCATTGGGATTGGCATTTAGAGACATTCTAAACTCTATTGGAGTTAGGCAACACGTATCAGGACCCACTCATCTCCATAATCATACTCTAGACCTAATATTGTCACATGGAATAAATGTTGATACCGTTGAAATTCTGCAGCAGAGCGATGACATCTCAGATCATTACCTAGTATCATGTATACTTAATTTAGCAAAGGCTGCAAAGCCGTCCCCTCGCTTCAAATATGGCAGGACTATCACTGCTGCGACTAAAGATTTCTTTATAAATAAACTTCCTCATCAGTTTCATCTCCTCAGCATCCCAGATAGCCCAGAGGAACTTGATGTTGCAACAGAAACTATTGACTTTCTCTTTTCTTTAAAGATTAAGATTAAAGAGAATTGTCCGATGCCGTGGTACAACGAGCACACCCGGGCCCTTAAAACAGCAGCCAGAAAACAAAACTGGAAGTTTTTCGCATTTCGTGGAAAGAGAGCATGATTTCATACAGAAAGGCCGTAAAAACTGCTAGATCTGCTTATTTCTCGACTCTCTTAGAAGAAAACAAACACAACCCTAGGTATTTATTCTATACAGTGGCTAAATTAACCAAAAATAAAGCTTCAACTTCTGATGTCTGCCAACAGCACAGCAGTAATGACTTTATGAACTTCTTTACTTGTAAGATTGATAATATTAGGAAAAAAATTATAACCATGCAGCCATCTACTACTGTATCACATCAGACAGAGCATTGTAGTGTCACTGAGGAAAAATTACATTCATTCACTGCTATAGGAGAAGAAGAATTGGCTAAACTCGTTAAATCATCTAAATCAACAACATGTATGCTCGACCCTATACCGACTAAACTACTAAAAGAGATGCTTCCAGAGGTCATAGATCCTCTTCTTAATATCATTAATTCATCCTTGACTTTAGGATATGTACCGAAACTTTTAAGTTGGCTATTATTAAACCACTTATTAAAAAAACACAACTTGACCCTACAGAATTAGTCAATTACAGGCCAATCTCAAATCTACCCTTTTTGTCAAAAATACTAGAAAAGGCAGTGTCCTCACAATTATGCTCCTTTTTAGAAAGAAATGGTATCAGTGAGGATTTCCAGTCAGGATTTAGACCACATCATAGTACTGAGACTGCTCTCATTAGAGTTACAAATGATTTACTCTTATCATCCGATCGTGGTTGTATCTCTCTGTTAGTGTTACTCGATCTTAGTGCTGCATTCGATACCATCGACCACAACATTCTTTTGAATAGACTCGAAAATTATGTTGGTATTAGAATTGCATTGGCATGGTTTAAATCATACTTATCTGACCGTTATCAGTTTGTAGCAGTAAATGAGGAGATGTCACACCGATCACAAGTTCAATATGGAGTACCGCAGGGCTCAGTGCTAAGACTGTTGCTTTTCACCCTGTACGTGCTACCACTGGGAGATATCATTAGGAAGCATGGCGTTAGTTTTCATTGTTATGCTGACGATACTCAGCTCTATATTTCTTCACGCCCTGACGAAACTTACCAATTCACAAGATTAACGGAATGCATAGCTGATATAAAAAATTGGATGACTAGTAATTTCCTGCAACTTAATTCAGAAAAAAATGAATTTTTAATTATTAGACAAAAAAACTCCACATGTAGTAACCTAAAATACTGTCTAACACTTGATGGCTGCTCTGTCAAGTCCTCTTTGATACCAATCTTTCATTTGAAAGCCACGTTTCTAGCATCTGTAAAACTGCATTCTACCATCTTAAAAATATATCTAAATTACGGCATATGCTCTACTGGGTGGTTGCCCTGCTCGCTTAATAAATAAACTGCAGCTGGTCCAAAACGCAGCAGCTCGAGTTCTTACTAGAACCAGGAAGTATGACCATATTAGCCCGGTTCTGTCAACACTGCACTGGCTCCCTATTAAACATCGCATACATTTTAAAATCTTGCTAATTACTTACAAATCACTAAATGGTTTAGCTCCCCAGTACTTGAGCGAGCTCTTAACGCATTATACTCCATCACGTCTATTGCGGTCTCAAAACTCTGGCCAGTTGATAATACCTAGAATATCAAAATCAACTGCAGGCGGTCGATCCTTTTCCTATTTAGCACCCAAACTCTGGAACAGCCTTCCTAGCATTGTTCGGGAAGCAGACACACTCTGTCAGTTTAAATCTAGAATAAAAACGCATCTCTTTACTATGGCATACACATAAAACATTTTTAATTTATATTTTATTCAAATTGTTAGGCTGCATTAACTAGGTCAGCCGGAACCGGGAACACTTCCCATAACACCTGATGTACTCGTTACATCATAAGCGGAATGGCATCTACGCTAATGTTAGTCTCTCTGTTTATCCAGAGGTTTACTGCAGTCAGCCGGATCTGGGCTGTATCTAGATCAGATGTTGGACCAGCGCCCAGACATTACCAACTCATCCCTGAAGTGTCTGCAGAGACTGTGTCAATTAGTCTACCCTCTGAAATTGCTCATCGACATGGCATCCTTAATGGATCCATCTCCGGCGTGATGACTCCGATATTTCGAATATTCCTATTTAATAATTGTTTAATCGACACGCCATCCTCAATAAACCCGTCTCCGGCGTGATGCCTCCGATCTTTCGAATATTCCGATCTAATATTACTTCTGACCTATAAGGCTGCCAAAATAATAATCATACACTGTTTGTTAATTGGCCAGAGGAGAACTGGCACCCCGACTGAGCCTGGTTTCTCCCAAGGTTTATTTTTCTCCATTAGGACACCTGATGGAGTTTTGGTTCCTTGCCACTGTCGCCTCTGGCTTGCTCAGTTGGGGACACAAAATTTTCAAATAAATATCCAAATAAATTATATCAACTACATTATTTGAATATATATGATAATTGAAATGAGCTGATGACATCACCGTTTTCTCCAGAGCGGCTGTACAGCCGAATCAAATTCTGTTCATTATTTTCCTGTTTAACACTGTGAAGCTGCTTTGAAACAATCTGCATTGTAAAAAGCGCTATATAAATAAAGCTGACTTGACTTGACTTGACTTGACATCATCTTTTGCCTTTGTGCTATTTTGTAGTTTAGTTTTTTTTTGTCTTGGTTTAGTTTCCAATAAAAATATCTTAACATTCTTAAGCCAAACTTAAGATATTACAGTTTTCTTTTTTCTTTTTTTACACACCATTTCTCAAACTATGGCTCCTTTTCTCTATACAATACCACAAAACATGCACACAACACGCAAAAGGTCATACATCTCTTGCAAAAGCAAACAGCTCATTTTAAAAATATTTTAACTCTTCTGAAAATAGTGTGTTTTGTATAGTAATTACACAAACCATCAAATGATTAGCCACATACAAGCCAAAATACACACTACTATCTTGTGTCTTTTGCTTGTGTAGTGTACAGTGGATTGTACAGTAGTTTGTCATAGCACTTAAACATACATGTACATGCACAAATACACTGTATAGCATGTATGCACAATTGATTAACTGACCTACATTATTGGCTGGTTTGAGCTGTTTTTCAGGATAATTTGATTTTGTTACTTCTGTAAAGCCGCTTTGAAACAATCTATATTGTATAAAGCACTATACAAATATGATGATGACTTTTTTTATATTTACAAAATAAACAGAAATGCAAGGGTGACATTTTTATTTGTTTATCAAAACACCACATTTTGATTTCTAAGTAATCAAATTAGGTATAGGCCTTTTTACACATGATCATTGGGTGTAGGTAATCGGACAGTCAGATCACAATTGAAATTCTCAACCTCCACATCTTCTAGTCACTTGTGCACCTCATAAACACAAATTCTCATTCTTTTGAGCAAATTGCCAGTACTTTGGAACATTCATGCAATTATTATGTACAATTGTCTGTTGTTTCCTACATTATCAATTGCTTATGTCATGTTAATCAAAATGTATTATACTGGTTCTTTTTTGAATAGTCTTACCAACAAAACATCTAAGCATTAGTTCATTGCATAAGTCATTACATGCAAAATAGTTGAACTAGTTGTCATGACACAGTTGTCCTGACTTGATGAATTGCACAGGTGAATCTGGAATTTGACTAATGAAAGAAAATGTAAAGCATTAGACTATGGTGGAAGGGTAGGGATGCAAAACAGAGGAAGAGGTAGAAGAGGCCGGTGAACAAAGAACAGAAAGAACTGAGGGCTATATATTCAGGATAACTGAGGAGGAAAACAAGGCACAGGTCGGGACTAATCAATCAATTAATGAATCACAATGATAACAAATGCAGACATACAAACCATGACAGCCAATGAAACAGAAAGGTAAAACAAGAAACAATGAGAAACAAACTAAAAAAAGTTCATAAAAAACAAATATGAAACTAGTGTACACCTAACATTATTCCATTATCCCAAAAGGCGTGACTTCGTGGCATAACAGTCCAACAGAGGAGGGAGAAAGGAGTCTCTGGAGGAGGACAAGGAGTTGGCAGAGGGAGGCACCAAGGAGTAGATGATGGTAGAGGAGGCAAGTTAGGAGACAATGGTGGGAGGAGCCAGGGAAGAGATGATGGAGGAAGGAGCCAGGGAGGAGGTGATGGTAGAGGATGCAAGTTAGGAGACAATGGTGGGAGGAGCCAGGGAAGAGATGATAGAGGGAAGGAGCCAGGGAGGAGACAATGGTGGGAGGAGCCAGGGAATAGATGATGGAGGAAGGAGCCAGGGAGGAGATGATGGAGGGAGAAGCCAGGGAGGAGATGATGGAGGGAGGAGCCAGGGAGGAGATGATGGTAGAGGAGGCAAGTAGGAGACAATGGTGGGAGGAGCCAGGGAAGAGATGATGCAGGAAGGAGCCAGGAAGGAGATGATGGAAGGAGGAGCCAGGGAGGAGGTGATGGCAGAGGAGGCAAGTTAGGAGACAATGGTGGGAGGAGCCAGGGAAGAGATGATGGAGGGAAGGAGCCAGGGAGGAGATGATGGAGGGAGGAGCCATGGAGGAGGTTATGGTAGAGGAGGCAAGTTAGGAGACAATGGTGGGAGGATCCAGGGAAGAGATGATGGAGGAAGGAGCCAGGGAGGAGATGATGGAGGGAGAAGCCAGGGAGGAGATGATGGAGGGAGGAGCCAGGGAGGAGATGATGGTGGAAGGAGACAGGGATTGATCCAGAGCAGAGCCATCAGGATGAAGGCCCACAGTGGAACCAATGGTAGTGCCAGGAGCCTGATTGACTAAGGTGGGGCCAGGAGAGATAGAGCCAAGGAGACAAAGACCCAGGGAGACACCTCTGGTCTGAACTGCAGACCGAGGTGAAGACGTGGACTTAGCAAACTGGGGCAGAGCCAGTGGGAGTGAGGACAAAGTTGAGCTGGAGGGAAGGAAGAGTCCGGTGGAGCCAAAGGGATGGATGAACGAGGCATAACCGGAAGCCTTGAAGTCTGCAGCGCAGCCAGGGTAATGACTGACCAAAGTAGAGTAGGAGGAATGAAAATGTCCTCTTGAAAATGTCACGGTGTGACAACTACGCTAACCACAGGGGGTCGTCCAGGCACCGTGCACGGTCGGACTTTGCATCAAGAAGAAACGTTTTCACCACTGAACGCAATTCATAGGGGTGACGTAAAACCTGAACTCTGGAGAGCCAGCTGGGATTTTTTTATGCAGAGCATGTTTTTTCATTTATGTAGCCTACATTCTACTTGAAAAGCAATAAAGTACACAGAGTACCCAAATGATGCCCTGTCTGTGTTTTTTTCTTGAAAACAATGTGTGCCCCCTTCTGATCTCTCCATGCCCCCAGTTGAGAACCACTGGTTTAGGCCATTGACAATTTGGTTCAGAGAATGGGGTTAAGTGTTTTCGTAATTGTTAAAAATTGTAATATTTGCCATACAGAAAATGTGCAGCCTTGTGTTTATTTGCAATCACTGTCAGCAAAACCATCGCCATAGTTTACATCATTACTGATTTATTATTCTGACGGCACTGATATGTACATTGACATAATTACTTTCTTTTGAGAAATGTACTAATGATTTTAAGCAAGTAACATGCTTTTGCAGGTAATCCATTGTGTGGTGCTGTTTGTATGAATTGTTTAGTGAAATGCACTGATTAGTTATGTACCAGTTATAACTTGAGAAATGTACAAAAAACGACTAAGAAAAACTGTAATTTAAGTAAATAAAAGTATAAACATTTAATAGCTGTTTGTTTTTTGCAAGTATTCTGTCATTCTCTTCAGGGTGTAGCAAGCATATACCATTAACAGCTAATAATTGGTTAAAAAAAAACCTGCAAATGTTATATTAAACAAATGCAATATAGTTCATCTCACCATCTGGACGAGCTCAGTTACTGGTTATTTTCATGCTCTGCGATGCCATTTGAATACATAACCAAACTCAGAGTTGAGTCTCTGTTTGTCCAGATGGAAACATTTTGCATCTTTAAAACAACACAAGATTTTGCATGCATTGGTCATAAATTTCTTCCTCTGTGGAAACTGCACTGGAACACAAATAGCAGGTGCGTAATAATGGATGTTACAAAAAATAAAACAGAACAAATATTACAAAATGTGACATTAAAAAGTGTAAAAGTCACTAGTTTTTACAGTGGAAGGCGCATCTCCTCTCTCCCCATTTACTTAAATTCAGACACACTAGTCAAGTCAAGTCAACTTTATTTATATAGCGCTTTTTACAGTGCAGATTGTTTCAAAGCAGCTTCACAGTGTTAAACAGGAAAATAATGAACAGAATTTGATTCGGCTGTACAGCCGCTCTGGAGAAAACACTGATGTCATCAGCTCATTTCAATTATCATATATATTCAAGTAATGTAGTTGATATAGTTAATTTAGTTTAGTAATTAAATTTATTTGGATATTTATTTGAAAATTTAGTGTCCCCAACTGAGCAAGCCAAAGGTGACAGTGGCAAGGAACCAAAACTCCATCAGGTGTCCTAATGGAGAAAAATAAACCTTGGGAGAAACCAGGCTCAGTCGGGGTGCCAGTTCTCCTCTGGCCAATTAACAAACAGTGTATGATTATTATTTTGGCAGCCTTATAGGTCAGAAGTAATATTAGATCGGAATATTCGAAAGATCGGAGGCATCACGCCGGGTTTATTGAGGATGGCGTGTCGATTAAACAATTATTAAATAGGAATATTCAAAATATCGAAAGCATCACGCCGGAGATAGATCCATTGAGGATGCCATGTCGATGAACAATTTCAGAGAGTAGACTAATTGACACGGTCTCTGCAGACACTTCAGGGATGCGTTGGTAATGTCTGGGCGCTGGTCCACCATCTGATCTGGATAAGGGCCGGATCCGGCTGACTGCAGTTAACCTCGGGATAAACAGAGAGCCATTCTTCTTATGATGTAACGAGTACATCAGGTGTTATGGGAAGTGTTCCCGGTTCCGGCTGACCTAGTTAATGCAGCCTAGCAATTTAAATAAAATATCAATTAAAAATGTTTTATGTGTATGCCATAGTAAAGAAATGCGTTTTTAGTCTAGATTAAACTGACAGAGTGTGCCTGCTTCCCGAACAATGCTAGGAAGGCTGTTCCAGAGTTTAGGTGCTAAATAGGAAAAGGATCGACCGCCTGCTAGGTATTATCAACTGGCCAGAGTTTTGAGACGTGATGGAGTATAATGCGTTAAGAGCTCGCTCAAGTACTGGGGAGCTAAACCATTTAGTAATTTGTAAGTAATTAGCAAGATTTTAAAATGTATGCGATGTTTAATAGGGAGCCAGTGCAGTGTTGACAGAACCGGGCTAATATGGTCATACTTCCTGGTTCTAGTAAGAACTCGAGCTGCTGCGTTTTGGACCAGCTGCAGTTTATTTATTAAGCGAGCAGGGCAACCACCCAGTAGAGCATTACAATAATCTAGCCTTGAGGTCATGAACGCATTAACTAACTGTTCAGCATTTTGCATTGAAAGCATATGCCGTAATTTAGATATATTTTTAAGATGGTAGAATGCAGTTTTACAGATGCTAGAAACGTGGCTTTCAAATGAGAGATTGGTATCAAAGAGCACACCCAGGTTCCTAACTGACGACGAGGACTTGACAGAGCAGCCATCAAGTGTTAGACAGTATTCTAGGTTACTACATGTGGAGTTTTTTTGTCCAATAATTAAAAATTCAGTTTTTTTCTGAATTAAGTTGCAGGAAATTACTAGTCATCCAATTTTTTATATCAGCTATGCATTCCGTTAATCTTGTGAATTGGTAAGTTTTGTCAGGGCGTGAAGAAATATAGAGCTGAGTATCGTCAGCATAACAATGAAAACTAACGCCATGCTTCCTAATGATATCTCCCAGTGGTAGCATGTACAGGGTGAAGAGCAACGGTCCTAGCACTGAGCCCTGCGGTACTCCATACTGAACTTGTGATCGGTGTGAGATCTCTTCATTTACTGCTACAAACTGATAGTGGTCAGATAAGTATGATTTAAACCATGCCAAATCAATTCCACTAATGCCAACATAATTTTCGAGTCTATTCAAAAGAATGTTGTGGTCGATGGTATCGAATGCAGCGCTAAGATCGAGTAACACTAACAGAGAGATACAACCACGATCGGATGATAAGAGTAAATCATTTGTAACTCTAATGAGAGCAGTCTCAGTACTATGATGTGGTCTAAATCCTGACTGGAAAACCTCACAGATACCATTTCTTTCTAAAAAGGAGCATAATTGTGAGGACACTGCCTTTTCTAGTATTTTTGACAGAAAGGGTAGATTTGAGATTGGCCTGTAATTGACTAATTCTGTAGGGTCAAGTTGCGGTTTTTTAATAAGTGGTTTAATAATAGCCAACTTAAAAGTTTTCGGTACATATCCTAAAGTCAAGGATGAATTAATGATATTAAGAAGAGGATCTATGACCTCTGGAAGCATCTCTTTTAGTAGTTTAGTCGGTATAGGGTCGAGCATACATGTTGTTGATTTAGATGATTTAACGAGTTTAGCCAATTCTTCTTCTCCTATAGCAGTGAATGAATGTCATTTTTCCTCAGTGACACTACAGTGCTCTGTCTGATGTGATACAGTAGTAGACGGCTGCATGGTTATAATTTTTTTCCTAATATTATCAATCTTACAAGTAAAGAAGTTCATAAAGTCATTACTGCTGTGCTGTTGGCAGACATCAGAAGTTGAAGCTTTATTTTTGGTTAATTTAGCCACTGTATCGAATAAATACCTAGGGTTGTGTTTGTTTTCTTCTAAGAGAGTCGAGAAATAAGCAGATCTAGCAGTTTTTACGGCCTTTCTGTATGAAATCATGCTCTCTTTCCACGAAATGCGAAAAACTTCCAGTTTTGTTTTCTGGCTGCTGTTTTAAGGGCCCGGGTGTGCTCGTTGTACCACGGCATCTGACAATTCTCTTTAATCTTAATCTTTAAAGAAAAGAGAAAGTCAATAGTTTCTGTTGCAACATCGAGTTCCTCTGGGCTATCTGGGATGCTGAGGAGATGAAACTGATGAGGAAGTTTATTTATAAAGAAATCTTTAGTCGCAGCAGTGATAGTCCTGCCATATTTGAAGCGAGGGGACGGCTTTGCAGCCTTTGCTAAATTTAGTATACATGATACTAGGTAATGATCTGAGATGTCATCGCTCTGCTGCAGAATTTCAACGGTATCAACATTTATTCCATGTGACAATATTAGGTCTAGAGTATGATTATGGAGATGAGTGGGTCCTGATACGTGTTGCCTAACTCCAATAGAGTTTAGAATGTCTCTAAATGCCAATCCCAATGCGTCTTTTTCATTGTCTACATGGATATTAAAATCACCAACAATTAGGACTTTATCTGCTGCCAGTACTAACTCTGATAGAAAATCAGCTAATTCTCTGGTAAAGTGTGTATTGTGCCCTGGTGGCCTGTATACAGTAGCCAACACAAATGTTAAACAGGATTTATCAATTTCACTACATAACGTTACGTAAAGCACCAAAACTTCAAAATAATTATATTTGAAACTAGACTTCTGAGTAATACTGAAGATATTATTATAAATTACAGCAACACCTCCCCCTTTACCTTTCAGACGCGGCTCGTGTTTACAACAATAATCTTGTGGGGTGGACTCATTTAAAGTAATGTAGTCGTCAGGTTTTAGCCAGGTTTCTGTCAAACACAGCACATCTAGATTATTATCTGTAATCATATCATTAACAATAAGCGTTTTAGAGGAAAGGGATCGAATATTCAGCAGCCCGAGCTTTATCATTTGTTCATCTTTATTATATCTGTTGTTTATTTGTTGGAAATCAATTACATTTTTACCGTTGAATAGTTTTGGTGTTTTTTTGTATTTACTAATTTGTGGAACAGACACAGTCTCTATGTGATAATATCTAGGTGAAAGAGTCTCTATGTGCTGGGATTTATCTGACTTCTGTGACGCGAGACAGCTAGCAGACGGTCGGATAAGCCAGTCCTTCTGCTTCCTGACCTGGGCCCTAGTTAGTCAAAGTTTAGCTTTAAGACTATGTGCCAAATTACTAGAGAGAAGAGTGGCACCACCCCAGGAGGGATGGATACCATCTCTTTTCAAAAGGTCAGGACTGCCCCAAAAGCTTTTCCAATTGTCTATGAACCATATGTTATTATATTTTGCGGACAACACTTAGACAACCAGCCATTGAGTAATGATAGTCTGCTAAGTATCTCATCACTCCTTTTAACGGGGAGGGGACCAGAGCAAAAAGAGAATTTACGATTAGCATTAGCCAGCACTTTTAAATTTGCTTTGATGTCAGGCGCTCTGGCTCCCGGTAAACATGTGACTATGGTGGCTGGTGTCTCTATTTTCACGTTCCGTGTAATAGAATCGCCAATAACTAGGGCACTTTCAACAGGATTCTCAGTGGGTGCTTCACTGAGTGGGGAGAACCTGTTTGATGTTCTAATCGGAACGGAAGAGTGGTTTTTTGATCCGCGACTATGCCGTCTCACCGTCACCCAGTTGCCCTGCTGCACGGGCTCTACAGCCGGAACCGAACAATGTACAGAGTTCACTAAGCTAGTCACATCCAAAGCAGTGTCTAAAGCTGTTTCGTTCTCACTACTCTCAAAAACTACTAAAGCGTACGGTGGGTTTGGTGGGGGGTAATTGAGAATGAATGTGGGAAAGTCAGTAATGGAAGGACTAATTAAAAAGCAAGTAAACAACTCAGCCATTTCACTGCTTTATGTCACGTCAAAATCAAACTTGAAATGGCCTGAAAGCATGATGACTGTGTTTTTTTTAGTGAGCAGTCAGTTTGGGGAAATTAAAGGTACATCTTCGTGTCTGTCATCAGTGTGTACAGGCTTAAAGTGACCGCTGAAAATAAGTTGACTATTTAAAAGAAAAGCTGAACATTAGTTCACAAATAATATACATTTTTTAAATTGTTACTTTAGTTATTAATTTGGAATAAATGTAAAAATTCGTAAAAACACTAACTTGGTGAAATTTATACTTGGTTTTAATAAATAGAAATGTACATAGTTATAGCAAAAAATACAAAATAGAATTGTATTTGGTCTCTTTTTTATGTAATGTTTATTTAACCAGGAAAATTAAGTGTAACAGACATAAATTTGATATACAGTATATAAAAACATGTGAGGACTTTGCCTCATTTTAAAGCGCACCACGGACATACAGTTACATTAAATACATCATAACAATTAAAAAAGAAATAAATATGTAAAGCTACAAAGACATACCTGTATGTTTTTAAAGCCTGTAAAGTGTGAGGGGATGTCTGGGAACTTAACATGTAAATGTCAAAGAAACAATGAATCATTTCACACTACAGAACTGATTTACTGAGTCAAGTGAGATATTAACCTTCACTAGTTCACAAATTGTTGACTAAAAGATATTCAAAAAAATAATCCATATCATGTGACATTCACAATGCAATAATAAGTCCCCCCCCCCAACCCCCATCAAATATCATTGATATTTATTAATTTGTTCATGAAAACAAACTTATACTTAAATTAACTTTATAAATGTAAGTTAAGGAGGAATCTGTTCATGTAATACTGTCAGTCACTTAAAAAAACGATATAAGCGATTCTTTGACAAATTATATGCATTTTATTTTCAAACATCTTGTAAGTTTTGAATTTCGCCTTTATATCGACACACACAATTGAATGTTTTAATGTGACCTGCAACAAGCATTTGGGGATTGTTAAAAGTTCATTATAAAAGGCAACACTTTATTTCGATGGTCCACTGTAGACATTCTAACAGCTTTGCAACTACATATCAACTAGCAACTAATCTTTATTAAATGTATACTGTGATCACTGTAGTGTTATTTTTATTTATTACATTTCTGTACCGGAGATGAATACTACAGTTAGACCTTACTTTATTTGTAACTAAATATTGTATTTATCTATGCTAGTTGCAAATAATGAGTTTGTTAACATGTAGTTGCAAATTAATGAGTAAGCTGACATGTAGTTGCAAATTAATGAGTTTGTTGACACGTAGTTGCAAATTAAGGAGTTCGAAATTAATGAGTAAGCTGACATGTAGTTGCAAATTAATGAGTTAATAATGAAACTTTATAATAAGCATTTTAAGGAATTTAACACTGTAAGAGATATAACTTAGACTATAAAGTCTCATTGACAATCTTGGCTATGAAAACATTAATTGCAAATGAATGAGTTTGTTGACGTAGTTGCGAATGAGAAACATTTACCTTCTTATTTTACAGAAAGCCGATTCTTCCACCACGCAGACCAACTCTTATTCACGGAGGTCCTCCAAAACGATACCGTCTGCATACAGAGCAAAAAGTGCTTGATGATAATGGAAAAGTCCAAAAATGGACTTATGGGATAAAAGACACCAGTAAACGAAACAAAATTGTTCTGCTGGTGGGAGAGACTGGCGCTGGCAAGACGACTCTCATCAACACCATGGTCAACTACTTACTGGGTGTAAAGTTCGAGGATGAACTATGGTATGAAATGAAATCACAGAAGAAGCAGCCAGAGACCAATCACAGTCACAAACTTCTGAAATCACCATGTATGAGGTCTGTCCAATAAAGAATCCAGTATCTCTCACCATCATTGATACTCCAGGCTACGGAGACACTAGAGGACTGGAAAGAGATCTGGAAGTTGCTGAGAATTTATCCATGCTGTTTCAGAGCAACGACGGAGTGTGTGAGGTCGATGCCGTGTGTTTTGTGACTCAAGCGTCTAAGAATCGTCTCTCGGACAGACAGCATTACATTATCAGTTCAATTCTGTCTTTGTTTGGAAAAGACATTGTGAACAACATTGTGTTTTTAATCACACACTCTGATGGTCTGGCACCCAAAAACGTCCTCAGCGCCATTAATAAAGCTAAAATCCCCTGCAGACGAGACCACGATAACCAACCTGTTCATTTCTTATTCAACAACCGGCAGGCCGACGCCCGTCACACTGGAGAACGTCACGTTCGTGCACAAAGAGACGCCTGGAAAGACAGCACGAATGGCATGAAGCAATTCCTTCGTTCTCTGAATGAAAAGAACAGAAGAAGTTTAGAGTTGACTTCCGATGTCCTGATCGAGCGCATTATATTAGAAGCGTCCATGTGCAACTTACAGCTGCGAGTTCAAGAGAAAGAGCTGAAAAAGGCTGAAAAACTTCAGATCCAGCAGGCAATGATGGAAAACAAGGAAAAGATTGAGGAACATAAAAACTTCAACATTAGAGTCAAAAAGACTGTTAAAATGAAGGTTCCCATTGAAAGTGCTTCATGGAAGCACAGGAAGGCGACGACCTGCACCGTCTGTGAGGAAAACTGCCATGAGTTTGACTGCTGGTGGGTTTCTAAGGAGGAGGGAACGGAGATGTAACGTCCCTCTGCCACTTCCGCTGTACCGCTGAAACGGCTGGGATTTCAGTCTTGGCTCCTCAGCAGGTAAACATAATGCGATGTTGCCAGCGTGCTTCCTTATATACCCACACCGTGGGGCGGAGCTACACTATGCAAATTCCGCATGCCCATGGCATTGGCCTGCCATTAGCCGTTTTCTAAAATCTCGAAGATGATAGGCTTCTAGGCGAAACCCCAATTCATCAGTCACTGACGTTACGTCTCCGTTCCCTTCTCAGGGAACGAGGGTTACATACGTAACCGAGACGTTGATGCAGGATATTGTTATTACTGTTACTACCTTTACAGTGCTGTACAGTGTGGTTGTGGCCCAATTCCATTACAGCAGTACTGTAATGTTGTTTAATTTAAGTCAATAAAGACATTCAATATGCTGTTCAGTATGTTGTTTTTTTCAGTTTGGTATGTTTGCACAAAGCTTACAGTCCAAAATAAGAACTTTTAACAAGATGAGAAAATGAAGAGACTTTTTAATATTTAATGTTTTGTTATGTTGGTATTTAAACGTTTGTGTTATGTTATAGTGTTTTGGAGGTTTAAGTGTAGAGTATGTGCTTGGGGTGAGGACCTGCTAATAACAATTACAGTTGTTTTAATAATAGAAAAACAACTACTTTGGGCATGTGACTAAACCATCTTCTGGCTAGCATTTGTAAATGTTGTAAAAATTGTATTTCACTAAATAAAAAGAATCAATTAAACTGGATTACTTGTTCTGTTTTTTGTTTGATATTCATTTTAGAATAATTGAACTTAATCGTTTTGGACAAAATGAAGCATGTTAACCTGATTTAACTAAATGACGTTGAATTAACCTTATGTAAAAAGTGTTATTTAAGTGTACTGAAATAAACAATGTTAATTAAATTCAACATAACCCAGTTACGTGGAACCTGTTGACATAAAAACGTTAAGCAAATCAAACTTAATAGTTTAAGTGCATTATATAAACGTGAGCACCAAGTTAAGTGAAGTTTTGGGAGACATACAAATATACTTGTTAGTATACTATATAGTTTACTCAAATCAATTGAGTTTAATCAACTTATTAAGGACATGCATGCTCTCTTAACCCCTAGATTCAAATATTATTTAATCTTATTTCATATATTAACTTTTTTTTTTTAATCTACTTTATTTATCAATAATGTTGTTATTAAACTCATTGTTTGGCTCATACAGATTCAGGGTCTCTTAAGCCTAACATATAATTTATTTAATATATATTTACTATTTTATATAGTTTATTCATCATTGTTACTTTTCTTAAACTCATTTGTATTGTTTCATTCCCAGACAAATGCCTGGATGTTGTGAATGCTGAAGTCAACACATGTCCTGCAAACGTGCCCTGGAATCAGAGCTCAAATATACAGTGTCAAACACAAACACCCCTGCACATTCCCTTCCTGAGCACATAAAAACATATGGCCCCCTAAATAAACACAAACACCCACCTCCGGAAACGGAACCTACACCTGCTGAACTCATACAAAGGTCGTAACATTTTATGACTTCCGGAAATAGAGGTCAAACATCTGGTATGGTCATTATGGTCATAAATCAATATTTTATTGGGGGGGTAATAAATCAAAGTGACAGAAGCTCCATCTTATTACTCTCTCTAAATATAATATCATTTGGAATGAAATATGAGATATTTAGGCCTAAATTTAAGATTGATTGTTGCATATAAAATTTCCATCTATTCGACATACAGCTTTAACTTAAACTAACTTAAAGGCACACTATGTAAGATTTTTGGATTAAAATTTTCTATTTAAAACCCTTGATGATAGGCGTCGCCTATCAGTGACATCATACCTGTGTTACCCTCCGGTTTTATTTTGTAGAAACCATGGAAACCCCAAAGCCGCTTTAATATCTGATGTGTTTTATTAGACGCTGAGCAACTGTTTGGATCATTCATGGACAGAAACTAATCATTGTTCTCCAGCTCAACACAGTTAGTCTTATTGTTTAGATCTGGTGTTCTTGATTTACCGCGAGTACCATGTTTTACCATGCCTGATATGATCTCGCTTACTGCAGTGTGAACAAGCGTCTCATAGTAGCGCCGAGCGAACGCACAGAGTAGCATTATAACATCATTTTAACACACTCAAATGTGTGTAATATGATAAAACAACATGTTCTAACTTGTCACATATTGACTCTTGGTCAGGACCCCTCTGCGTCACTTTTTAACACACAGGGTACTCCACTGATTTCAGTTGTTTGTCCAATGCATCAGATCAAGACGTATTTCATTATTTGCATCTCTAAAAGCAGACATGATTTTATAATTATTTATAGGCTACTTTTATATTTTGGATCAACACACCCCACTCCTACCCTAAACCTACCCACTTCTTAACAATATAAAACACGTAATGTTAACAGGCAAATAACAGTCACAGGTATTTATTGTGAAAACTGACCAAAATCAGTATAAAAGTATTAACTTGTGTTGCATTCCAAGTCTTCTGAAGTCATACGATATCTTTATGTGAAGAACAGAGTTGATCTTAATGTTTTAATCACTGAAATGATGATCCCACCGCGCGCACTCAGTCATATCTCATTCAAAAGATACACCCGACTCTTTATCATGGTGCAGCCCGTCACGAGACGAACGAGAGCCAATGCAATTTCACTATCAAGGCTAATGTAATGTTTCTTCGGGCAGCGATTTTTTAATTTGTGCATGATCTTCGGAGGATGGAGACGCTGATCGCTTTCATTCATTCAACCGATCCGTTTGTTCAGTAACAAAACACCGACGTGTGTCAAACAGTCCTGTGGTTTTGTTTGGAACTATATTCGTTGGCAATATTGTGTCTAAAATGTAAGTTCCCTTTTCAGTCAGTACACTACGAGTTACGTCAGTTACTGACGAAATGGGGGTTTCGCTTAGAAGCTAATCGCCTTTGAGATCTACAAAACGAGCCAATGGCATGAAAATGCCATGGGTCTGCGGAATTTGCATAACTCAACCCCGCCCCACCGCGTGGGTATAAAGGGCGATGCGTGGCAATCTCACATTATGTTTCTGCTTTAGAGCTGAGTGTTACTTGCCTGAGCTTTCTCTCTTCAAGACGAGCGTCTCTCCAGAGTGTCGGTGTTACGGCGCGTTCCAGCGAGTTCCGTATTCCTGTCTGATCTGTGCAGTGATCCAGCACAGTGTGCGCGTTCTCCCTGGGCGCTTCGGCATTCTGCAGAGCAAAACTCCTCTCTAAAAGAGCTGCACGCAGCACGTCTTTTTCAAGACGTTTCTCCCATGCACTGTTTCTGTGTGCGGTCGGCTGATTAGTCCGTCTCACGGCCATGAGCGCTGTTTGGCGTGCTTGGGCCATGGATGCACTCATGGATGACTCATGGTCCCACTGCGGGAACATGGCCAGTGCAGTGTTGCGATCGAGACTCTATGATCTCCGTTTAAAAAAACAAAAACAAAAAAAAAACAGGAGAGAGAGTCCCCTCTACCACACCCCAATCTACTTCCTCCAAGAGAGGCAGTACTTTGGCTGGTGGTCAGGGTGATCTGGGGGCGTTGGTGTGGGCCAACCCGACAAATATTCCTCGGGCCACACCCCCCTCTAGCACACTGCAACCCGTGGTGTTGCCAGATGAAGGTGCTGGTGTTCCCGTTCTGGGCTCAGCGTCTCATTTGGGACGCCGGCGGATGACGTCACGTCGATCGCCGCATCACAAGGTGGGCTGGATTCCTCTGGAGATGAAGATTCGGCTGTGCTGCCTCCTCTGGGAGCTTCAGCGCTGCCCGAGTTTGATCCAGAGCTCACAGCCATGCTTTCCCAGGGATGATTGGTATCTGGGGGCGGCCCACGCTGAAAGCGCCCGCCAACCCTCAGTGACCGAGGGTTACCGGTTACCGACAAGATGACCTAAGCTCCCGCCCGATGTCGCAACTCGCCCGCCATCTCCTCTTGGAGTCTAAAGCATCTGAGGTTGCTTCGTGGACGTTTGCCCCGGGAGACCTGAGTCGTGCAGCCAATGAGCTCTCACAGTTCTGCCACTGCCAGGGGATTTGGGAACAGACTGGCGACGCACAGGTAGTTCTGTTTGCCTCCCCCGACTCTTCCCATTTGCCTACTAGCACTCAGCTGGCTGCGGGGCCCATGCAAGTATACGTTCCCAGTGAGCCTTCTCGCACAGATTGTCCCTTTGGTCGCCCCGTACTGGCCCAGCTGGACCTGGTTCTCCAAACTCATACTCCTTGCGACAGCCCTCCCTGGTCGGTTCCTCTGAAGAAGGACCTCCTTCTCAGAGACGGGGCACCCTCTGGCACCCGCATACTGATCTTTGGAACCCCCACATGTGGCTCCTGGTCGGGACACGGAAGGTTTGAGTATCCTACCACCTCAGGTGGTGGCTACCATCACTTCCGCTAGGGCCCTGTCTACAAGACTCGCCTATGCGTTGAAGTGGATCCTCTTCGTCACCTGGTGCTCTTCTCACCGAGAAGACCCCCGGAAATGCCCGATCGGGGCCGTGCTCTCAGTTCTCCAAGAAGGGTTGGATCGAAGGCTGTCTCCTTCCACCCTGAAGGTCTATGTGGCCGCTATCTAAGCAGCCTACCACGACTTCGTGGAGACAAAACAGGTAAGTCAGCACGACCTGGTCATCAGGCTCCTGAGGGGGGCTAGGAGACTGAATCCTCCTCGCTCTCAACCTTGTACCCTCTTGGGACCATGCTGACCCCTGTCCACCGCCGAAAGCACCAACAGTGGCACGTGAGCATCAGAACTGGACCACGGAGCAATGGAAGAAGGTGGCCTGGTCTGAGGAATCACGTGTTCTTTTACATCACGTGGATGGCCGGGTGCGTGTGCGTGGCTTACCTGGGGAACACATGGCACCAGGATGCACTATGGGAAGAAGGCAAGCCGGCGGAGGCAGTGTGATGCTTTGGGCAATGTTCTGCTGGGAAACCTTGGGTCCTGACATCCATGTGGATGTTACTTTGACACGGACCACCTACCTAAGCATTGTTGCATACCATGTACAGTACACCCTTTCATGGAAACGGTATTCCCTGGTGGCTGTGGCTCTTTCAGCAGGATAATGCTCCTGACACAAAGCACAAATGGTTCAGGAATGGTTTGAGGATCACAACGAGTTTGAGAGCATCATCCATCCATCCATTCATCTATCTACCATTATCTATCTATCTATCTATCTATCTATCTATCCATTATTTATCTATTATCTATCCATCTATCCATCCATCTATCCGTCATTATCTATCCATCCATTATTTATCTATCCATCCATCCATCCATCTATCATCTATCTACCCATCTATCATCTATCATCCATTTACCCATCCATCCATTCACCCATCCATCCATTTATCATATATCTATCCATCCATCATCATCTATACATCCATTATCTATCCATTCATCCATCTATAATCTATCCACCCATCTACCCATCTATCATCCATCCATCCATCATCTATCCACCCATCTATCATCCATCCATCCATTCACCCATCCATCCATCTATCATCTATCATGCATCCATCCATTCATCTATCCACCCATCCATCCATTCACCCATACATCCATCCACCCATCTATCATCCATCCATCCGTCCATTCACCCATCCATCCATCTATCTATCATCCATCCATCCATCTTCACCCATCCATCTATCATCTATCCACCCATCCATCCATCTATCATCCATCCATCCATCCATCATCCATCCATCCATCCATCTATCATCTATCCACCCATCTATCCATCTCTCCATCATCTATCCTCCATCCATCCATCCATCCATCTATCATCTATCCACCCATTTATCCATCTATCATCCATCCTATTATTGTTCTATTATTTTGTGTCACCACTTAACATTTCAATCATTTAATTTCCAGAGAGATTTTAGAGATCAAAACAAGAAGCTCATCTCTCTGGCCTCATGGTTATTTAGCATGCTCCCTTATGTTGTGTAAATCAGACATGGCATCTTCCAGTTTTTGTTTGTGTTTGCATAAAGTGCATTTGAATAAAAAGCCTGTGCAGACAGACTGGAAAACCTTAAGAGCTTTTACTCCATCCGTGACATGTTATCTGAGCAGCAGGAGTGGTTTGCATGGAAGCAAAGCTGTGTAAAGCATGTCATAAACACCACAGATCTCAAAGACCTCTAAAGAATCACACTAAAAGAGTTTTTAAAAAATGTACGGCATTAAAACTGCTGTACGGGACATAACCACCCTGCAGAGATTAGGTAAAAGCATAAACTCGAGTTGTAAATTTATTAAATATTTGAATCTAATTAATTGCATGATATGTTGATTAAATTAGCAATCATCCAAAAAATACATGTTTTTATCTCGCGATTCTGACTTTATAACTAAGAATTCCATATAAACTTGTAATTGTGAGAAATAATGTGTTTTTTATAATTGAAGAATGACCCATATGCTGTAGTAAACACACAGTGTCTTATTGTTCTCAGGAATGGAAAACGTCGTTGAGAGGTACGTGTTTGTCAATAAGAAAAAGACCTGGAGCGATGCTCAGAATATCTGCAGACAGGAACACACAGATCTGGTGAGTGTCAGTGTGGCGAGCGGTGAGGTGAGGGACCGTGAGAACGGGCCGGTGACGAGTGATAATGAGCTCCAGCTGCGCGCCACACCGGTCTCGTCTCACGGAGGAGTGACGGGAGCATAAAAGGAGGAGCGACGACAGTGCAAGACGAGAGAGGACCAGGCCTGGATTTATGTTGTGTTTTTGTTTACGTTTGGTTTTGTGTGTGTGCGCGGCAGTCGTCCGTGAGGGGCTGCCGCGGTGACTTTCATTTTGTTTATTTATTTGATTAAAGTTTTAGAAGTTTGCCGGTTTCCCGCCTCCTTCTTCCTGGAAGAAACGAACTTTGTTACAGTCAGGAGTCTGCACGAGAACCAGCAGGTGCAGAAGCTGGTGCCGCCGTATATTCTGGTGTTCATCGGCCTCTTTAAAGACACTTACAGATGGTCGGATAACAGTCGGTCCTCCTATAGACGCTGGGCTGCTGGTGAGACGGATGACACTGGAGCGTGTGTTGAGCAACTATCAGATCTGAACACGTGGGCAGATCAGAACTGCACTGAGACAAGACCGTTCATCTGCCAGGGCGGTGAGAAGTTCTTCCATATTGTGACAAACATAAGAATAAATGTAGGGCGGGGCTTGATTCTGTGCATCATTTGTTAATTGGATGTTGAGTTGTGGCACTCAAACGCGTATACAGATGAGCTTGAGGTTGCAGGGGCGGGGCTTAAGTGACATAATGAAGCGGGCGGGGCACAGATTACATTTGTTCTTGTTTGAGAAGCGTTTCACTCGGATATACGGCACAATATGGAAGACCAGCACACCTTCCATTTTGTGACATCATATCACGTCAATCTGTTTGCACAGAGATGAAGATGCAGATACTGAGAGTGAAGTTGAAAGCCGGTCGTAATGTGAATGATCCTCTGGTGAATGTGCTGATCATGGAGAAGGTGAGTGTGACAGAACACAAGTTACTGCACTGAGTCTCAGTGATGAACGGCTGTTTCGTCCTCAGATGCAGCAGACACTAGTGTGGCTGGGATTGTCTGAAGATGCCAAAGTGGTGTGGAGAGTTCAACCAGACGGAAAGATCTTCCACCTGCTGGAGGACAACTAAAAGAAACAGAAGCATCATCCATCCATCCATTCATCTATCTACCATTATCTATCTATCTATCTATCTATCTATCCATCCATTATTGATCTATCCATCCATCCATCCATCGATCTATCATCTATCTACCCATCTATCATCTATCATCCATTCACCCATCCATCCATCCATCCATCCATTCACCCATCCATCCATTTATCATCAATCTATCCATCCATCATCATCTATACATCCATTATCTATCCATCCATCCATCCATCCATCTATAATCTATCCACCCATCTACCCATCTATCATCCATCCATCCATCCATCCATCTGTCATCTATCATCCATCCATCCATTCATCTATCATCTATCATCTATCCACCCATCCATCCATTCACCCATACATCCATCCACCCATCTATCATCCATCCATCCATCCATCCATCCATCCATCTATCATCTATCCACCCATCCATCCATTCACCCATACATCCATCCACCCATCTATCATCCATCCATCCATCCATCCATCCATCCATCCATCTATCATCTATCCACCCATCCATCCATCATCCATCCATCCATCTATCATCTATCCACCCATCCATCCATCATCCATCCATCCATCTATCATCTATCCACCCATCTATCCATCCATCCATCCATCCATCCATCTATAATCTATCATCCATCCATCCATTCATTTATCCATTCATCCATCCATCATCTATCCTCCATCTATCCATCTATCATCTATCATCCATCCATCCATCCATCCATTCATTCACCCATCCATCCATCTATCATCTATCCCCCATCTATCCATTTATCATCCACCCATCTATCTATCTATCTATCTATCTATCTATCTATCTATCTATCTATCTATCTATCTATCTATCTATCTATCTATCTATCCATCCATCAATCATTATCTGTACATCCATTATCTATCCATCCATCCATCCAGTAACTCTTTGTTTTTATTCCTCTAAATCTAATTTATGTATTTAATGTCACACACAAGAATACTTTTGTACTATTTTGACAAACACCTTCATCAACAACAATTTATAAAAATGATGTGCATATTACACACGTCAACACTTTATTAATTGCTTTGTTCTGCAAAATGAACCTTTTCTGCTTCCATGCGATCGCTTTGACGTTTTGTTTGCGCTCTTTACATGCATTAAGCAAATAAGCTCTTCACTCTGATTTTCATTGTGCAGAGAAAAAACAGTTTTATTTCGAAGGACAATCAATCTGGCTTTATTTTAATCATTGTGAACATCTTTTAATGTGATATTTTCTGCATGCACATTTATTTAAATGAAACATGGTTTCATCACATATTTCAAACCCCCAAATTCACATGCAATGTTGCAGTTAGGCTTCTAAAAATTAACCAAAGACACAGGAGGATATGAATACGCTATAGCTAAACTAGCAGGTGAGCACAATCAACATGAAGGGGGGAAAATGATTTTAAAATCATTCTAAATATTCTAAATAAGAGAGCAACATAAAATACATTGTGTTGAGTCATTGTGTGACTCAAAACATGCATGAAAACATTGCATTTCTAAAAACTTGGTGTTTGGGTTTTAAAGTAGATTTCAGCATCCTTATTGCCTAATGATCCTTATTCATGTTAGCATGTTTATGCCTGATATTTTAGTCTGTTAAAATGCACTCATAAACACAGAAAAGACTCCCCGTCGGCAAATTATACTAATGCTTTAACTGGATAACTGTTCTGAAACGTTCTATTATTGTTCTATTATTTTGTGTCACCACTTAACATTTCAATCATTTAATTTCCAGAGAGATTTTAGAGATCAAAACAAGAAGCTCATCTCTCTGGCCTCATGGTTATTTAGCATGCTCCCTTATGTTGTGTAAATCAGACATGGCATCTTCCAGTTTTTGTTTGTGTTTGCATAAAGTGCATTTGAATAAAAAGCCTGTGCAGACAGACTGGAAAACCTTAAGAGCTTTTACTCCATCCGTGACATGTTATCTGAGCAGCAGGAGTGGTTTGCATGGAAGCAAAGCTGTGTAAAGCATGTCATAAACACCACAGATCTCAAAGACCTCTAGAGAATCACACTAAAAGAGTTTTTAAAAAATGTACGGCATTAAAACTGCTGTACGGGACATAACCACCCTGCAGAGATTAGGTGAAAGCATAAACTCGAGTTGTAAATTTATTATATATTTGAATCTAATTAATTGCATGATATGTTGATTAAATTAGCAATCACTTCAACCTGAGTCCCATCCCATCAACATCATCCTCTGTTGAGGACATTCAGCTTTTAAATTTGAGATTATGAATATTCAAATGTTTCTACGACAGACGCCAATGAAGTTAGTATGCAGTTACTCACAATGTTGGGGAAGCTACTTATAAGTTATAGTCAAGTTACATTCAAGCTACCCTTCAGAAAAAGTAGTTAGATACATGAAAAATTACTGTCATTAAGTAGCTTGCTACATTTAATTTTTTTTACAATGACATTGTAAATTACAAATAACTGAATAATTGTTTTCAGTTTCTATTCGACTGACAGATGCTTTGTCAAAGCAATGGCACAAAACAACTTTTGTCTTTCAAATCTTTTATGCCCTTTATAAAACTGTCATTATTAAATCAGAAACAGACATTTGAGTGCTGCAATAAGGCGGGACAATTAATCCATTAAAAAGGATATTATTCACACATCATAGACATGAATTGGAGTGAAAATATAGATATTGTAAGTACCACCCGTCAGCCCAACGACGGAATCCAACGGTGTGGGCGAAGGTATAATGCATGTATGCCTTTTCAGCGTTTCTGTGAAGTTCACTTAATTTATTAAAATGTGGGTATCTAATTTTAACTCCATGAAGAATTTGATTTGACTCCAATTTTATGTGACTTCGTTAAATTTGTTATGTTTGTAACTTAACAGCTGATCATAAGATTAGTTGTGATTTAATTTAGATAATTGATTTTTCTTAGTATCTCTTATTTTCACATATTCATTCCACCACAGGACCCGGTAACGCACAGAAAATACATGTTCACAATTCATGAGCTCATGGACACAAATTAGCCAGTTCTGATATTACGGAGGAGGCAGAGCGACTATTTTAACTTGTAGGCCACACACGCTTGCTCATAACAAGTGTAATTTTAGTAATAGTCTTGAAAGCTGCAAATTGCTAATAACAGTGATAGTCAGAAATCGGATTGCCCCTAACGGTGTGCCCCATGCTCCATTCATTGGGTCCTCGGTTTGATCTATACTGGCAGAGATTTGCAGAAATACCACCTACTCCTCATCAGTCACTACTAGAATAATGATTTCAGAATGATACAGAATAAATCAAGATTAACATTTATTTTGACCAGACAGAACTTAAATAAAAAATAATTTAAAAAAAGAATCCATAATACACACCTGATCAGCATAAAATATAAAACACAATAAAAATAGTTTCAAAGAGTCATCATATCTGGCACAGGACACACAGTGTGTGTGAGTGTCTTTAAGAGTGTCCACATGGGGGTTTCTGGCTACAGATTTTCCCAAATGGCAGCTCTGCTACCCTTCCTTAAATATCCAGACCAGAACAAAAGGGTTGTAAATATTTACTACACAAACACCTAATTTCGGGGGAGAGGATCAGATATTCTTCAAATCTTCTGAGACCACTCAAAAGGAGAACAGAATTCTCATAAGTTTCAATCTTTCTCATCCTACCAGTGACAGCAGTAAAGTTGAGACCATTTTACCAGAGACCTTTAAAAAGATACCACACATGAAATGGGAAAAAACAATAGATTTACAAGATACATCATCTGTGGTATATCTGCATTCTGTGACTTGAATCAGGGGGAAGGGAGTCGGTGAAGGAGAGGGGGAGAAGGTTTGGGCAGGCCGATGTCCTACAATCTTTCTGTGAGATCTTCTCTCCAGATTAGTGAGTTTTATTGTTCTATTGCAGGGGGTTGGATCTTCAGCTTTTGCCTTAGCAGTAAAACCAGTCCTTACAATATAAGAGCAACAATTGAAATAAAGATGAAATAAGATTATCAGAAGTCAAAATAAATCTACCTCATGAGGTTACAATGCAAAAGGGAAGAGGAGGAGACAGAACAGGAAGTTATGTTGGCTCATGACATCACAAAAATGAAAGGGGAAACACTCAGGCATGCATATGCAAATGAGTTAGACTAGACTAGACATGTTCACTCATCGTTTTGTTAGATGCTCAGCTAGTTGAAGAAGACTGTGGTATTAGTGTGTACATAAGAATGGAATATATATGAAGTTCATGAACAATGATATATACGTATATACACTCACCTAAAGGATTATTAGGAACACCTGTTCAATTTCTCATTAATGCAATTATCTAATCAACCAATCACATGCCAGTTGCTTCAATGCATTTAGGGGTGTGGTCCTGGTCAAGACAATCTCCTGAACTCCAAACTGAATGTCAGAATGGGAAAGAAAGGTGATTTAAGCAATTTTGAGCGTGGCATGGTTGTTGATGCCAGACGGGCCGGTCTGAGTATTTCACAATCTGCTCAGTTACTGGGATTTTCACACACAACCATTTCTAGAGTTTACAAAGAATGGTGTGAAAAGGGAAAAACATCCAGTATGCGGCAGTCCTGTGGGCGAAAATGCCTTGTTGATGCTAGAGGTCAGAGGAGAATGGGCAGACTGATTCAAGCTGATAGAAGAGCAACTTTGACTGAAATAACCACTCGTTACAACCGAGGTATGCAGCAAAGCATTTGTGAAGCCACAACACGCACAACCTTGAGGCGGATGGGCTACAACAGCAGAAGACCCCACCGGGTACCACTCATCTCCACTACAAATAGGAAAAAGAGGCTACAATTTGCACAAGCTCACCAAAATTGGACAGTTGAAGACTGGAAAAATGTTGCCTGGTCTGATGAGTCTCGATTTCTGTTGAGACATTCAGATGGTAGAGTCAGAATTTGGCGTAAACAGAACGAGAACATGGATCCATCATGCCTTGCTACCACTGTGCAGGCTGGTGGTGGTGGTGTAATGGTGTGGGGGATGTTTTCTTGGTACACTTTAGGCCCCTTAGTGCCAATTGGGCATCGTTTAAATGCCACGGCCTACCTGAGCATTGTTTCTGACCATGTCCATCCCTTTATGACCACCATGTACCCATCCTCTGATGGCTACTTCCAGCAGGATAATGCACCATGTCACAAAGCTCGAATCATTTCAAATTGGTTTCTTGAACATGACCATAAGTTCCCTGTACTAAAATGGCCCCCACAGTCACCAGATCTCAACCCAATAGAGCATCTTTGGGATGTGGTGGAACGGGAGCTTCGTGCCCTGGATGTGCATCCCACAAATCTCCATCAACTGCAAGATGCTATCCTATCAATATGGGCCAACATTTCTAAAGAATGCTTTCAGCACCTTGTTGAATCAATGCCACGTAGAATTAAGGCAGTTCTGAAGGCGAAAGGGGGTCAAACACAGTATTAGTATGGTGTTCCTAATAATCCTTTAGGTGAGTGTATATATCACAAATTAATTATGTGATTTTGTCAAGGTGTTGACGGTCAGTCTATTTGCTAGAAACATATAAATCCTCCGGTGACCCGGGTATGTAATGCTTCATGATGGCACTGCTGGCACTGTTGGAGGATTACGCCAATGGCAGAATAAGGAGAGAACAAGTTTTCAGGGCCCATGATGATTTCCTGGCCCATGATGATGACTGGCTAATAAGCTGATTTAGATTCCCTAGAGCTGTGCTCTTGGATCTATGTGCTGAATTGGTTCCAGTATTAGAGAGGGCAACACGCCGGAACCATGCCGAAATCAAGTCCTCACCACTCTGGGGTTCTTGGCAACCGGCTGTTTCCAGCGGGAATTGGCAGACAGGTAAATTATTTATATAAAAAAAACTATAAGTAATCCTCAACTTTGTCTCTAAGACCTTTTTGTATATGAAATAATTCTATTGGAATCCATCATCTCACCCTATAGGTCTGGTATATCACAGCCGTCCCTGAGTGCCATAATATCTGTCGTTTTGAATGGTATACTTAATATGGGTAGTCGATACATCAGGTTCCCCTACACTGTGCGAGAACAGGCCGAAATTAAAATGCAATTTGCAGCAATGTCTGGTTTCCCAAATGTAATTGCCGCAATTGACTGCACTCATGTTGCTATAAGGACACCATCTGAAAATGAATTTGCTTATGTTAATAGAAAGCATGTGCATTCTATTAATGTGCAAATCATATGTGACTCCAACATGACCCTCACAAACATTGTGGCACGCTGGCCTGGTTCAACACATGATTCCTTTATCTTGACACATAGCAGTGTAGGGAACAGACTAAATGCAGGCGCAGTACATGATGGCTGGCTTCTTGGTGAGTTTAACAATATTAAAAAGTAGAAACTGTAACAATTTTGTTTTTAATATAATTAAAACCTGCAGGTGACAGTGGCTACCCCCTGAGACGCTGGCTCCTCACCCCATTTTTAAAACCGCAGAGCGCAGAGGAAACTCATTATAACGAGGTCCACTCTCGTGCCCGCGCAGTTGTGGAGCGTGCCATCGGCATCCTGAAATGCAAATGCCGTGCTCTGGATGCCTCGGGTGGCAGACTTTTATACCATCCAGCAAAAGTGTGCAAGATTGTCAGGGCGTGTGGTGTTTTGCACAATATAGCACTGAGGAACGGTATTCCTCTCCCTCCTGATCTCCCTCTACCCCAGCATTACGACCCCGAGCCACAGCCCCCTGGCCGACAAGAGGGATATCAACGAGGTGCAAGAATCCGTGAGGATGTCATGCGGCGTTTGTAAAGAAAGACAAAACTCAAGGTTCATGTTTTAACTGCATCTTTTAATGATTGTGCAATTTCTTGCATCACTTCTCTCATCTGCCGTAGCTCATCTGCAACCCTGTTGACAACGTTTATTGTCTCTCGCTGTAACTGCAGGACTGCGTCAGTGAGTACCCGACCACTTTTGGACGTACCAGACGCAGAAGGGGCACTGCTTTGAGCTGGACGCTGTGCATCTGCATCTGAGAACCCCTCACCCTGAACCTCCTGTTCACCCACAGCTTCAGACTCCGGAAGGACTGGAGGACAAACAATTGGCAACATTTATCCATTTATCACCCCACACACTCAAATGTACAGCGCTAATGATTAAAAATCTGTTTAACCTTGCTCCTCTGTTGTTTCAGTCACGTCAGTGTCTCCCTCCTTTTCCGACACAATACCACACACGCTGACCTCCCCAATTATAGCCGCGATTTTGCTGTCCACTGATGTGAGATCAGCTGTACTTGGGCCCCCACCAGTTGCAGCCACGCTCTGGCGGTGGGAGAACAGTTTTCTCTTTGCCTCCACCTTGAATGAATGAGAATCTTTATTTCACATATTTTGCATACTGTAAGCACATGTAAATAAAACTTTTTGAAAATCAATATTGCTATTTATATAGGTATATAGCCTAATAAAACACAAATGTGATATGTTGGTAAAAAAGTAGTATACCTTCAGGTCGGACCATTTTTTCTTTAATTCTGCAACTGTCCGTTCTGTCCCACTGACACAATTGCAGAAGCAATACTTTGCCACTCGCCCTGCTTCTTTTTATTAGTGACCCCACTGCTGTGGCCACCAAATAACACAGTTTTCCGAGCCTCCACCTCCCCTACAAGTGTTTCAATCTCAGTGTCTGAGAAATTAAGTTTTTTTCCTCTTTTCTCACCTGTCGCCATTATTCAAAGTAACAGAAATACACGTTTTCACTTTCTTGGATTAATTAATTGGGCACCATATCAGTATCAGCCGATATATGTTCATTAGGGGTTCAAACGCGTAGCGCTGAAACTTTGAGGGCTGGTAGTACTCACACCACCTACAACGTCACCAAGGCGCACCCCAATCGGCCTGACGGGGGCGCTACAGCGGTCAAAAGTACAAAATGGCTCATAACTCCTAAACCGTGAGGAATAGGCTCAAATGTCTTAGCCTCTACGCCGTGAGCTATGCGTCGAATTTCATTTATATTTCTGCGTCGTTGTCCGCATTGACATGCACATAGAGTGAGCATGTGTACCCCTGAGAGAGGGGTTCTGGCAGACCAATCACAGCGCTTGCGGTCCGCGTAGAATCGGCGCGTTGTTACATTTTTGGAGAGGTGCACGTCGTGCACTACGCATGCAACACACAGCCTACGACATGCCTACGATGTAGCTACGGCGTACACTTGACGCAGAAATTTCGGTTCACAGCCCCTATGGGGCTCCAAAACGTTCGAAGTGGGAAGAGACACTTTTGCTTAATTTTTCTTTTAGAGAGATCAGGCCATCAGTAGAGGTATTCCAGTTTAAAAGATAAAAAACACACACCAAAAAACACCACATTTCCATGATAAATGACCTGAAAGTGCAAAAAGCAGCCTTTTTCCTCTCTGATGTACATGTTAAAAAGCTTGATAAAGATTTTGTAACCAGCAGCTCAATCATCAAGTGCTGAGACCCTATAGTTTTTTTAATAGGTCCTTTTTTATTAGGGATTTAAGCAGCTAGTTCTGAAACCCTATTGTCATTGTTACATTTTCCAAGGATCAGCATTCCCCTCTAAAACTGATTGGGCAGACCAAACCGTAAGTCGTAGAGACTTAAAACTTTGAGGGCTGGTAGTACTCACACCTCCTACAACAGGGGTGTCCAATCCTGCTCCTGAAGGACCACTGTCCTGCAGAGTTTAGCTCCAACACCAATGAATTACAGCTGAACCAGCTAATCATGGTCTTACTAGGCATACTAGAAACTTCTAGCAAGTGTGTTGAGGCAAGCTGGAGCTAAACTCTGCAGGACAGCGGCCCTCCAGGACAGAGTTTGGACACCCCTGTCCTACAATGTCACCAAGGCTCGGCCTGACGGGGGTGCTACAACGGTCAAAAGTATGAAATGGCTCATAACTAAAGAAATGTCTAACGATACCAAACATGCCAGGTTGCGCTTTGTGCAACGGTGTGATTTAGCACTTAAAATGTTTTTGCGAATATCTTCGAAACCGTTAGTCCGATCGAGATGAAACCACCACAGGAAATTTAAAAACATAGGTCGATAGCTAAACAATAAAGCCCACGTCAACATTTTGATAGGAAGTGGCAAAAAAATCCAATCAATGTTGCCCATGGGTCATTTTTATGCTCTTATAAATATAGATGTTTACAACCAATTTGACACACTTATGTAAGGGCACACTCAGGACATCAAAAAAAGTGGTGGAGATCAGGCAAGACGTGGTGCTATAACTGTCAAAAAAAACAATGTATATATATATTAAATGTTCCTTTAAAAAAATTTTAAAACGGATTTTATTTGTTAAAAAATATGTAATATCCAATGGTAAATCATTCCATTCTTTCATTCCTCTATACATTACAGTCCGTTTTTTGCAGTGGTTTTCAAAACAGGAATTAAAAAACATCCCTTTGATGCATGATTGTAAAAAACAATTACAGCACAAATCATCTTAGACTTACGGGACGTATACCAAAACCAAGGTAACTTAAATAGTACTTAAAAATCTTTGTAGAACAACAAGTGCTCCAGAGTAATCATAAATCCATCGTAAGGAGAGCTATGAGGTCCCCTGCAGGACAAACGGCGAATTGCACCTAAACTTTACTCCTGTCCAATGTGACTTTAATATTATTTTTATGTATATTTCTTTATACATTTTTGGATTTGATTAAATTCATTTTGAATAATTCAATAAAGAAATAAAAATGAATAGATAAATAAAATAAAAACTACATGACTGAACAATGAATAAATTGGATTTCTCCTGATCGATTGCTCCTGTCTGCCTCCTGTTTGTCCTCCTGCTGTGCTGTGTGCGCTCTGCTTGCTTTTGAATCTTTATTTGATATAATTTCCTGTTATTTAAACTGCTAAATATAACTTACCCATCACCATATATTGTCTAATATTGCCTACCACATTAAATCTGACATCGCTAGCTTTTAATCTAAATCACTATCACGCGTTAGCATTTCACTAGTCTGTTAGCTTGCCATCTCTAGCTTGCCACCGGGTCTCCTGTTTTCTGACTTTATCAAACAACTGTGGTAAATTGGATTAGTAAATAGACTCCATCAAACAACTGTGGTGAGTTGGATTAATCAACAAATTCGGTAAGCCATGTCTTCTTCTCCTGTCATTGTCACTTGCACTGCATGTTACATGTTAGCATATCTTTCTCCGTTGGTGAACAGGGCTTCACATGTGATAAATGTAAGGAGATAGTCAGGCTGACGGAGAAGATTTCAGAATTAGAGACACGCATCCAGACTTTATTTGAGGGTAGTGAGAATGTAATCGCTTTAGACACTGCTTTGGATGCGACTAGCTTAGTGAACACTGTACATTGTTCAGTTCCGGCTGTAGAGCCCGTGCAGCAGGGCAACTGGGTGATGGTGAGAAAGCATAGTCGCGGATCAAAAAAGGAGGTCGGACTAACTAGGGCCCAGGTCAGGAAGCAGACGGACTGGCTTACCCGACCGTCTGCTAGCTGTCTCACGTCACAGAAGTCAGATAAATCCCAACACAAAGAGACTCTTTCACCTATATATTATTACATAGAGACTTTGTTCCACGAATTAGTAAATACAAAAAAAACATCAAAACCATTGAACGGTAAAAATTGAATTGATGTCCAACAAATAAACAACAGATATAATACAGATGAACAAATGATAAAGCTCGGGCTGCTGAATATTCGATCCCTTTCCTCAAAAACGCTTATTGTTAATGATATGATTACAGATAATAATCTAGATGTGCTGTGTTTGACAGAAACCTGACGACTACATTACTTTAAATGAGTCCACCCCACAAGATTACTGTTATAAACACGAGCCGCGTCTGAAAGGTAAAGGGGGAGGTGTTGCTGTAATTTATAATAATATCTACAGTATTACTCAGAAATCTACTTTCAAATATAATTCTTTTGAAGTTTTGGTGCTTTACGTAACGTTATGTAGTGAAATGGATAAATCCCATTTGACATTTGTGTTGGCTACTGTATATAGGCCACCAGGGCACAATACACACTTTACCAGAGAATTTGCTGATTTTCTATCAGAGTTAGTACTGGCAGCAGATGAAGTCCTAATTGTTGGTGATTTTAATATCCATGTAGACAATGAAAAAGACACATTGGGATTGGCATTTAGAGACGTTCTAAACTCTATTGGAGTTAGGCAACATGTATCAGGACCCACTCATCGCCGTAATCATACTTTAGACCTAATATTGTCACATGGAATAAATGTTGATACCGCTGAAATTCTGCAGCAGAGCGATGACATCTCAGATCATTACCTAGTATCATGTATACTTAATTTAGCAAAGGCTGCAAAGCCGCCCCCTCGCTTCAAATATGGCAGGACTATCACTGCTGCGACTAAAGATTGCTTTGTAAATAATCATCCTCATCAGTTTCATCTCCATCCCAGATAGCCTAGAGGAACTCGATGTTGCAACAGAAACTATTGCCTCTCTCTTTTCCAGCACTTTAGACACAGTTGCTCCTCTGCGCTTAAAGAAGATTAAAGAAAATAGTCCAACGCCATGGTACAACGAGCACACCCGGGCCCTTAAAACAACAGCCAGAAAAATGGAGCGCAGCTGGAAGAAAACAAAACTGGAAGTTTTTCGCATTTTGTGGAAAGAGAACATAAATGCATACAGAAAGGCTGTAAAAACTGCTAGATCTTCTTATTTCTCAACTCTCTTAGAAGAAAACAAACACAACCCTAGGTATTTATTCTATACAGTGGCTAAATTAACCAAAAATAAAGCTTCAACTTCTGATGTCTGCCAACAGCACAGCATTAATGACTTTATGAACTTCTTTACTTGTAAGATTGATAATATTAGGAAAATAAAAAAATTATAACCATGCAGCTGTCTACTACTGTATCACATCAGACAGTGCATTGTAGTGTCTCTGAGGAAAAATTACACTCATTTACTGCTATAGGAGAAGAAGAATTGGTTAAACTGGTTGAATCATCAAAATCAACAACATGTATGTTCAACCCTATACCGACTAGGCTATGTGGTGGAAAAATGTAATCATAGAGGAAGATTAATTAAGATATATACACTCACCTAAAGGATTATTAGGAACACCTGTTCAATTTCTCATTAATGCAATTATCTAATCAACCAATCACATGGCAGTTGCTTCAATGCATTTAGGGGTGTGGTCCTGGTCAAGACAATCTCCTGAACTCCAAACTGAATGTCAGAATGGGAAAGAAAGGTGATTTAAGCAATTTTGAGCATGGCATGGTTGTTGGTGCCAGACGGGCCGGTCTGAGTATTTCACAATCTGCTCAGTTACTGGGATTTTCACGCACAACCATTTCTAGAGTTTACAAAGAATGGTGTGAAAAGGGAAAAACATCCAGTATGCGGCAGTCCTGTGGGCGAAAATGCCTTGTTGATGCTAGAGGTCAGAGGAGAATGGGCCGACTGATTCAAGCTGATAGAAAAGCAACTTTGACTGAAATAACCACTTGTTGCAACTTTGACTGAAATAACCACTTGTTACAACCGAGGTATGCAGCAAAGCATTTGTGAAGCCACAACACGCACAACTTGAGGCGGATGGGCTACAACAGCAGAAGACCCCACCGTGTACCACTCATCTCCACTACAAATAGGAAAAAGAGGCTACAATTTGCACAAGCTCACCAAAATTGGATAGTTGAAGACTGGAAAAATGTTGCCTGGTCTGATGAGTCTCGATTTCTGTTGAGACATTCAGATGGTAGAGTCAGAATTTGGCGTAAACAGAATGAGAACATGGATCCATCATGCCTTGTTACCACTGTGCAGGCTGGTGGTGTAATTGTGTGTTTTCTTGGCACACTTTAGGCGCCTTAGTGCCAATTGGGCATCGTTTAAATGCCACGCCCTACCTGAGCATTGTTTCTGACCATGTCCATCCCTTTATGACCACCATGTACCCATCCTCTGATGGCTACTTCCAGCAGGATAATGCACCATGTCACAAAGCTCGAATCATTTCAAATTGGTTTCTTGAACATGACAATGAGTTCACTGTACTAAAATGGCCCCCACAGTCACCAGATCTCAACCCAATAGAACATCTTTGGGATGTGGTGGAACGGGAGCTTCGTGCCCTGGATGTGCATCCCACAAATCTCCATCAACTGCAAGATGCTATCCTATCAATATGGGCCAACATTTCTAAAGAATGCTTTCAGCACCTTGTTGAATCAATGCCACGTAGAATTAAGGCAGTTCTGAAGGCTAAAGGGGGTCAAACACAGTATTAGTATGGTGTTCCTAATAATCCTTTAGGTGAGTGTATTTGAGATCATACAGGAGCTAACGTGTTTCTGCCATGCAGGACACCTTATTTGAGGGCTCTTCTGTACCAAAGGTGCTGTGCCTCCTACTTTTACCATGTGTGGAAAACTACTGAGAAGGATTGTTTACACTTTGGGGGTATAAGAGATTGCAGCTTCTGTTATGTCTTCAGTTAGCACTCTACAGACATTCAGGATGGCTGTATGACTGTGACTCTTTTCTTGCAAGAAAATAAATCTTTATAAAGACGATTGGCTAAGGTTTGTCTCTTATTCAGTGGTGCAACTGAGAGGTAATTTTTTGCCATGACAGCTATTAAAAGAGATGCTTCCAGAGGTCATAGATCCTCTTCTTAATATCATTAATTCATCTTTGTCATTAGGATATGTACCGAAAACTTTTAAGTTGGCTATTATTAAACCACTTATTAAAAAAAACGCAACTTGATCCTACAGAATGTCAATTACAGGCCAATATCAAATCTACCCTTTCTGTCAAAAATACTAGAAAAGGCAGTGTCCTCACAATTATGCTCCTTTTTAGAAAGAAATGGTATCTGTGAGGTTTTCCAGTCAGGATTTAGACCGTATCATAGTACTGAGACGGCTCTCATCAGAGTTACAAATGATTTACTCTTATCATCCGATCGTGGTTGTATCTCTCTGTTAGTGTTACTCGATCTTAGCGATGCATTCGATACTATCGACCACAACATTCTTTTTAATAGACGCGAAAATTATGTTGGTATTAGTAGAATTGCATTGGCAATCAGTTTGTAGCAGTAAATGAAGAGATGTCACACCGATCACAAGTTCAGTATGGAGTACCGCAGGGCTCAGTGCTAGGACCGTTGCTCTTGTCATGGCACAATCTAAGTCCAAAATATCCTTTCAATTCAGCAAAGAAGAAATCTCTCAGAGTCGAAGTTCCAGGTCTCAGGAAGTATAACTTTATTACCAGAACAACAAAGTGAGATGCAGCTGTTCATCTGACTTAGCTATGTTAAAACTTATTTTCTAATACCTTATTCTTATCACCCTTTATCCAATTAGCGTCTTTCTATGTATCTTTTCTTTTTAGCTCCACCTCATAGTCTCGCCACAATTAGATATCATCTTCTGCACGTTTTAAATTTATTGGTGGAAAATCCCCAGCTTTCTGATTTTTTAAAAAGTCCTTATATAACCCTTATATGACAGTTTCTAAGCGCTTCACACCTGTTCCCCATACAACAAACACAACTTTCCCATGTTTTCCATCTTTTGATGGGCAACAGACCTTGATTTTCTGGTACACAGCCGAGGCCTACTAAAAATGAATTTCTTCCACACTCTTCACCCTGTACATGCTACCACTGGGAGATATCATTAGGAAGCATGGCGTTAGTTTTCATTGTTATGCTGACGATACTCAGCTCTATATTTCTTCACGCCCAATACCAATTCACAAGATTAACGGATTGCATAGCTGATATAAAAAATTGGATGACTAGTAATTTCCTGCAACTTAATTCAGAAAAAAAATCATTTTTAATTATTGGACAAATAAAACTCCACAAGTAGTAACCTAGAATACTGTCTAACACTTGATGGCTGCTCTGTCAAGTCCTCGTCGTCAGTTAGGAACCTGGGTGTGCTCTTTGATACCAATCTTTCATTTGAAAGCCACGTTTCTATCATTTGAAAGGGCATTCTACCATCTTAAAAATATATATAAATTACGGCACATGCTTCCAATGCAAAATGCTGAACAGTTAGTTCATGCGTTCATGACCTCAAGGCTAGATTATTGTAATGCTCTACTGGGTGGTTGCCCTGCTCGCTTAATAAATAAACTGCAGCTGGTCCAAAACACAGCAGCTCGAGTTCTTACTAGAACTAGGAAGTGTGACCATATTAGCCCGGTTCTGTCAACACTGCACTGGATCACTATTAAACATCGCATACATTTTTAAATCTTGCTAATTACTTACAAAGCACTAAATGGTTTAGCTCCCCAGTACTTGAGCGAGCTCTTAACGCATTATACTCCATCACATCTATTGCTGTCTCAAAATTCTGGCCAGTTGATAATACCTAGAATATTAAAATCAACTGCAGGCGGTCGATCCTTTTTCCTTTTTAGCACCTAAACTTTGGAACAGCCTTCCTAGCACTGTTCGGGAAGCAGACACACTCTGTCAGTTTAAATCTAGACTAAAAACACATCTCTTTACTATGGCATACACATAAAATATTTGTAATTTATATTATTCAAATCAATTAAATGATTGTTAGGCTGCATTAACTAGGACAGCTGGAACCGGGAACACTTCCCATAACACCTGATGTACTCGTTACATCATAAGAAGAATGGCATCTACGCTAATGTTAGTCTCTCTGTTTATCCCGAGGTTTACCGCAGTCAGCCGGATCTGGGCTGTATCCAGATCAGATGGTGGTGCTGCGCTCAGTGCATGGTTGAAAGTGTAATACAATGTTGAAGCGTAAATGCAGAAAGCAATCAAACAAAACATAAGCAAAGTCCAAAACCAAACGAAGTTCAAAGCCAATGATCCAAAATCCCCAAATCCCTCCTTGGCTCAGCTGGAGATCTCTTTTTAAAAGAGTGCCTGAAGCACTGGTCACACACTAATTTGTGGGAATAGGTACCAAGCCGCAATACCCAAGACCAACAGCAGAGGTCGTCACAACGTTCATGTGATTTAGATCGAAAGATCTGAAAACATCTATATATTTACCCACCCATAGACCCTCCCCTCGATGAAATCAGGACAGAAGTGTTTGAAAGTGGACAAAAGAGACGGATTAAAATACTGGGAAAACTCCCTCATCTACTTGTGATAGATAAGGGAATGTGAGAATCGGTGTGTACGGTTTACTGCAGAACAACTCATTATGTCAGTGTAAAATAAAGTTATGAAAATCTAGAAGTTAAAGTTGAAGCTTCAATCTCCTCCCGAAAAAAGTCTGTTGGTGCCTCAGTGACTACTTCTCTCAGAGAATCTGTCAATCACAGCTGTCAATCATGGCGTCACCCTCCCCCTTTTTATCAAATAACTAACCAAAACCAAACTTGTTTGAAAAACGAACACATGAACTTACATCAACGTGATAAAAACTACCTAAAACGACAGAAAGTGTAATTAGATTGATTGTTTAGTTTGTCTCACATCCCATTCGATTACATTGAGAGGGCGGGGTTTATGAGCTATACTGGGACCAACCATCTGGGGGCAACCGAAACACTTTGGCTCCACATTTCAGGACTTGTGCGGCACACTTGCTCCCATCACAGATCTTTGAAGATCATTTATTTATCCAAAAATAACAATAACAGCTGTGAATAAGCTGTGAACTCTTATTCTGTGAATAAGAGTTCAGCAGAGTAAAAAGGCAGAGCAAGCTGAGGTAAACATATACAGTGGGGCAAAAAAGTATTTAGTCAGCCACCAATTGTGCAAGTTCTCCCACTTAAAAAGATAAGAGAGGCCTGTAATTTTAATCATAGGTACACTTCAACTATGAGAGACAGAATGAGAAAAAAAAATCCAGAAAATCACATTGTCTGATTTTAAAAGAATTTGTTTGCAACAACAAACGTTCATCTCAATACTTTGTTATATACCCTTTGTTGGCAATGACAGAGGTCAAACATTTTCTGTAAGTCTCCACAAGGTTTTTACACACTGTTGCTGGTAGTTTGGCCCATTCCTCCATGCAGATCTCCTCTAGAGCAGTGATGTTTTGGGGCTGTTGCTGGGCAACACAGATTTTCAACTCCCTCCAAAGATTTTCTATGGGGTTGAGATCTGGAGACTGGCTAGGCCACTCCATGACCTTGAAATGCTTCTTACGAAGCCACTCCTTCGTTGCCCGGGCGGTGTGTTTGGGATCATTGTCATGCTGAAAGACCCAGCCACATTTCATCTTCAATGCCCTTGCTGATGGAAGGAGGTTTTTACTCAAAATCTCATGATACATGGCCCCATTCATTCTTTCCTTTACACGGATCAGTCGTCCTGGTCCCTTTGCAGAAAAACAGCCCCAAAGCATGATGTTTCCACCCCAATACTTCACAGTAGGTATGGTGTTCTTTGGATGCAACTCAGCATTCTTTTTCCTCCAAACACAACAAGTTGAGCTTTTACCAAAAAGTTATATTTTGATTTCATCTGACCATATGACATTCTCCCGATCCTCTTCTGGATCATCCAAATGCTCTCTAGCAAACTTCAGACGGGCATATACTGGCTTAAGCAGGGGGACATTCAGGATTTGAGTCCCTGACCTCAGCGGGCTCCTCTCAATGTGGAGGAGCAGTGGCTCTACTCTGAGCTCCTCCCGAGTGACTGAGCTCCTCACCCTATCTTTAAGGGAGCACCCAGCCACCCTGCGGAGAAAGCTAATTTTGGCCTCCTGTATCTTGTCCTTTCTTATCCTTTCAGTCATGACCCACAGCTCATGACCATAGGTGAGAGTAGGAACATAGCTCGACTGGTAAATCGCGAGCTTCGCCCTACAGCTCAGCTCCTTCTTCACCACAACAGACCGGTACATCGACTGCAGAAGGTGCACCGATCCGTCTGTCAATCTCCCGTTCCATTCTTCCCTCACTCGTGAACAAGACCCCAAGATATTTGAACTCTTCCACTTGAGGCAGGAACTCTCCACCAACCTGCCCGCCGCCTCTTACCATGTCAAGTCAAGTCAAGTCAACTTTATTTATATAGCGCTTTTTACAATGCAGACTGTTTCAAAGCAGCTTCACAGTGTTAAACAGGAAAATAATGCAACCGAATTTGATTCGGCTGTACAGCCGCTCTGGAGAAAACGGTGATGTCATCTAGCTTATTTCAATTATCATATATATTTAAGTAATGTAGTTGATATAGTTAATTGTCAGAGATCAGTCAAGCTCGGTCCCAGCCACTACTCTCCCCAGAATACTAATCACTCACACCTGCTTCCCATCAACAACCTCATCACCAGGCACAATAAAACACTCACAACAGCCTCAGTTCAATGTCAAACCTCCAACAGGAACAGACCATATCCTGATGTCTCCTGACCCTCTGATACACCCAAAGATCCCAAGACGTAACGTATACTCACCTGTGTTCCACTAACCTCTGTGTCACTGCCCTACTGTCTCCAGGATTCCTGTTTGCTTCCGATCGCCTGTGACCCCATGCTCTCCAGAGCTTCCAGTGTTTCCCTCGAGCTTCCCTGATATCGACCACGTTTGAAGGAGAAAGGACAAGTATTAATGAACTGTGACTACTTGGCATACACATACCTGAAGCGAACGTACTCACCTGTGATCAGCCCCGCACCGAGTGATCTTCACAGAATCTGCACCAGTATTCCTTGAATACTCACTTTGCACTCTTAGTATCTTAATAAACACTGTGTTTGGATTCACTTACCTCTGCCTCCTTGCATATATCCTGACATTAATTTAGTTTAGTAATTACATTTATTTGGATATTTATTTGAAAATTTAGTGTCCCCAACTGAGCAAGCCAGAGGCGACAGTGGCAAGGAACCAAAACTCCATCAGGTGGCCTAATGGAGAAAAATAAACCTTGGGAGAAACCAGGCTCAGTCGGGGTGCCAGTTCTTATCTGGCCAATTAACAAACAGTGTATGTTTATTATTTTGACAGCCTTATAGGTCAGAAGTAATATTAGATCGGATTATTTGAAAGATCGGAGGCATCACGCCAGAGATGGATCCATTGAGGATGCCATGTCGATGAGCAATTTCAGATGGTAGACTAATTGACACGGTCTCTGCAGATACTTCAGGGATGCGTTAATAATGTCTGGGCGCTGGTCCACCATCTGATCTGGATACGGCTGACTGCAGTAAACCTCGGGATAAACAGAGAGACTAACATTAGCGTAGATGCCATTCCTCTTATGATGTAACGAGTACATCAGGTGTTATGGGAAGTGTTCCCGGTTCTGGCTGACCTAGTTAATGCAGCCTAACAATTTGAATAAAATATAAAATAAAAATGTTTTATGTGTATGCCATAGTAAAGAGATGCGTTACTATGGCATATATCAACTGGCCAGAGTTTTGAGACCGCAAAAGACGGGATGGAGTATAATGTGTTAAGAGCTCGCTCAAGTACTGGGGAGCTAAACCATTTAGTGATTTGTAAGTAATTAGCAAGATTTTAAAATGTATGCAATGTTTAATAGGGAGCCAGTGCAGTGTTGACAGAACCTGGCTAATATGGTCATACTTCCTGGTTCTAGTCAGAACTCGAGCTGCTGCGTTTTGGACCAGCTGCAGTTTATTTATTAAGCGAGCATGGCAACCACCCAGTAGAGCATTACAATAATCTAGCCTTGAGGTCATGAACGCATGAACTAACTGTTTAGCATTTTGCATTGAAAGCATATGCCGTAATTTAGATATATTTTTAAGATGGTAGAATGCAGTTTTACAGATGCTAGAAACGTGGCTTTCAAATGAGAGATTGGTATCAAAGAGCACACCCAGGTTCCTAACTGACGACAAGGACTTGACAGAGCAGCCATCAAGTGTTAGACAGTATTTTAGGTTCCCTTTCAGTCAGTACACTACGAGTTACGTCAGTTACTGACGGAATGGGGGTTTCGCTTAGAAGCCAATCGCCTTTGAGCTCTACAAAACGAGCCAATGGCATGAAAATGCCATGGGTCTGCGGAACTTGCATGCCGCAACCCCGCCCCATGGCGTGGGTATAAAGGGCGTTGCGTGGCAATCTCGCATTATGTTTTTGCTTCAGAGCCGAGTTTACTGCCTGAGCGCTTTTCTCTTCAAGACGAGTTTCTCTCCAGAGTGTTGGTGTTACGGCACGTTCCAGCGAGTTCCGCATTTCCTGTCTGATCTGTGCAGTGATCGAGCACAGCGTGCGCGTTCTCCCTGGGTGCTTCGGCATTCTGCAGAGTTTTTCACTCCTCTCTAAAAGAGCTGCACGTGGCACGTCTTTTTAAAGATGGCTCGCCCGTGCTCCGTTTCTGGGTGCGGTCGACTGGTACCTCCGTTTGATGGTCATGATCGCTGTTTGGCGTGCTTGGGCCTCGTGCACGCTGAACGCGCGTTCATGGATGAGTCATGTTCTCACTGCGGGAACATGACCATCTCAGTGTTGCGATCGAGACTCCATGATCTCCGTAATGGGGGGAGAGTCCCCTCTACCACACCCCAATCTACTTCCTCCACTGGAGGGGGTACTTTGGCTGGTGGTCAGGGTGATCTGAGGGTTACGGTGTGGAACAACCCGACGAATCCTCCTCGGGCCACACCCCCCTCCTGCACACTGCAACCCGTGGTGTTGCCTGATGAGGGCGCCGGGGCTTCCCGTTCGGGGCCCTGCGTTTCATTTGGCACACCCGCGGAGGATGCTATGTCGATCGCCGCATCACAAGGTGGGCTGGATTCCTCCGGAGATGACGATTCGGCTGTTTTCCCCCCTTGGGAGTTCCAGCATTGCCCGAGTCCGATCCGGAACTCACAGCCATGCTTGCCCGGGCGGCCGAGACGATTGGGCTTGTGTGGAACCCTCCGCCATGTCCCGAGCGTTACCGTCTCCCTTGACTTTTCGCGATCGCTCGGCAACCACTTCCGCCTTCACTGCCCTCGATGGCGGCGCGGTGAAAGGGTACACTGGGGTTCCCCCTGTTGAGCGCTCTGTTGCGATGCAACTGTGTCCTCAGAGTGCTTCGACATGGCGCGGTGACCCAAAGCACCCGTCCAAAGCCTGTAGATTCACGTCCACATTGACGGCGAAGACCTACAGAGCTGCGGGCCATGCCGCGTCCGCCCTGCATGCCATGGCCACCCTACAGGTCTATCAGGCCAAGGTGCTCATGGACATGCACGAGGGCAATGCTGACCCTGCATTAATGCAGGAGTTGCGGACGGCCACCGACCTCGCTCTACGGGCGGCGAAGGTGACCGCTCGCTCTCTCGGTCAGGTGATGTCCACTTCGGTGGTCCAGGAGCGACATCTATGGCTCAACCTGGTTGATGTGGGAGAATCTGAGCGAACACGTTTCCTCAATTCTCCCATTTCCCAGGCTGGGCTATTCGGCGGGGCGGTCCAGGACTTCGCCCAACAGTTCTCGACTGCTCAGAAGCAGACTGAGGCAATTAAACACATTCTGCCCCGGCGGCCAGCTGCTGCCTCCACCCAGCCGCCGGCCCAGAAGCCTCAGTCTGCTCCCCGCGAGGCCGCCCCCCAGCGACTCCCACCCCTCCTGCCCGGCCCCAGCAGCAGCCTTCATCCGGGCCGAGGCGTGGAGGACGTCGCAGAAAGGCGGCCCCGCCCGTCCCAGCCCCCCAGCCTGCCAAACGGCAGTCTAGGCAGCGGTCCTGAGACGGGCGGCTCGGAGGTGACTTCGGTTCTTTCCCAGGAGATGGTAGCAGGACCACTCCTTCCCCTGGTGGAGGGCCGGGGGAGAATCTTTTGTTTTCCCAAGAAAGAACTGATTTTCTCACCTCCGAGCCTCAAGAGGGCGCGGCTGGCAGTGCGCGACGCCCCATGGCCTCGCCGCTCTCGGCCCCCTCTGTCGCCAGCCCTCTGGCAGACGAGACCCCCGTGGAACGCTGGTCCTTCCCTGGTCTCCTCTGTCAGGGCGCGGAATTCGACCCCGCCCACACCCCGGGACGCTCCCATGCCTCCCTTGTCTGGGCCGGTCATTCCGCCTCGCTGCCCCATCGGGGGTACGCCGGTGGTTCGCATGACCCCGCTGGTTCAGTTCTTGGGAGCCTGGCTAGCGCTTCCCAACCTGTCCAGTTGGCTCGCTCGCACCATCCGGTTCGGCTATGCGATTCAGTTCGCTCGGTCTCCTCCCCGCTTTCGGGGAGTCCGCTACACCGTGGTGGGTGGCAATGCCCCTGTCATGCGTGCGGAGGTCGACACCCTACTGGCGAAGGGTGCGATCGAGATCGTCCCTCCAGCCGAGATGAAGTCCGGCTTCTACAGCCCTTACTTCATTGTACCCAAGAAAACCGGTGGGTTATGGCCAATCCTGGACCTGCGCGTCTTGAACCGAACCCTGCACAGGCTTCCATTCAAGATGTTGACAGCCAAACGCATTTTCGAGTGCGTTCGTCCCTCGGATTGGGTTGCAGCGATCGACCTGAAGGACGCGTACTTTCATGTCTCCATTCTTCCTCGACACAGACCATTTCTACGGTTTGCCTTCGAGGGGCAGGCATATCAGTACACGGTTCTCCCCTTCGGGCTAGCCCTGTCCCCTCGCGTCTTTACGAAGATTGTCGAGGTAGCCCTTGTGCCGCTCAGGCAACACGGGGTTCGCATCCTGAACTATCTCGACGACTGGCTGATTCTAGGCCACTCTCGGGATCAGGTCTGCGAACACAGGGATCTGGTGCTTCAGCACCTCGCCCGTCTGGGCCTTCGGGTCAACTGGGAAAAGAGCAAACTCTCCCCAGCGCAGAGGATCTCTTTTCTCGGTATGGAAATCGACTCGGTCGCCATGTTCGCGCAGCTTACGAGCGAGCGCGCGCAGTCTCTGCTGACTTGTCTTCGCCAGTTCGAGGGCAAGAGTGCGGTTCCACTGAAACTTTTTCAGAGGCTCCTGGGGCATATGGCGTCAGCAGCCGCGGTGACCCCGCTTGGTCTGCTCCATATGAGACCGCTTCAGCACTGGCTCTGCGATCGAGTCCCGAGATGGGCATGGCAACACGGCACCCTCCAGGTCCCAGTGACCCGAGCCTGCCGTCAGACCTTCACCCCGTGGTCGAACCTCAGCTTTCTACGGGCAGGTGTTCCCCTAGAACGAGTTTCCAGGCATGTTGTTGTCACAACAGATGCCTCTTCCACGGGCTGGGGCGCCATGTGCAAGGGACATGCTGCCGCGGGCTCCTGGATAGGACCCCAGCGCCTATGGCATGTCAATTGCCTCGAGTTGCTGGCCGTACGTCTTGCCCTGCACCGCTTTCGAGCCCTGCTCAAGGACAAACACGTTCTGGTCCGTTCAGACAGCACGGCAACAGTAGCGTACATCAACCGACAAGGTGGTCTACGCTCCCGCCGGATGTCGCAACTCGCCCGCCATCTCCTCCTATGGAGTCAGAAGCATCTGAGGTCGCTTCGTGCCGTTCACATCCCGGGAGACCTGAACTGCGCAGCCGACGAGCTGTCGCGGTTTCAGCCGCTCCCGGGGGAATGGAGACTCCATCCCCAGACGGTTCAGCTGATTTGGGAGCAGTTTGGCGACGCACAGATAGATCTGTTTGCCTCCCGCGACTCTTCCCATTGCCGCTGGTACTATTCCCTGACCGAGGGGACCCTCGGCACGGATGCACTAGCGCACAGCTGGCCGCGGGGCCCACGCAAATATGCGTTTCCCCCAGTGAGCCTTCTCGCACAGGTTCTGTGCAAGATCAGGGAGGACAGGGAGCAGGTCCTTTTGGTCGCCCCATATTGGCCCGGCCGGACCTGGTTCTCAGAACTTGTACTCCTTGCGACAGCACCTCCCTGGTCGATCCCTCTGAGACAGGAGCTCCTGTCTCAGAGACGGGGCACCATATGGCACCCGCGTCCCGACCTGTGGAACCTCCACGTGTGGAACCTGGACGGGACGCGGCAGGGTTGAGTACCCTGCCACCTCAGGTGGCGGCTACCATCACTTCCGCTAGAGCCCTGTCTACCAGACAGGCCTATGCGTTGAAGTGGAACCTCTTCGTCACCTGGTGCTCCTCTCGGCGAGAGGACCCCAGAAGATGCTCGATCGGGTCCGTGCTCTCCTTCCTCCAGGAAGGGTTGGAGCGAAGGCTGTCTCCCTCCACCCTGAAGGTCTATGTAGCTGCTATTTCAGCTCATCATGACCTGGTGGATTCTAAAACGGTTGGACAGCATGACCTGGTCAGTAGGTTCCTCAGAGGTGCGAGGAGGTTGAATCCTCCTCGCCCACCTCAGGTACCCTCTTGGGACCTAGCAGTGGTCTTAGCTGCCCTGCAAAAGGCTCCCTTTGAGCCATTGCAGTCAGTCGAGCTGAAGTTCCTTTCATTGAAAGCGGCGCTCCTGACTGCTTTGGCCTCCATCAAGAGGGTAGGGGACCTGCAGGCATTTTCGGTTGACGAAGCGTGCCTGGAATTCGGGCCGGCCAATTCTCACGTCATCCTGAGACCCCGGCCTGGATACGTGCCCAAGGTTCCCACCACTCCCTTCAGGGACCAGGTGGTGAACCTGCAAGCGCTGCCCTTGGAGGTCAGGACCTCAGACCAGCTCTTTGTCTGTTACGGAGGGCAGCAGAAAGGGAAGGCTCTCTCCAAGCAGAGGTTGTCCCACTGGATAGTGGACGCCATTGTCCTGGCATATCAAGTCCAGGGCATGCCATGCCCCCTCGGGGTAAGAGCACACTCCACCAGGAGTGTTGCCTCCTCTTGGGCTCTAGCGCATGGCGCCTCGCTAACAGACGTTTGTAGAGCTGCAGGCTGGGCGACACCCAACACATTCGCAAGATTTTATAATCTCCGAGTGGAGCCTGTATCCTCTCGTGTACTCGCCAGGAAATTACTAGTCATCCAATTTTTTATATCAGCTATGCATTCCGTTAATCTTGTAAATTGGTAAGTTTCGTCGGGGCGTGAAGAAATATAGAGCTGAGTATCGTCAGCATAACAATGAAAACTAACGCCATGCTTCCTAATGATATCTCCTTGTGGTAGCATGTACAGGGTGAAAACCTGTGATCGGTGTGACATCTCTTCATTTACTGCTACAAACTGATAACGGTCAGATAAGTATGATTTAAACCATGCCAATGCAATTCCACTAATGCCAACATAATTTTCGAGTCTATTCAAAAGAATGTTGTGGTCGATGGTATCGAATGCAGCGCTAAGATCGAGTAATACTAACAGAGAGATACAACCACGATCGGATGATAAGATGATAAGAATCATTTGTAACTCTAATGAGAGCAGTCTCAGTACTATGATGCGGTCTAAATCCTGACTGGAAAACCTCACAGATACCATTTCTTTCTAAAAAGGACACTGCCTTTTCTAGTATTTTTGACAGAAAGGGTAGATTTGAGATTGGCCTGTAATTGACTAATTCTGTAGGGTCAATTCTGTTGCGTTTTTTTAATAAGTGGTTTAATAATAGCCAACTTAAAAGTTTTCGGTACAAATCCTAAAGTCAAGGATGAATTAATGATATTAAGAAGAGGATCTATGACCTCTGGAAGCATCTCTTTTAGTAGTTTAGTCGGTATAGGGTCGAGCATACATGTTGTTGATTTTGATGATTTAACGAGTTTAGCCAATTCTTCTTCTCCTATAGCAGTGAATGAATGTAATTTTTCCTCAGTGACACTACAATGCACTGTCTGATATGATACAGTAGTAGACGGCTGCATGGTTATAATTTTTTTCCTAATATTATCAATCTTACAAGTAAAGAAGTTCATAAAGTCATTACTGCTGTGCTGTTGGCAGACATCAGAAGTTGAAGCTTTATGTTTGGTTAATTTAGCCACTGTATCGAATAAATACCTAGGGTTGTGTTTGTTTTCTTCTAAGAGAGTCGAGAAATAAGCAGATCTAGCAGTTTTTACAGTCTTTCTGTATGAAATCATGCTCTCTTTCCACGAAATGCGAAAAAAGGGCAACTCCAAAGTTGTAAAGAGTCCAGCCTCTCTCAAGCAGTGTGGTTCGAGAGCCAAAGCTGTGCATGGAGGTGACCCTGACTATCTCTAGTCGGTACCTCTCAACCTCCCGCAAAAGCTCAGGCTCCTTCCCCGACAGCGAGGTGACGTTCCACATCCCTAAAGCCAGTTCCCTTTCAGTCAGTACACTACGAGTTACGTCAGTTACTGACGGAATGGGGGTTTCGCTTAGAAGCCAATCGCCTTTGAGCTCTACAAAACGAGCCAATGGCATGAAAATGCCATGAGTCTGCGGAATTTGCATGCCGCAACCCCGCCCCACGGCATGGGTATAAAGGGCGTTGCGTGGCAATCTCGCATTATGTTTCTGCTTCAGAGCCGAGTTTGACTGCCTGAGCGTTTTTCTCTTCAAGACGAGTATCTCTCCAGAGTGTTGGTGTTACGGCGCATTCCAGCGAGTTCCGCATTCCTGTCTGATCTGTGCAGTGATCTAGCACAGCGTGCGTGTTCTCCCTGGGTGCTTCGGCATTCTGCAGAGTAAACACTCCTCTCTAAAAGAGCTGCACGCGGCACGTCTTTTTTAAGATGTCTCGCCCGTGCACTGGGTGCGGTCAGCTGATTAGTCCGTCTCATGGGCATGAGCGCTGTTTGGCTGTTTGTCCCACTGCGGGAACATAGCCATCGCAGTGTTGCGGTCAAGACTCCATGATCTCTGTAAAAAAAAAGGAGGGAGAGTCCCCTCTACCACACCCCAATCTATTTCCTCCACGAGAGGGGATACTTTGGCTGGTGGTCAGGGTGATTTGAGGGTGACGCTGTGGAACAACCCGACGAATTCTCCTGCCACACCCCCCTCTAGCACACTGCAACCTGTGGCGTTGCCAGATGAAGGTGCTGGTGTTCCCGTTCTGGGCTCAGCGTCTCATTTGGGACGCCGGCGGATGACGTCACGTTGATCGCCGCATCACAAGGTGGGCTGGATTCCTCTGGAGATGAGAATTCGGCTGTGCTGCCTCCTCTGGGAGCTTCAGCGCTGCCCGAGTTTGATCCGGAGCTCACAGCCATGCTTTCTCAGGGATGATCGGTATCTGGGGGCGGCCCACGCTGAAAGCGCCCGCCAACCCTCAGTGCCCTTTTTCTTGGAAGTGCATGAGGAGGTGTTGAAGTCGTGAGAGTCTCCCTTGACTTTTCGCGGCCCATCGGCAGCCTCTTCCGCCTTACTGCTCTCGATAGTGGCACGGTGTAAGGGTACACTGGGGTTCCCCCTGTTGAACGTTCTGTTGCATGGCATTTGTGCCCGTCTCAGCCCCCTCTGTCGCCAGCCCCTGTCAGACGAGACCCCCGTGGAACGCTAGTCCTTCCCTGGTCTCCTCTGTCAAGGCGCGGAATTCGACCCCACCCACACTTTGGGACGCTTCCACGCCTCCCTATGTCTGGGCCGGTCATTCCGCTCTCTGCCCCTTCGTGGGTGTGTCTGTGGCTCGCACGACCACTGGTTCAGTTCTGGGGGCCGGGTTACGGCTCCCAGACTGGCCAGCTGGTCCGCCACAGGCTCGGATGCGTTTGTCCCCGGTCTGGTCTGCAGCGTTGACCTGAAGGAGCCGTACTCTTTGTCCCCGCTTCTCCCTGACCCAGACCGCCCATTCGGTCTGCCTTCGGATGGCGGGCATCCCAGTACATGGTTCTCCCATTCGGGTAGCCGTGTCACTTCGTGGCTTCTCAAAGCTGTCGAGGCAGCCCCTGTGCCACTTAGGCACACGGGGTTCGCATCCTGAGCTATCTCGATGACTGGCTAAATTAGCTCACTCTCGAGACCAGGGTTGCGGACACAGGGATCTAGTGCTCCGGCACCTCACCCGTTTGGGCCGTCGGGTCATCTGGAAAGAGATACTCTCCCTTGGGAAGACCACAGTGCGAGTGTGCACAGTCAATGCTGACTTGCCTCCGTCATTTCGAGGGTAAGAGTGCGGTACCACTGAAGTTATTTCAGAGGCTCCTGGGACATATGGCATCCGTGGCCGTGCTAATGCCGCCCGGACTGCTTCATATGAGACCGCTTCAGCACTGGCCTTGCGATCGAGTCCTGAGTTGGGCATGGCAACAGGGCACGCTCCGGGTCCCATTGACTCGGGCCTGCCATCTTTCCCTCACCCTGTGTGAACCTCACTGTTCTACGGGCCAGAGTTCCCTTAGAACGAGTTTCTGGGCATATTGTTGTATCAACAGATGCCTCTCCCACGGGCTGGGGTGCCATGCACAATTGACATGCTCAGACAACACGGCGACAGTAGCGTACGTCTACCGACATGCTGCCCGCCATCTCCTCCTATGGAGTTAGAAGCATCTGAGGTCGCTTCGTGCCATTCACGTCCCGGGAGACCTGAATCGTGCAGCCGACGAGCTGTCACGCTTTCAGCTGCTTCCGGGGGAATGGAGACTCCATCCCCAGACGGATCAGCTGATTTGGGAACAGTTTGGCGATGCACAGATAGATCTGTTTGCCTCCCACGTCTCTTCCCATTGCTGCTGGTATTACTCCCTGACCGAGGGGACCCTCGGCACGGACGCACTAGCGCACAGCTGGCCGCGGGGCCCACGCAAGTATGCGTTTCCCCCAGTGAGCCTTCTCGCACAGGTTCTGTGCAAGATCAGGGAGGACAGGGAGCAGGTCCTTTTGGTCGCCCCATATTGGCCCGGCCGGACCTGGTTCTCAGAACTTGTACTCCTTGCGACAGCCCCTCCCTGGTCGATCCCTCTGAGACAGGACCTCCTGACTCAGAGACGGGGCACCATATGGCACCCGCGTCCCGACCTGTGGAACCTCCACGTGTGGAACGTGGACGGGACGCGGCAGGTTTGAGGGCCGGCTAATTCTCACGTGATCCTGAGACCCCGGCCTGGATACGTGCCCAAGGTTCCCACCACTCCCTTCAGGGACCAGGTGGTGAACCTGCAAGCGCTGCCCTTAGAGGAGGCAGACCCAGCCTTGGCACTGCTCTGTCCAGTACGCGCCCTTCGCGCTTACGTAGACCGCACGCAGTGTTTCAGGACCTCAGACCAGCTCTTTGTCTGTTACGGAGGGCAGCAGAAAGGGAAGGCTCTCTCCAAGCAGAGGTTATCCCACTGGATAGTGGACGCCATTGTCCTGGCATATCAGGTCCAGGGCATGCCATGCCCCCTTGGGGTAAGAGCACACTCCACTAGGAGTGTTGCCTCCTCTTTAGCGCATGGCGCCTTGCTAACACACATTTACAGAGCTGCAGGCTGGGCGACACCCAACACATTCGCAAGATTTTATAATCTCCGAGTGGAGCCTGTGTCCTCTCATGTACTCGCCCTAAGTGGCCAGTAACCGGACAGGCTCAGGTGTCTTCCCTTGCTGCGCCATTCCACTCCACGGACTGGATGCGTGCGCATTTCTTCTCAGGTGAGCTTCCCAGTAAGCCCTGAGCTCCTCCAGCACTGTTGATGTCGTCACCAGAGCGTGTGCCCTCTTGGTCACCCCTCGTGCTCAGCTAGGTGCCTCCGTGTGCAGGGTTCCCCCGTTGGGCAACCCCCACGTGTATTTCCACGGTAAGTCTCTCTGAGCGCGTGTCTTCCCTTGGCAAGACACCTTGCCACGCCTGGGGTCGCCTTGCATTTCTCCACGTGGGATATGCTTCCCAGTGTACCTTTGTAGAGCTCAAAGGCGATTGGCTTCTAAGCGAAACCCCCATTCCGTCAGTAACTGACGTAACGTCTCCGTTCCCTTCCTTCAGGGAACGAGGGTTACATACGTAACCGAGACGTTTCCGTGTCCAGAGATCAGGTCTTCGGTGCCCTCAACTTCGACTGCCGCACGATCCCTCCTGCAGATGATGAGCCCACAGGAAGGCAGACCCACGTCACTCATTCGGGCCTGGCTCCAGAGTGGGGACCCGGCATGGTGCCGGGCAACGTCTCGGTCCTATATTTTTTGTTCCTCATAATGGGCTTCTGAACCACTCTTAGGCTGACCCGTCACCTAGAACCTGTTTGCCTTGGGAGACCCTACCAGGGGCATATAGCTCCGGACAACATAGCTCCTAGGATCATTCAGGTACTCAAACCCCTCCACCACGATAAGGTGACAGTTCAAGGAGGAGGTCTAATGTTACATGTATAAAGATATTTTCATATTTTTACTCTCCCTCCAAACCTGCATGACTTTCGTTCTTTCTTCTGTTCAACAAAAAAATATATTTTAAAGAACACTGGGAACAACATTGGACCCCATGGACTTTCATTGTATGATCAACAAAACCAAAACAACACTGATACATGCATTTCTGATTTTCTTTTTATGTTTTACAGAAAAAAAGTCATATAGGTTTGGAAAGATACAAGGGAGAAAAAAGGAAAAAGCATTGAAAACCAAAATGGCCTATAACAAAGTAAAATCTGATAGTTAAAGTTCTAATAATGCTGAGAAACCCAAGATAATGTGTCAAAGGTGTGTGCAGGCAGGAAGACGAAAACAAGCGAATACAGTTCCAAACATACTTTAATAACAGCTAATCCAAACGACCGACAGACAGACAGACAGACAGACAGACAGACAGACAGACAGACAGACAGACAGACAGACAGACAGACAGACAGACAGACAGACAGACAGACAGACAGGAATTAGCACAACACAAAGTTGCCCAGACAAGGAGTGCAAGAGAAGGAACAACTTAAATAGTGAACACAAACGAGGATGATTAAATACACACAGCTGACACATATGAACTAATAATGACAGTAACTATGGAGACAGATGAGTGGTAGGAGTGAGAAGAAAGAAACATGTGGCAAATGAAAACAAACTGAAAGTCCATGAACAAAACTAAACAGATTGAGCCTTCAGACAGCTGTGTTTTACTTGATGTTGTTAAAGAGTTGCAAAGTGTGCAGCATTTGCTTATCGTGCTTCATTCTGTGGCACAAAGTTCAGACTCATTTGTTTCTGGGATCAAACCCTCAAACTTTGCATTAATCTATTTCAGTCAGGACCACTTGATTCAAAAACACCATAGACAAACTTTTAGACAGCTTCTTTTATTGGCATATTTTACATTTGGCGATATGGTTCTGTTCTAAATTCCCCATCCTTTTCATGAGCTCCATGAAAATCCAAGACAGGGAACAGCAGCAGCTTCTGAGGACAACCTCCTATTTTTTTTTCAAACTGGGAGGGAAGCATAAATCCCCCAAACAGACCATACCAGGCAATCCTCGCTGGGTTCCTACTAATTGAAGAGAGAGCAGAGGATCCAAAAGAGCGTTTCAGAAAGCCAGTCTAACTGATTTTAACTGTAAAATGCCAATTAATCTACGTGAAGTTAGCATGAGGAACGTAACTAAAGCTAATGATAGAAGTAATTTATATTTAAGTAAATAGGCCCAACAGCTACTGAAGCTATAATATTCCATTTTCAAGCCACAGATCAGGGAGCAGTACTCATAGCTTTTCTTAAGGATGGCTTAAGCATCAGGCCGGAGGTAACGTTCATGAGTGGCTTAAGACCATCGCCTTATGGCCTTCAATGTAGAGACAGGAGGCTGCAGTTGTAGCAGCCCCTATGCACAGAGAATGAGCCGTATAACGCTCTGAGGGAAGCTTGCAGTATTGGCAGTGCAGGCGAAGATGGGAGGCAAGCCAGGCTCTGGACTTGGGCTTTCCCTCCTCCATGGCAAATAATTGGTCCTGATGACCAGCTTGTGGACGGCTCCTCAGGTAGGCCAAGATAGATGACAGATAAATAGCAGAGTTAGAGTTAAAAAAGACTGTTCCTCTCCTGTTCCTATCAGTTTAGAGTGCTTAGAATTATGGTGAAGTGGTAAGAATAAATTGATACGTCATAAATGTGAGGTCATGTGACGGATTAAAAGAATCTGTGGAAAACTCGCCACTCGTGAGCAAAATGTATCTTTGTAATAGATCAGGATAAGGCCCAAAGAACAACTCTATCAGACGTGTTTTTTTCCCTCTCCAATAGCAACTATAGCTTTAAGACAAGCGTGTTTCCAATCTCAACTATAGTGTTACGTCTATGACGTATTGTATGCTGTGTATATGTTCTTGTGCCTCCTCTCTGACAGGATTGGCCCAAGGCTTAATGAGAGACTGTCGATGGTTGGACCAGAGATGAGGCCTGGACTATAAATTCCTCCAAGTCTCGCTGGAGGGGCTCTCACTTTTGCTCTCGCTCTTTACCTGGTTGTACGCGCTTTGTTACTTGACATGTTCTCTTCTGTGTGTCTCTCTCCTTGATCATTATTGCCCATGTGTTAGTTCTGGTGTTAAGCTTTAGTGACAATGCTGTTAAATCAAGTTACATTCTAACCGAGTGCTGTTAGAGCTTTATGTCCTGAACTTCAGTGTCTCATGTACATGTTTGTAACCCAAGTGTGAATCTGTAGGGGGTGAGTGCCTTATTTATTTTTGTAGGCCACTTGGCCACCACCCTTTTCTCCTGTTTTTTGAACAGATAAGGAGTGAGGTTAGGTTGCATAACACCTGATGTACACGTCATAAGAAGAATGGCATCTACGCTAGTTAGTCTCTCTGTTTATCCCGAGGTTTACTGCAGTCAGCCAGATCCGGGCCGTATCCAGATCAGATGGTGGACCAGCGCACAGACATGACAAACGCATCCCTGAAGTGTCTGCAGAGACCGTGCCAATTAGACTCCTCACTGTCTCACCGACACGGCATCCTCATAAAACCCGTCCCTGGCATGATGACTCCGATATTTCGAATATTCCTATTTAATAATTGTTTTAATTGTTAAGTAACTACATTACTTGAATATATATGATAATTGAAATGAGCTGATGACATCACTGTTTTCTCCATTGCGGCTGTACAGCCGAATCAAATGGGATGTTAGAGTGCTGTTTGTTTATTATTTTGGCATTTGCTCACACCTGATCATTTGCTTCAGTTTGTTTGTTTGTTTTTTTTCTTCTCTTATGATTTTGTTAGTATTCTCCAACTGCTGTTGCACAAAAAGATTGAGCAAAAGAGCTAAGACACTAAGAAAATAAAAATGAGTACGTTAACAGCCAGTCTGTGTTGTGTCATTTATGTTGCAGTCCTGACCTAGACCGGGGCCCTAACAATAGCTTTAAGAACAATATGATCACATAAGCCTAGCATTTTTAAGCAACGCGGATAGTGTTGTCAACAAGCACGTTGCCAATGACCTGATAGCTTTAAAAAGGTGAGCATTAAAAGGAACTTTGCTTCGTTCAGATGGATGGAGTGTGAAATATAACCAGCTGTGACATATGCTTGATATCCTTCATGTGGGGAGTGCAGATCTCATCTGAATTCGCCATTTTAATTAGCTCCTAAAAGCAAAACATCGCGTTTGAGCAGTGAGTGATTGTGACTAATAATAAACACCTCTGATCGCCACCGTTCAGGATCAACAAACATGTCTATGACGATCGACCACTGCCCATCGCTGCAAAACACGCCGCAAACGGAACACCCGACACTTTCCAGAGTAACGTTTTCCCAAATTATATAATTACAGCATCAGCTAGTATGCTCTTGCTTTCGTTGAGAAATAGCCTACCTTGAACCGCCTTGGCACACTCCGGGTAAGTTGAAATAATTATCATTCTTACATGACAGCAGTGAAGTTCCTCCCATAGTTATAAAATGTATAGTACAATATATGTTGCCAGTTATCAAAATAAATCAATTGACACTGAATCACATTGTATATTTGGGTGTTTTATTAAACTCAATCAGTTTAGATTTTCTTTGTTGTGATCTTAATACATTTTAAATGAAAAGTTTAACACAAAACAGGTGATAATCCAGTATCACACAATCCTGTAATGCTGTAATAATGCTATCAAAGATAGCAATACTCAAATTCACCACACGGGGTCCCTCTAACTGTGTACCTCAAACTAAAATTTCCCAAGAATATCTTCACAGAAAATAAAATACGGATTTCTTATAAAGTGTCAATTACTCAAAATTTAGGGCACACTTTCAGGGTGAAACAATACACTTTAGAAAATCACACAAACATGGTAGTGGCACCCTACACAAACACAAAACAACGGTCAGCATCTTTATCAGGCGAATTTAAACTATTATATGGAAATCAAATATAACATGCACATGATCCCATGCAAGTCATTCACGTACATTATGCACTTAAACATGACATTGGACACTAACCGAATTCTGTTTTCTCGAGAGCTCGTAACACTCGACGTGTGCAATCACATAAACTCTTCGATCATTCCGAACCCTAACCATAAAATACACATTTCACATAAACAGGATGAAATGAACACAGCCTATTCCACCAGATTAAAGGATTATCACCACATTTACTCACGTAGATCATGGATTTAACCCAGGATGTTACAACATTGGATTCATCTCTCATGCACTGCTTAAGCGGTCTGCCTCTATCACACTCTTAGCACATCATCATCAGCGGCCACTCTCTTAAAGGGGAAGTACACTTTTAGTTTCGGGCTTTATATTCTAATACCACCCGGTTACATATATGCCCTGATACAACTCTGCTGAAAATGCAGCTGCTCGTGTACTTTGTTCGTATGTAAATAGTGAGGACATTCTTTGCATTTTAAATCATGATAATGCTCACATTGCGTGATCGAATCACTAGCCAACACATGACTCATCTCACTCAAATGAGCAAACTAGAAATAGTTTAGCTGTGTAGCTCTGTTTGATATGCGAATACAAAAGCAGACCGCACAAAAACACAGCGATATAGCATAGGACAAACAAATAAGATTAATTTATCCTGATTGCAAAGCAGTATGCAGTGGAAGCAGCCAAGCAGGAAGACGGAACTTAAGCTGCACTTAAGTAAGGCGCCCTGTTTGAGAGTTGCTAATTGAGTGCATAGGAATCGGATCAGCTGACATGAGTGGGGTTGGAAGTTGCCAATCAGCTGATAGCGGGGCTTGACTACGTGGCCTGCCTGAACTAACATGGAATGCTTGATTAATCAATTGTGATTAATGATGATAATGATTAATTAATGTGGAAACAGCGTTTCCTGGCTCTGTGATTATTGACTGGAGTGATTACATATTTTTTTTCAAATGCAGTCGCAATAATAAAAAGCTGATGATGTTACAAAATGACGATATTCAATTTATTTCAGATTTGCAAATGTTCTTGTGATCGTTTTTTTCTTATGTCAGCCTCATTTCCATCTGCAGTCTGGTGTTTGTATTACATTTGTATCTCCAGATTTGATTTGTAAATCACTGAAGTGAAAGATGAACATGAGCTGAGAAAAGCATTTCAGCAGCTCTAATAACAAACAGCTTTCTTTAACTATCAACTGTTACGATATGTCACAATTTTAGTTTCCCGCCACTTATGTGTTACTACCGTCTGCTTGCCTGTGGATCATTATGAAATTTGTGTTTGAGCTTTATTCATCATCTTCGTGCCTTCTTCTTCAACACACCGTGACGGAAGACCGGACCATAATGGATTATGCAGCTAAATTAGCTGTGATGGCCAAAAGAATATAGATTTTTTTGTTCTTTACTAAAAAGTTCTGTCGACCCTGAAGTCATTATCACCACCGTGTAGACCTCCTAGACACCTCTCGACTAAACTGGAGGGACACCATCATCCGGTGTGTAGAGAGCATCTACCCCCGGTCCAGAACACAGCAGACCCAGAGCCCGTTACACCACCTTCAACCATGGAGGAATCGTGTGAGCCCCCCGCAGACGGAGAGCTGCCGCCCAGGGTTTAGTCCTCTCCCTCCTGTCTCCATCCCTTTGCCATCTCCTTGTCGGCCTCCTAAGCCTCCTCCATCTCCTCTCCACGCTGTGAGGTTGTGCCTTCCAGGAGGGGGCATTCTGTTATAAAATATCAGTTGTGTTGGGGTTTAGTTTTGTTTACATTGGCCACGTGTTCCTTTGTTTGAGTTTCCCGCCACTCATCAGTTCCCATGGACGCTAATAATCATCACAGCTGTTTGTCATTTAGTTTATCACCATGTGTATTTTAGTTCCTCACCTTCACTCAGTGTTTGTCCGGTCTCGTTTGAGTTAGCATTTATGTGTTGGTACTACCTTCTGTTATTTTTGCCTGTTGGATTATTATTAAACCCTGCATTTGAACATTATCCTGATCTACAGCTGTCTGTTTGCAACCTTGCTAACACATAGTGTATATAAAAGTTAACATTTACTTACATTTATGCTCAGGTCATATTTCTGTAATACAAAACTGGAAGTTTTTCGCATTTCGTGGAAAGAGAGCATGATTTCATACAGAAAGGCCTTAAAACTGCTAGATCTGCTTATTTCTCGACTCTCTTAGAAGAAAACAAACACAACCCTAGGTATTTATTCGATACAGTGGCTAAATTAACCAAAAATAAAGCTTCAACTTCTGATGTCTGCCAACAGCACAGCAGTAATGACTTTATGAACTTCTTTACTTGTAAGATTGATAATATTAGGAAAAAAATTATAACCATGCAGCCGTCTACTACTGTACCACATCAGACAGAGCATTGTAGTGTCACTGAGGAAAAATTACATTCATTCACTGCTATAGGAGAAGAAGAATTGGCTAAACTCGTTAAATCATCTAAATCAACATGTATGCTCGACCCTATACCGACTAAACTACTAAAAGAGATGCTTCCAGAGGTCATAGATCCTCTTCTTAATATCATTAATTCATCCTTGACTTTAAGATATGTACCGAAAACTTTTAAGTTGGCTATTATTAAACCACTTATTAAAAAACCACAACTTGACCCTACAGAATTAGTCAATTACAGGCCAATCTCAAATCTACCCTTTCTGTCAAAAATACTAGAAAAGGCAGTGTCCTCACAATTATGCTCCTTTTTAGAAAGAAATGGTATCTGTGAGGTTTTCCAGTCAGGATTTAGACCACATCATAGTACTGAGACTGCTCTCATTAGAGTTACAAATGATTTACTCTTATCATCCGATCGTGGTTGTATCTCTCTGTAAGTGTTACTCGATCTTAGTGCTGCATTCGATACCATCGACCACAACATTCTTTTGAATAGACTCGAAAATTATGTTGGCATTAGTGGAATTGATTTGGCATGGTTTAAATCATACTTATCTGACCGTTATCAGTTTGTAGCAGTAAATGAAGAGATGTCACACCGATCACAAGTTCAGTATGGAGTACCGCAGGGCTCAGTGCTAGGACCGTTGCTCTTCACCCTGTACATGCTACCACTGGGAGATATCATTAGGAAGCATGGCGTTAGTTTTCATTGTTATGCTGACGATACTCAGCTCTATATTTCTTCACGCCCTGACGAAACTTACCAATTCACAAGATTAACGGAATGCATAGCTGATATAAAAAATTGGATGACTAGTAATTTCCTGCAACTTAATTCAGAAAAAATTTTTTTTTTAATTATTGGACAAAAAAACTCCACATGTAGTAACCTAGAATACTGTCTAACACTTGATGGCTGCTCTGTCAAGTCCTCGTCGTCAGTTAGGAACCTGGGTGTGCTCTTTGATACCAATCTCTCATTTGAAAGCCACGTTTCTAGCATCTGTAAAACTGCATTCTACCATCTTAAAAATATATCTAAATTACGGCATATGCTTTCAATGCAAAATGCTGAACAGTTAGTTCATGCGTTCATGACCTCAAGGCTAGATTATTGTAATGCTCTACTGGGTGGTTGCCCTGCTCGCTTAATAAACAAACTCCAGCTGGTCCAAAATGCAGCAGCTCGAGTTCTTACTAGAACCAGGAAGTATGACCATATTAGCCCGGTTCTGTCAACACTGCACTGGCTCCCTATTAAACATAGCATACATTTTAAAATCTTGCTAATTACTTACAAATCACTAAATGGTTTAGCTCCCCAGTACTTGAGCGAGCTCTTAACGCATTATACTCCATCACGTCTATTGCGGTCTCAAAACTCTGGCCAGTTGATAATACCTAGAATATCAAAATCAACTGCAGGCGGTCGATCCTTTTCCTATTTAGCACCTAAACTCTGGAACAGCCTTCCTAGCATTGTTCGGTAAGCAGACACACTCTGTCAGTTTAAATCTAGACTAAAAACACATCTCTTTACTATGGCATACACAGTGTCACGGTTCATCTATTCATTGTCTCTTTCTCTCTGTGTTTGTGCAGTTGTGTTAGAGGCGTGGTCACTGATTGCTGAGCTCATCGTCTCCACCTGCTGCACTCATTAACCAGCCTTCATATACCTGTCTCTCACCTGCACTTGTGTTTCCCTGTGCTTCCTGAGTGTTCTTCCGTTCTGGTTCCTGGATGCCCGTGGATTCTGTGTTTGCCTGCTGCTTCTCTGTGTCACAGCTCTGTTTGGACGGACTTGCCTGCATTGTTTTCGACACCTGTGGCTGCCTGTTCTCCTCACCTGGGATCTTCCTGACGTTCTGCCGTTGCTTCCTGTCTCATGTTTATTGAGTTTCTCTGGGGTCTACGGACTAGCTGCAAAATCTGTCACAGACAGTACCTGAATAAAGAGTTATTGAAATCACTATTGGATTCTCCTGTCTCTCTTTCAGTGGTCGTAACACATAGAACATTATCAGTTTATATTATTTAAATCAGTTAAATGATTGTTAGGCTGCATTAACTAGGTCAGCCGGAAGCGGGAACACTTCCCATAACACCTGATGTACTCGTTACATCATAAGAAGAATGGCATCTACGCTAATGTTAGTCTCTCTGTTTATCCCGAGGTTTACTGCAGTCAGCCGGATCCGGGCCGTATCCAGATCAGATGGTGGACCAGCGCCCAGACATTACCAACGCATCCCTGGAGTGTCTGCAGAGACCGTGTCAACTAGACTCTCTGTACAGATGAAACCGTTACCCACATTACCCAAAACAACTAAAAATGCTGTACAATGCAGACAAGTCATTTGGCAGTAATTTTGTAAAGAAAATCGAAACGCCTGCACACATACGTATTCAAACGCGCTTGCCTATAGATTAAACGTAATGCTTGCGTGTATGCCATCGCCGTTCTCACAGATTTACGATAACGGTTTCGTTTCAAAACTATTTAAAAACCTGTTTCAAGGTTTGCGTTCTGTAGCCGCCGTGTGGATGAGCGGCCGAAGCGCATTGAGAGTTTTCTATTTTGGTTGAAAATTATGTTGTCTAAGTGGCTCCAAAGGTAATAACTAATGATTATTTACAACATAAATTAATCAAACAAAAACGTACTTTAGCTGGACAATAACTTTTTTCTAGAGCTGATGTACAGCCTAAACAATCTCTCTTCCTTTAATTTCCTATTATCACTGTAAAGCTGCTGTGAAACAATCTATATTGTGAAGAGCACTATAAATGGAGGTGACTTGACTTGACATGAGATTCACTATAAGGTTTAAAAACACTTGAATTCTGATGATAAAATTGATAGTTGTTTGAAGCCTTGAAACTTGCACATCAACTCAATTGCCAGTGATTATAGTTTACAAAGTTATAAATAAAATATTACAGTTTTGTTGCTCTGGGTTTGTTTTATTTCACTGCTATTTGTGTGAGTAAGTGTAAATTCCAAATGTAAATCAGTGTCTGTTTTCATACTAAAACACTTTGCATCTGAGACGACAAGTTTTTGCATTGCATTACAAATCGAGACTAAAAACTGATTAAATAAGAGGAACGCAGACTTCACCTTCAGTCTGTCGCCGCTGCAGGTAAATGATGCTCATGCTTATTTCAGGAAGATCTCTGTGTTTAAAACTGATAAGTTGTTTAAAGATGTTTTGATTTTGTTCCTGGAAACACTGAAGCAGTTCTGCTGGACTGTGCAACAGCATATTCTGGATGCAAGTTAAACCTCTTTGGTCACTTTGAAAGGAGTTTGGTTAAATCACTGTTATAACATGAATATCTCATTGAATGAACTACTTTTGTCTAGTACGTAACAGAAATATTGAGTCACTGAGATTTACTTTCACAGGGACGACAGGAAACACTTCATGACAGAGTGAAAATCATGATTGATTCAGGGGTTGAAAAAGTAGATTGCTCTCAATTAAAACATGATGTTTATTACAGGCATTTAGAGGGACATGGTGGTGGAAAAATATATGGGATGGGACGAAATGGTCTTTTTTCAAAGTTTAATGCCAACTTTACTGAACTCCTTGAGTTATGCACGGACCGTATTTCTTTTTTATCCTTCAGTCCAAGTTCAAAATAAAACTATGAACCGCTCCATTGTTAATGTAGTTTTGTTTTTTTAAACGCTAGAGTGCCAAAAGTTTCCCAGTGTTGCTTTAATAAGTGTTTGTTTTTCTCATAGGGGTCTCATCATGAGGAACGGGCTACAGTTTCTGCTTTTCTCAGGTTAGTTCAGGGTTTTGGTAAATGTGTTCATTTCTTGTTTAAGGCGATTTTCCCATCCAAGTAGCAACCCAGCTAACAGGGAATGTTCTCAGAAGGTTCTCTCAAAGTTTTGAACAAATGTTCTTCCAGTAACGTAAATAGAACGTTTTTTGGTCTTTAATAATAATGCTCTCAAAACGTCTGCATAAAAACATTATTTACACATCAATCATGGAATGTTTTATTTTGCTGAAACATTTTGGTTGCCCTTTTTAAATGTTGCTACTTGTGTTGGAATGTACAGAGTAAAATGTAACGTTTCCATTATGTTCCATTAATGTTCCCTTTAAATTCCATGTTTTGAGCATATAAAGAGAACATTCAGAAATAACAGTTTCATAAGCTAAAGCAGAACATATTTTTGTTACAGCTGAGGAAAAAGGGGTGAATAAAAATATTTAAATACTCTGATTCATGTCCGCTGAATATAACCGGAGCATAAACTCATGGCATCTTTCTTCTTTCTCCAGCTCTGTTGCCCGTGACATTCTCTCTTCATGAGTTTGTCTATGTGTCCGAGTCCATGAACTGGAAGAATGCACAGAAATACTGCAGACAGCATTACACGGATCTCGCCACCATTGATGACCAGGAGGATCATGACCACCTGCTGAAAACTGTGGGAATGGGACATGTATGGATTGGATTGTCTCGCACTACATATCCTGGAGACTTTGTCTGGTCAGATCAGAGTAGCTCCTCATTCAGAAAATGGATAGCAATTATGACCGATCAATTGTGTGCTAAAATTTTAGACAGTGTTTGGTATGACAGCAACTGTTTAAACATGAATCCTTTTGCGTGTTATATTGGTGAGTTATTATCTTAATACATGCATTTCTTTAGATCTCATTTAGTTGAATGTGTTTTGCTTCACACATGGCTTTGGAACCATAAAGGCTATTTTTATATAGTGTTAATGCTTAGCTAAAACAATGAGAATTTGAATCTCTAAATCTAATACCTTTTGAAAGTTGTTTTCTTTAATGTTATACTTGCTACTTCTGAATGTTTTCTGAACTTTCTGAAATGTTGGCAAAATTATCTAATGGAATGTTCCCTTAAAGTTTGCAGTCTGATGTTTTAAATGTTCAGAGAACCTTCAAAAATAATAATCATCAGGGCCCATATTTATCAAGCTTCTCAAAGTGCTATTTTTGTCTTAAGTGCTGAGAATTCATGAAATTTACTCTTACTTTCAAACGTAAGTATAAAAGCAAGTTATCAAATTTCTTAAAGCTAAGAATCACTCTTACTCTCCCAGTTATTTAAGACAGCTCGAGAGGTCTCTTAAGTGGTTAGGAGTTGCAGGTAGGGCCTTGTAATGGCACTGAGACAGAGACAACGTGTTAATGTACAATGTGTATATCATAATGTATTCTCTTGAAAATTCTCCTCTTAGGAATTTCACCATTCAATGTGAATTTATCCAAGAATATTCTAAAATAAGGAAGTCTGATTGGTCCATGCCTATATCGTCATCCAAAATCCTGTTTGTGGCACAGCAAAGTGTCATGAATCATCTCTAAGACTGACACTTAAGATTTAGTCCTACATGTCATTTAAATTACGACTGAGATGCTTGATAAATAACTTTTAAGCCAAGAATGTTTTTACTCTTTTACTCAATTCTTAGCAGTGTTCTTGTGAGTAATTCTCAGAAGCTTCTCAAAGTGCCATTTTAGTCTTAAGCGTTGAGAATTCATGAAATGTACTCCTATTTTCAAACGTAAGTATTAAAGCAAGTTATCACATTTCTTAACATTAGGAATCACTCTTACTCTTCCAGTTATTTAAGACAAAAAAATAAAGCAAACGACAGTGTAACACACCAATACCCAAAAAATGAACTGAATGGAACTCAAATACACATGGTGATGAACTAAAGACAGACAGGTGTGCTCGTTAATCAGTGTCCATGGAAACTAATGAGTGGCGGGAAACTAGAACAAAGGAAGCAGGAGACTAAAGATAAACAAACTCAGTCCATGGAAATTAAACTAACTTAATATAACTGACAATTGATTGTACATTGTTTTTATGACTCTGAATTCTTCATCAGCATATTTGTCCCACAGACCAGAAGAGACAGATCGTGAAACTGGAGGTGAAATCAAGTGAAAATCTGAATGATCCGGAAGTGATGAACAAGGTTTTATCAGAGGTGAGTCTCGCTCTTCTTACCACTGTAACTCCACAGCAGAAATATCCTGTGTCTGTCTGTTTGTGTTCTTCAGATGGAGCAGATCCTGAAAGAGAAGGGACTGGCAGAAAATGCTAAACTTTCATGGAGAATCCAATCCGATGGGAAAGCCTTCCAATCCTTCCAAAAGGAGGACCAGAAGAGAGATGCCACTAAACAGATTTGTGTTTAAATGTATATTTTAAAAATAACTAATTTATTTACACTTTCACTTTAAATTGTACTCAAAACTCGTAAAAACACAAAGAGTATCTGTAAATGAACAACTCTGCTGTTATTTTAAATATTATGCCAATAATGACAAATTACATTAATTATCATATTTATACAGTAAAAAATTGAGCGGAAAACGGTCAGATAATGGCAGCGGCTGCCAAATAAAACCAGTAAAAATGAAATAAAATATCCTAATTCAAAAAAACTTTCACTGAATTTTTAATTTAAAGTTTTACATAAAAACACTGTTATTTTACAGGTATTTCGTGACTTATTACGATCAAACACCAACTGAACGTGGATGTGTAACAATACTCTGTTTAGCGGTTTACAGTGAAAATGCAGAAATCTTTTCTTCAGGGATGTTGTATTTGTGTTTCCGGTTCTTGGTGGGCTATGGATGTTTATTCAATGCTGGATTTCAGTTTCTGTATTTAATAATCTCTTATCTGTTACATTTGATAAATTCACTGCACTTTTTATGACAAAATCAAACATGTTGACATAAAAGGTTAATAATTTCACTTAATTTTTTTTTTTTTTTAAATACTTTGTCATATTTAAATGCATGAGTTTTTATGATGTCATTAGCTTTACCAAAATGTGTTTTCTTGTTATCAGAAATTGGCTTTCATTGGCAATACATTTTAAAAAATAAATGTATTTAATGCTATAATTAACTATTTCCTTCTTGAAATAAATTGAGCCGCAGCGGAAACATCAGTATGATGGAAAGTGTTCTAGTGTACAAACGACTGTGATTGGTCCATCCATCCACACCAGCGCTGAGAAAAGTAACTGCTATCACTGTGGTTAGCGTTAGCACATTGTACCCCAGAGGCGGTTTGGACAATTATTTGTATTTGAATAACGATACAGAGAACGAAAATAGAAGCTTGATATTGCGGGTTGATGCCATGGTGGAGGATTTAAACAAAATCCTAATATTAAAAAGCCCAAACACTTCCTGATGAACATACGAGGACAGTTATGTGAGAGCGCTCAGAATACATTTTAAAAACACTGCATATGTCACTACACAGCGGACACACAAAAATCTGCAGATTACCTTATGATGCTTAAATGTAGTTTGGCTCTCAGGAGTTAGGGCTGGTTCACACATAAAGCAAAACCTTTCAATGCAAAAATGCAAGACACAGGCAGTGGATTGGGTGGAAAAACACATTAAAACTTGAGTGCCGCAGTTTTAGAACGCTGTCATGCACGAGACAACTGTGTTCACATAAACTAATGAAAAGTAGCACAATCCTAGCCAGCACACCTATGTGGGGCCCAAATGAGCTTGACGTGGGCTATCTAACTGGGACCTAGACAGTTTTGTCTGCAGTTTTCATGTAGGCCCCACATGGTTTAGCCCAGATGAGATGAATACTGCTCAGTGTGCACACTACAGGGTGTTAAATGTAACACTGAATCAGTGATTGAGTGATGACTGAGCAGAATCACTGAAGGACAGAGAAACAGAAGAACTACAACTGACTTCAGCCACAGCCTTAGATGAACTCAACTGAAGATAAAAGAAGACATTACATCTCTGAAGATCTCAGCAGAGGAGGATTAAACAACTCCACAAACAGCATCACCAGCTTCACACATTACTAACAAGACTGACTTTATTTCTGTCAGACGTCTACAGCAGTTTGAGGAACATCATACCTTTTAAAACATGTTCCTCTAGCGTCAAGAAACCTGGATATTTTTTACGTTCCCAGAACCAACACTGAATATTTGGAGAACGTTTAACTAACAAAAAACTGTTAGCTGGGTCGTTTTTTTTTACCTGAAAACTCTCAACGTCTGTATAATTCTTAAACGCACATTTGTTATGCACAAAACAGTCGGATGATTGAATTTTTAAACTGTGTATGTTGTCTGTAAAGATAACAGACTCATACTAAGAGTGGGATGTTTATTTGCAAAGGCCAGCACATCGACACATATCAGTAACTCTACAACAGTAGAGCATTTCTAAGCTTTTCATACATATTTGCTGCGTGAGGTTCTCCAGTTTTTTTGTTGCCGGATATCCGAACCAAAAGCAGAACCCTTGGTATTTCTAACTGACTTGATCCTGATGATCTTAGTGATCTGTTGGGTTTGTGTTTAATCAGCATATCTGCAATGTATTGAGGTCCTAGGTCGTTGAGTGATTTATAAACAAGTAATAGTACTTTAAAATCAATTCTAAATGTAACTGGAACCCAGTGCAAAGACCTGAAGACTGGTGTGATATGTTTATATTTTCTGGTTCTGCTCTGAATCCTGGCAGCAGTGTTCTGTATGAGTTGCAGCTGTCTAATGGTCTTTTTAGGAAGGCCGGTGAGGAGTCCATTAGTCCATTGGTGATGAAAGCATGAAAGAGTTTCTCTAAGTCTTGCCTGGAAACAAATCATCTAATTCTTGCAATATTTTTCAGATGGTAGTATGCTGATTTAGTTATTGCTCTGCCATGACAACTGAAACTCAGGTCTAACTCTAAAATCACAACAAGATTCCTGACTTGATGTTTTGTTTTTAGACCTTTAGTCTCAAGATATGCGTTCACCTTGAGAATTAAAAATAAAAGCTAATCTAGGAGGTCAATTAGCGGATGTACAACAAAACAAACAAAACAATTCACATCACAGGTATCGGTGACACATTAATGATTGCGACGAAAACACAGCCAGTTCAACTCGATTCAGGCATAGCCGTATTAAAAGAACCCCTCTGGTATTTACCAAACAATAGTGAAGGGACTGTACTGGGAATGGACATTATGCGAAAATATGGCTTTGTAATTCACTACTTCGAAAAGCAAATCGAATTGAAAACGGACAAAACAGTGAAAAGGTGTATGCCTAAACACAGAACGATCATGTCCATATCCACTACAGATCCCACTCAACAGATGGTAAACAAACACGATAGCATTTGGGCTACACATGAACATGACTGTGGCCTCATTGACTTTGTTGTGTGTCTTGAGGGGGAGCCGCATCAAACCAGAGGCAGAGGCAGCTGTTCATGACATTGTACACCAACTTGAAACCAGAGGGATAGTCCGACGATGTAGTTCAACCACTAACTCCTCGTGTTTACCAGTACCAAAACCGAACGGTAAATGGCGTCTTTGCATTGATTATCGATTAACGTCTTAACAAGTAACAAAGTTTTGCCCAAGGCTACGCCCATAGTGGCAAATCCATCAACGTTATTATCGCAAATTTCAACACAAGCGTCTTGGTTTACTGTACTTGACATAAAGAACGGCTTCTGGTCCCTTAAAGTTAAACGCACAGATCAGTGGAAATTGGCCTTCACTGTAAATCAGATACAGTACACATTATACTCTCTATTAAAGGAAAAATCAAAACCCTCCGATGTCCTTGAATGGTCAGATGAACACGAGAAAGCTTTTACGTGTCTTAAAGAAAACTTATGTTCTGCACCCGCTTTAGGCCTGCCCAACCCGTCGATACTGTTTCACTTAGAAGTCGACACAAACGAAAAGTGGTATCCTAGCTCAAGATCATAGGGGGAAATTGCGTCCAATCGCGTATTACAGTCGAAAGAAATCTCCCGTCGAACAGGGATTCGACCCATGCACACAGCATGTGCTGGCGGGTTCACTGGATGCTGACAACAACTGAACCAGTTGTGGGCTTTCAACCCATTGTTGTACATACAGTGCACACTCCAGTACAGATGTTGTTACAGGGCCGAATAAAAGGTGTATCGTCGCAAAGGTTAGCAAGATGGTTAGCAGATATAGAAGCACGTGACACCACAATTGTCAACGATCGAATACTACCTCATCTGTTGGGAGATGTGGAGGGCCACCCACACACATGCCAAACAAAACAGGAAGTACAGGGTCAAGTTCATGACCAAAAACTTCCAAATCAGACATCAGTGTACATTGATGGCTCTCGATATTGGCATGATGGCAACTTCCATACCGGGTGTGCGGTGTGGACTCCTCACTCTCCCATTCCAGATACTAACAAATTGCTAATAAAATTACCAGCGAACACATCCGCACAAGAAGCAGAACTTATCGCATTGCTTGAAGTAATAAGAACACACCATGAACCACTATGCGTATACACTGATAGTCGCTACGCGTTTGGAGCAGTTCATGACTTTATGGCTCAGTGGCAATTGCGAAAATTTCTTACATCCACCGGTACACCAATCAAACATTTCAACATCATAACTTCAGTTTGGCATGAGATTAAAACACGCGATTCCACACTCTCTGTCGTTAAAGTGCGCGCACACATTAACAAAAATCCAGATGAAAATGAAAAAAACAACAACATTGCAGATCAATTGGCTAAATTAGCAGCATTAAAGGGAGATGAATGGCAAACTGACAGACTGATTGTTCCTGCTGTGAGTGCGATTCAGACCATTCCAATTGACTTAAAACAATACCAACAAGAACTATGGACATCTGATGGAGAACTAGCACCGTACCTACAGCATGACCAGTTAGTCAAAGTCACGGAAGGTATGATTTTAAGAGCTGACAAATTTGTCGTTCCAGAAGCCCTCCAGAAACCAGTGATAAAATTGTACCACAATTACGCACACGTATCAGCCCCCAAAACACAACAGCTGATACAAAAGAACTTCTGGTGGCCAGAAATGGCATCGGACATTCAAAGATGGTACGACACATGCATTGTATGTGCTACCATTAACCAAGGTAAACCGAGACGCACAAAACTGTGCAGACCAGAATCACCCAAAGGACCTTGGGAATCATTACAATTGGATTTTATTGGTCCACTACCCTCTGCCAAAGGGGGGGTATTGTTATTGTCTCGTAATAATTGACAAATTTTCAAAATGGGTCGATGTAATACCCACTCGCAACAACAGCGCAAATGCAGTGGCACGAGTGATAGTGAACCAAATCCTCCCACTCTGGGAAGCACCAATCCAAATTGAATCCGACCAAGGTACACACTTTACTGGGCAGGTGATGAAACACATATGCCAGATGCTGAATATCAAACAAAGATTCCATGTCCCATACAGGCCAAAGAGCTCCGGAATGGTAGAACGCGTGAATCGGACCATAAAAGAAAGCATCTCAAAACAGATAACACAACACCAGAACAAATGGATTGATGCCTTACCCACAGTTCTAACAGTACTGCGGGCAACACCTTCAAAGGCCACAGGTATCAGTCCATTCGAACTCATGACTGGAAGAGTCATGAAACTACCCATAGTCCCAGAAATCACCCCAACAGACCTGGGACCTCTCATGATTGCAACTCAACAGTCCGTCTTAAAACGATTGCAAGAGAGGCTCGAAGTGTTACATGCACATGCCACTCTAAAGCAACAACAGTCAGACCTGATGAATGATGCACAATTCAACCCAAGCTCTGAGGTAAAATTCTCGGAAGGGGACATGATAATGGTACGCGTCTTTGTGAAAGGTGCTTTCACGCCACGATGGCATGGACCATATGAAATTAAAGCTGTATGCAACAACCGTAAAAAGAAAATTACAATGGTACCATATGTCCCAGTGCAAATTATTCAAAGGTACACAGAATAAGTAAATAACTGTCACTGTTCTCCTCTCCGTATCTTCCAGGTTGACTGCAGCAATCCCATGGAGACCGGATGAGAGGAAAATATCAGGTCCCACGTGCATTAGACTGGGCCAAAGGGTTTCACTTACACATAACCTGAAATGCGGAAGGTGGGTGTGGAAATACTCTAAGGGGCCATTCACACCAAAAATTACAATCACCCCCAAAGAGACAGTTACATGGCCTCCCGGTTTAGTACCGGAACCAAATTGTACGCCACAAATTTGCTGTAGGTCAGGTAGCACACACCCACCAACTGAAAGCGTAGGTCAGGTAGCACACACCCACCAACTGAAAGCTTTTCAGGATACACCCGAGCACCAAAATGCATGCACAACATCACTGCCTGGTATCAACTTAAAATACATCCAGGCGAAACAATTGGCAGCATGTACACTCTACACGAGAACAACAATAATGGCATAGACCCAAAGATGTGCTATTATGTCAAAAGCTTGGAACTTGCAACATATAGATGCACTCACACAGAAACCCACAATGACACACACATGAGAATCGCAGAATCTGTATATAATCTCACATCATATACACCACATGATCAAAAACCAAAAACTTTTGTGTGGACCAACCGAAAAGAAGGAACTTATTGTGTAGGTGAATGTTCATATAGCATAGACAACTTCACCAACCCACAAAATTGTTCATGGACATCTACATATTGTTTTGATTTGAATTGGTATACCAAACCCAAAGAATGTCCAAAATTACACCCAATTCCTCCTGGTGGACTGATCAGGGGAAACTTTAACAAGACTCTATTACATGATGTAAATTTGGTAATGACACATGTAACTTACAACCTTTCCAACATTCTCTCTGCTTATACAAAACATTGTGATGTTAACAATGAATCATATGCATGGCTACAGTCACGAGTCGATGATTTAATGTCTGATTACAAAGACAGACTTGCTGTCCAATTTTCCACATGGTTGACTGACCAGATGGCCACTGGTTTTCAACACCTCACCAACAGCAATGATAACCTTATCAAAGCGGTTAGATCAGAAGCGCAGGCGCTTCTAACGATCAGCCATACACTGTTCAATCAGACCCGTACCATCGAACGTGACTTAGCCTGCAGATCATATGCACAAGACTTGTTCACTGCAACACGACAGGAGATTTTAGATCTCCGTCTTCAAAAAACCCCAAGACATGTTTTGAGTGATTTGATTGAGATTTTAGACCTGCATAGATGGCTCTCTTCGGAAAAAATGAAAAATGTAAAATATTCAGAACTATTATCCACGATTATGATGTATACTGGAAAAAAATGTACCGGTTGCCTTGGGTTTTTTGCCACCTTTCCTTTGATCCACCCAGACCAAGTTTATCCAAACTCCACTACTATCCGCTCCATTGGCGCAGTAGTTAAAGATCAGGTAATTAAATGGGATCACCTCACTGGTTATATGACTTTGAAGGGTACTGAGACCTTATTTACCAGTCGCACTTGTTGTCATGAAACTCACAATTATGTTGTATGTACATGTAACACACTACAACCTTTCTCTCCCAATGATAACAAGCTCATAAATGTTCAATCGTTGCATGGCCATTCAAATGCTGTTCAAGTGTCTCATACACAGTGGTGCGTCATCAGTGAGATGAATTCTTTCACATATGGAGGAATGACCTGCCCTGCCAATCACTCCTTTTGCTTGGAAGTGACAGAGGATTTTTCTATGGGTCAGATCGACATCCTGGGAAGGATGCCACAGGACGTGGAGATCTCTCCATGGTGGGACGACACCTTCTATGAACACGGAACACAGGCGTTGGTCGAGACGATGGACTTGGTACAGAAAGTCATCCTTCAAACAGAGTACCACCTCTCTCAAGCACAAGTGGAGACAAACTTGGCGCGAAAGACTGCACAGATTCTGTCTAGCTCATCGATCCGATCGGCACAGACTGCATACTCTTGGTGGGACTGGATACTTCGAGAGTGTGCTGTTGGAAGCGCTCTCATCTTCTTCCTCACAATATTCCAATGTTGTTACTTCAGACACCTCATCAGATCCGTGAAAACGTCCACCAACACTATCTTAGCCCTCAGTCCTCTCCAGCTACCCACCTTACAAAGACTGAAATGACACCGCCGAAACCTTTGTGAATGGCTCACGGTGCCAAAAGGGGCAAATCTGTAAGGCAGATGCCAGGACGTCTGGGCCAAGAAACAATCACTTCCTGAGAAACAAAGAACTTTTCTAAGGATTAACATTTGAACACTCTCCTGCAACACCATCCGAGACACCATACCGACACACTCACACCTCACCCTCACACACTACCCATCACCTTCTGTATTTGTCTTTTCTCTACCTTCATGGAAACCTTATAGAACGTTAAGTGTGTACATTGAGAAACTATACATGTGTAGAATCGTTTGAAAAGTCTCAGTGCGTCTGGTAAAATGGTCTCACTCTCTCAGCCATAACACAAACCTCCCAGAAGTTCTATAAGTTGAGAAAATATTGTATGACATTAAAAGGTGACCTCCCACAGATCTATAATTCAGGATACCTCCTATATGTAAATAAGTGCCCTCCTTCACAGATGTTGAAAACCCATTCAAACCCAAATTCTGATTGCCCATTTGTGACCCCCTGACTAAGGGGCAAAAAATCTAATTATAATGACAGTAACCACCATTTGGTGAGATCATTGGATTATCTGGGTATTTAAGGAAGGATGACACAGAACTCAGGGAATCTGTAGACAGACTTCCCGCACGAATTGCTGTGTGTAGTTTTTACTACCAGGTAAATATTTCCAAATCCCTTGTTCTTTGAATTGTGGATTTTGTATGTAATTGATTGATGTTTTTATTCGTTGAATTGGATTTTGAATTATGATTTTCATTACCTGGTTAATAAATTGTTATGTTGAACTCATTCTGATTTACTCTGAAATTATTGATTATAGTACATTACGCTGCATCCTAGTTACCGTAAATCTGCGTCCAGAGCTTAAACCTGTTTAAGCTGCTCGACTTTAATTAAGTTGTTATGCAGTCACAGTTACTATAGGGGATCAGATATGATACTGATCATAACCTCTGGTTACTGTTTAAAACTTTAACTCAGTTAGGTGACTGTAGGAGGCTACATGGGTACTTTTTAACAATAGTGAGCATGGGCAACATTGTTAGATCGCTTTAGCCATAACCTCTGATTAATGATCGAACTGGCGAGTTTATGATCGTGGGCCCGCATATCAGCTGGTGCGAGGACCCTGTGCGACTATGAGAACCGAATGAACAATGTTAGTTAAATAGAATACCAAAATATTTAATCCAAATTACTAAAATTCTTAGAAACCTTTTCATTAATGGAGTCAGATGAAATAAAGAGGTAATACATATAAGGAAATGTATTTAAATTAATCTTGTTGTGTTGCGTAAAAGGAAAGACAGCGTCACGCAGAGAACCCTTCACCCGCATCATTGGATGCCGCCCTTGGACCAGTGGGCGGGCTTACAAGACGTAATCGTTAAGACGTAGATTAATTGAAAAGCTGAGATTCTGAGATTGCTTATTACATTCAGGGGTTGCTTAGTAATTTGTGCGCCGGTTCGACCCTGCCACTCGCAGACACCAATCTATTTTCACTTTTACTGCTTACAGGGTAATTTTCTCGGTAATAATTGTAATATGAAGTAAATGTAAATTCAGATGATCAATGTTTTGAAATATATGGAATGCATGGTATTGTAGGATTGAAAATAATCAAAGATATTTAATATTTGGAATTGAACAAAGACATACTGCTTTACTGTTTTCAACCCCCATCTCTCTTATCAGAAGGGCCATTTGGAATTCCTAAAGACAAAGAGATTCTGAAGGCCTGTAGGCCAAAGGTGTGTCACCCCTTAAGTTTGGTCTGATTGGTCAGTTTGAATGACTCACAATAGGGTTTGAGTAACATGGTCAAGGAACTATAAAAGAAGGTTGTAACTTGCTCTCGGGGGCCTTTGATTCTCTGCTCTCTTCTTCTATTCTCTGTCTCTCTCTCTTCTTGGGGGCCTTCTCTTTGGCTCTTCTCTTCTTTGCTCTCTTCTTCTCCCTCTCTCTCTCCCTCTCTCTCTTTCTATCCCTCAGGTAACATTCTATTCATGCTGGGTACGATTAATGGTATAAGTTTTTATCATCTCATACATCTATTTTAAGTGTAACCATAACCAGATTTTGTCATTAAATTCTTTCAATTATAAATGATTGCTAACTAGTTTTGATTTGGTATTGACTTTGAAGTGCTTTCTATTGCAATACAATATAGTCACAGTATAGCAACGCTCTCCCACATATTTAGCTATTGAAACTGCACTTATTTCCGTCGTTGGTATAAGTACAGTGGGTGGATATAGACGAGAAATGTACAGTTTTCTACCATCTTGCTCATAACGTTTCTTTAGTGTTTCGGCAACCCTGCAGCCTGAACCACTGTAGGCGGCCCACCCTTACAGTATGATGTTTTGAATCTTTTGAACTGTTTTGAATCAAATCTTTTGAATCATTGGTGAACGATTTTGGGACGTGTAAGATGTAACTGTTATATTGAAACCCATTGCATGTAGATTTTCACTCGACGTAGTAACTCTTCAGGGTCTAATGGTGAGGTTGGCACTGTTATCTCTTAATAGTATGAATGAATATGTGAATATAATTAAAGAATCTGTACACACACGAAGCGTAACAGGTAAATTTGTTCTCAGGTTCATACATCGAGCTGAATGCATTTGATTCGATTGACTGTCGTGAGTACAACTTACTATCTTTATTTTTATTTTTGTGTTTTATTTTAAAATATTTATTTTTATGCTTTATTTTATTTTTTATTTTATTTTTAAGTTACTTTTTTATTTATTTTTTTTATATTTTTTTTTAAAATTTGTAATATTTTTTTTTTTTATTAAAAAAAATGTATATATATTTAAACAATTTTAAATTAATTATTATTATTATTTTTTATGTCTTTTTTTATTTTAATTTAGAACTGATCCATTTGGTCACACAGCCTGGTTTTATAGATCTCACTTAAGAAGAATGCAAGAATCAGGTCCTTACCACCGGTGAGACAGCGTCAAGAATCGTGGGTCAAGCTATATCTACACCGTTCAGAATTGATGAACCAATAATCTCTACCAGCGACACGATAGGACGAACAGCCTCCGGGTGATGCAGACGAACCTCCCTGGAAGAGGAGAATCATTGGTATAGCTACCCCAGTGAGGACTTGCGTGACTGTGATAAATGACGGTAAAGAACAATCACATTTTTTTTAATTCAGTTTTAAGTTTCGTGATATATTGATGTACATTTGACAATCATAACTTTAATTCTTTACTCTGGCCAATTAAATTTAGTTTTGCTATTTTATTCATCACAGAAAGACGCAGTGCGGACGACTTGTTGAGGTGGTCTGATTCGCAGTTAAATGCTTGGGAACGTGCGTCTTGGACCGGTGATGATGAAGCGTCAGTGAGAGGACGCCAAACACTGTATCCTTTTCATGACTCGTATCCAGAAGACGCAGCAGATGTAACAGAAGAAGATGAAGAATTAGGTGAAGCAGAAACAGAAGAAGAAGAAACAGAAGAAGACGATGTACAAGAAGTAACGACTGGGGAGTGTTTGAATGCAGTACTGTGTGATAATATGACTCTGGCTCATGATGCCATTAACAGATTTTTAGCACAAGGTGATGAGATACGTAATGTCCTTAATGAAGTGCGCAACTGCTTAGATGCGATTGATAACCGAATCGCTGTCCAGGAAGCTAATGCTGTAGAACTAAGAGACCGTTTAAATCAACAGAACCAGATGATAGAGCATGGTTTCATTGGTTTACAAAGAAAATGCAATGACATATGTGCCCGCATCATGGTTGTATTAGATGAACATCTGAGGGAGAGAAAAATTACTGTGGATTCTTTGGGCTATGCACAGAGCAAAAAGCATAATATAAATATTTTCATGAGCCAATTTTTATTACACTTTGTGAATTGTATCATCTTTTCTTATTCTGCCATGTTATGATTTTTACATTGTTTATCTGAATGGTTCTGTTTTCCATATTTTTTATCAGTCAGTTTGATCTAATTCATAATTTTGTTTTCAGTACTGGTTTTTAAACTAAATAAATATTAAAATGGATGGTGAGAGATGTTTTTGCAGAGACGATGTGCACTCCTGTCAACCAGATCATTCTCTCGCAGCCCTGTTACAGAGCGAACTTGACATGCAAACGGAGACCCCTGACTGTATGTGTGATAGATTACGAGAAATTATAAATATGTATCCAGAATCTATAGATATATCTTTTAATGATGATCCATCATGTCAGGCTTCTAATTGGAAAGACTTAGAAATGATTATAGCCCAATACCCTAATATTGAATTGTGCGACCGATTACAGGGATTATTAAATGTCTACAACATGCATGATGTACAAGATGGGGGCGGTTTAAATAATGACCGTGGCTCAAAATGTACAGATACTGTGCTCTCTACAGGTAACATCGGTGCCGAACAGGTAACGACGATGCTGAGCAACCATTTTTCTACATGATGCTTTTAGCGAGATATCGACATATGCTAGAGTCGAGATTGATGCTACCATAGCCATGAACAGACGAGGAGGTGGTCCTCGTCATAAACTTACCGATATTGCTTTTGATCAGGTGTTAAAAAAAAAAAGTTTATTTGGCCCAACAAATATAAAAAATAAATTGTGTTTTTCTCTATGTCTTGCACATTTTCTCGAACTACAACTAGCCGACAGTGAGTTAGAAAGACGGGCCGCCGATATATCCACAACAAAGCCGGATTCTCAATCCACCATGAGATCGGACTTGGGGACATAGCAACGTTTGAAAATCTATTAGACATCAAAATAGTTATTTTTTACAGGACGAACACGGGTACGCTAGAAACATACAAAAATCATGACAATCTCCATCCAAAAATGGTATGGCTCTATTTGCATGACGAGCATTACTACATGATACATAATCTGCCAGCATTAATCGGAACCGACTATGCTTGTGAGTTCTGTTATAAGGGTTACACAAATCGTCGACACCACCATTGTAAGCATGTCTGCAACGTCTGTCACGATAAGGATTGTTACCGATTTCCTAAAAGAACTGTGCATTGCCCTTATTGTTTACGCTTTTGTAATTCGAACTACTGCTTCGAAATGCATAAAAAAACACCCCATGATCAGGAAAAACCACCTTGTGATACTGTGAAATATTGTAAACATTGTAACAGACAATACAATGTCATCGGTAACGGCGCTCGAGAGCAGCACAAATGCGCCCCCGTCCGATGCGTCCATTGCCGTGAAGATCTACCAGGTGAGGAGTTACATCGTTGTTTCATAAATAACCACGTACCCAAGGAGGTTACCGAGAATTATATATTCTACGATTTTGAAACTCGTTATGAAAACAGAAAACACGTCGCTAATTTTGTATGCGGGGAGAAATTTGTGGCTGCGGGTACTAACTGCATAGCAAGGTTAATCACACATTTCAGACAACTGGATTCTGTTTCATAGCCCATTACGCAACCAAATTTTGACACTTTTCTAATTCTGGAGTATTTTTGTAAAGCAGGGCTTAAGCTCAAGGTCATAATGCAAGGATGTAAATTAATCTTCATGTATGATGATGTTTTTGCACAGTGTTATATTGACAGTTATTCTTTCATCCCAATGGCTTTGTCTAAGATGCCTGCAGCGTTAACTTAACTACGACTGAAAAAGGCTACTTCCCCCATCATTTCAATAGGCTTGAAAATGAGACATATATAGGGTCGTACCCTGACAAAAAGTTCTACAACTATGAAAACATGAGCGATAAAGACGGTGTTCTCAGGAGACGGTTTGACGTATGGTTTACAAATTGAGGTTTTTTGGGAATGCGAATGGAACAGAATGAGACAGACCAACCCCTCTGTGATGAGTTTATGAGTACATATACACAGCCAGAGAGACTAAAGCCCAGGGAGGCCCTGTTTGGGGGTCTAACTAATGCTTATAAACTCTTATAAAAACGGTCAAGGGTGAGAAAATAAGCTACTTGGATTTTACCAGCTTATACCCCTTCTGCCAAGCTAGAAAAAGCTATCCGATCGGCCACCCCGAAATAATTTTCACCGATTTTGAGCCGATTGAAAATTATTACAGTCTTATCAAAGCAACCGTGTACCCCCTGTGTAAATTACTACACCCGGTTCTCCCTTACAGATGTGGCGGAAAACTCATGTTTCCGTTGTGACGAACCTGTGCACATGACCAAAACCAGATGACAAGCTGTAGTCACACGGATGATGAGAGGGCACTCTCTGGCTGCTGGGTCAGTATCGAACTTTTCGATATTTTCCCATCGAGAAGGGTTACGTGGTTGCAAAGATTGACGAAGTTTGGCATTTTCCACAACGGTCAGATACACTGTTTTGCGATTATGTGAAGACATTTTTGCATTTGAAACAACAAGCATCTGGTTATCCGATAAAAGAGGGGATCCGTTTCGACCCTGAAAAGATCACCCACAACCCTGCTCAGAGGTCGATTAGCAAGTTATTGCTAAACAGCCTTTGGGGACGATTCTCTATGAGAGAGGATTTACCTCGAACCTCCCTTGTGAAAGACCCTGAAGAATTCACGAGAATTCAGGTCCCTGCTCAGTTAAATAAACAGCTGTCCAGTAGCATGCGGCAGCAGGTTTTTGAAACGGGCTTCAAGCCTGATATTACCGGACTGAAATCGCTTTTTTCGCTTACAACTATCTTTTGTAACTCTTTTTTTATTAAAAACCCCCTCGAGGATCTCCCTGTCATAATCAGACAGTCTGTAGACGGGTGGTTTGCGCGGTATACATGCGGATATGGTAAAACATTCTTCAGTGTAGTTCTGTTCATATCCTTTGGCGAAAGGTTCTAAGTACGTCTCCGACTTTATATTTAAATACAGGCTTCTCATTAAATCGCGGACGAGCCACCCAATTTATGTCACGGCCAGCTCGTCCTCGACCGTCAAATAAAGAGGATCACACTTTCAAACAAACTTCTTTATATCAACGTTTTGAAACACTGAACCCTCATTTTTTTTATTGACATCCAGACTTTTTAATGTTCTATTAAAAACGCTCCACCACACTAGCTTTCAAATCGATAGCAGTCGCGAACTGATTAATGTCATGCTTTTTCATGATATCTTGAAAATGTCTGCTAAAAAATTGCTTTCCCTGATCCGTCTGCAATTTCTGAGGTACACGTCCCTCTTTGAGTATAGAATTAAACGCTTTAGTAACCACAACCCCACTCTTATTCTTTAGCTCCCGAGTCCAAGCATACTTGCTAAATACATCAATGCACGTCAGCAAATATTTATTATCATCATTATCCTTGGAATATGCTGTCATGTCGAGATCCGCTTGGAACTACGTACTGTTTCAATCCCATACACCACGACTCTGTGGAGCTTGTATCTTACAGGAGTGGTTCTGTGTAGTGTGTAAGCGTCCTCGCCGGCCATTCTGAAACCTGTTTATCGCTTAGACGGACGCCACCATCATTAAAGACGGCGTCTTTTAGTCGTTTTTTACCTCCCTAATGAACCGGGGTTGGATGGAGTGTAATACGTTTTTTTCATGAGCTCTGACGTTGTCGTTTCAATCATCTGCAAAATAATAATACATACAACTGAAGCAAATCAAACTTTTATTAAAAAATCATTACAATGACGACACTGGATATATTGTGACATCAGGTTCTAAGTAATAAACCATTACGTAGTAAGTGAGATTAGTAAAAAATACATTGGATAATAAAACATTACAGTGGGGTAAGTGATGTAAGCCCGCCCAATCGTCCCAATGGAGGCGTACGATTGGTGGTTGAAGGTTTCTTGTGCGTTCGGTCTTTTCAGCGGGGCAAAGGGATTTAATTCTAATTTATCTTTATCTGACTCCATTTTATTATGACCTCGAATTTAGGTTAGAATGCCAATTGATTATTTGGTTATTTATATTTAATAGTTTACACATGTAATTATTCAGTTTAACCCTTTGTTAAAATTATACCTGTTCATAGTTAATAATTCCAGAGTAAGTCAGAATAAATCAGTGTAACAATTTATTATTAGTCAGGTAAATGTATCATGCCAATTACTTAATGAATTCAAAGATAATCCATACATAACATCAAATGCTCTGAAGTATAGAATAAAATATGGATACCTGACCTTCTGAGAATTACATAACGCTGAGCATCTAAGAGACACTCAGCGTTACGGGCTGACCGATGTAAAGGTTCGAGCCCCGACCTCTTTGCAACATCTCCTTAAATACCAGACCAAGACAGAAACCTCTTTCAAATGGAAACGTGTTAACAATGGGAATTTACATTTAATCACTGTCCCATAGACCTGTACTGACAAAAGACCAAATGGCTAAAGCCACACCCAACGTAATAAGCAAAGTATCTCTAAACTCTCAAAACCTTTATTACCCTTTGTACCAGTCACACTGAGACATTTCAAATGATATCAAACATGTATAATTCTGTATAGTATTTGTTCACTTTAGACCATATAGATTTTGGGTGAATTCTGGAGGGGAGATGGGGGTAGATGTAGGTGAAAGGAAAGACATGTAAATTTAGATGATTCACTCAGCGTGACGTCGTCTCGGATGGGGATGCTAAATGCATGAGTCGATTCAGATGCTAATGTCCTTTATTTTCTCAGAGACATTCTGGCATATGCAAACTTTTTCCAATCTTACAGTGAGATTGCAAAACATTGCCATAGACATAGTCTAGCCAGAAAAGAAATTCTATACATAGCCTAATATTGTGCTGTAGGATGTACTCGATCAATGTCTCAATATTATCGTCGATGGTGAAACATGGCCAACATCATCTTTTGAAATCAGCCCCGCACAATTATCAGCTACATATGTTTAGATACAGATGATGTTGACAACGCAAAGCTCGGTGGATGATTCACACATCACATCCAGAGCATTTCTTATCAGTACAGAATATGGTTCGGCACCTTTAACACATACATCTGTCAAGTTAGTCCATGAATCTGACATTCCTCTTATAATAACCATTTGTTACACGTGTGTCTTCCTCGAACACAGACATCCTGCGGATTGCATGCGTCTTCGATTATCCTCTCCAACAGCGAAGTCATTTGTCTTCTGTAATGACCAAACATTGTATGACGCTCTTTCGGCTGCATTCAGCACCCATGCTGGCTGTGTCTTGTTTACTCTCCATTCAGAATGGGACCTCTTTGCCAGAGATCAACAGCGTCGTAGACAACTTTCTTGCAGGACTTATCAAGGAGCTTGTCCCTAATTGCTTGTAGCTTTGCAGTGATGAATTGTTCGTCTCTTAATTTGTGCAAAATAGCACCGGCAGTCCCTTGAATTCGCTGAGGATGTGACTTTAACCCAAAACGCCGTAGCGCATAAGCTATACCAGCTTGAAGATCAGTTTTAAACAGTTTGTTGGTCAGCTCGTTGAAGTGGGCGTCAAAGTAGTATGTGGCTGGTTCAAGCAGGCAGGAATGTTGCAGCTAGCTAGAATGATTTGTGGCACTCTTCCTTTTGTTTACCGTCGATGAGGTGTTGCAGTAGCACCATTATCGTAGCTTTTACTATTTTGAAACCAACGTCAGTGAAACAAACGTCTGTGGCGTCAAAATTATCGATAGAGGATGTGGCGGCACCACAAAGACCCGTTAGGAAGCTCAGGTTGCGATATCCAAGCTCTGTACAAAATGTATCCAACCAACCTGTGTCGATATCATGAAGTCTTTAGTCCAGTCTTTATCATGAAACACCAGGCAGGGGTCTACTCCCGGTATAAATTCACTGCCGTTGTCAGTGGTGTAGAGCGTAACAACTCTAGATGGTTTATGAAATATGTAGCCGAAAACACGTTTAATTTTCATCAAAAATTCGGCTCTCAGACAGTCCGTATTTTCATGGAGAAACTTTGTCAAACTGACAAAGGCTTTCTCGGAGCCATAGGCATACTCTCCGGCATCTTGTCGCACCATTCTTTCTCTGGGGTTTTAGCAGAGTTTAAAGGGGCCATGTCTTTCTTCTTACGAACAAGACAGTCAGATATTTTATGGCCAGGCTTTTTACAATAAAAGCAAACTATCTCTCTTGAGAGTGCAGGTTTACTAGAATTATTAACAACTGGCACCTTAACGTTTTGCCCCATCGCCTCAGACTTAGCCTTGATTTGAGAACAAAACCTAGACTTACTCATGTCAGTTGTAAAGCTGACTGAACTGAATGACCCACGATGGGTTAACGCAAACTCATCAGCCATAATGGCAGCTTCAGAAAGTTTATTCACCTTGTGTTCAGTGAGATATGTAGCTACAGCATGAGGAACACAGTGCTTAAACTCCTCCAAAAGCATTAATTCTCTTAACTGCTCTTTAGTCGTGACTTTCATAGAAGTACACCATCGATCAAATAAATTTTCCTTTTCTCTTGCAAATTCAATATGAGTACATTCATCAGTTTTATTAGAATTTCTAAATTTTTGGCGGTACGCCTCAGGCACGAGTTCATAGGCACATAACACAGCAGATTTCACCACCTCATACTCACCACTCTGTTCCAAGGTGAGACCAGAATACGCTTCCTGTGAAAACACACTGCAACAGCAAAGTCCAAAACTGTTTTGGCCATTTCAAGGATAAAGCAACACGTTCAAAGTGATACAAATATTTGTCTATTTCCTTTTCATAAAATGCCGGAAATTCCGGTGAACGTCAAACACAGGTTTGTGTAATTCAGCCAGCTGCCGCGATACAACAGGAGGCACATCAACTCGCGCAGCGTCCGCTTCTTTAACTGACAACTCTAACTCCAACTTCCTTAACTGAAACGCTCGATCATCCCATTCTCTCTCCAACTCAAGTTCCAGTTTTTCGCACAACGAATTCTCTTTCTACCGCTCTCTCTTTCAAAGCACGATCCTCACGCTCAGCACGGATCTTCGCTGCATCTAAATACAGCTGTTTCTCTTGCAGGGACATATCTAGAAATTTAGATTCACTTTCAACGTCAACCTCACAAGGAGAAAACACAAAAGACTCAGCGCTTACCTCCAAAACTCCCCTCTCTACGAGTGACCGTGTTAAAGTAGTCACAAGTGTTTCCTTCAGTCGCTTATCATGAGTAGTGAGATCGATACTGAAACATTCGGCAATTTGTAATAACTGCTCCTTTGTACACCTCTCAAATAAAGTTTCTGAGGGACAAGCGAAGAAATCTTCGAGCACCAAAGACATTACGCTCGTACACATATGCTACAAAAAACAAAACAAGCCGCTCACACACGTGAGATAGTCGTGTTAACGAGAACTACAACTCCCATAAGCCACTGCTTCGAAACGGAACCACATCAGTCTATTACGCAACCTACTCATTCACAAAACTCAAAATGACTTACCACAAGTCACACACATTGTAGGTACAAATGAAAGAGAATAACACAATATAAACACAAGCGCAATTATTCACAAACTTTGCAGAATGGGTTCACCTCTATAATCTGAGAAACTCCAGCTCCTATCTGTCAGAAAACGTCTCGGTTACGACTGTAACCTTAGTTCCCTGAGTAGGGAACGAGACGCTGTGTCACCGCTTTGGGAACGCCTCTGCGTGATTGCGTCGTGAAGCACATGTGTAATCAGTCCAATGGAGAGACGGAACGTCATAGGCGGGTGACGTCATCGACCCGGAAGGTATAAAGCATACCGGCAAACAAACGCCGCTAGCTTCTGTGGTAGAGTGAAGCAAGACGCTTTTGCGGGCATGCGGGGAGTATGGCAGGGTGACGCAGCGTCTCGTTCCCTACTCAGGGAACTAAGGTTACAGTCGTAACCGAGACGTTCCCTTTCGAGGGAACTCGAGCTGCGTCACCGCTTTGGGAACGAGAATACCCACGTCCCCATAGGAGCCGGATGCCCGCCTGTGCATTGTCTAAAAGGCGAGCACCCGAGCCCCTGGAGTAATGTCAAGTTCGTAGAACCTCACGAAAGTGAGCGGCGAGGACCACCCCGCCGCGTCACAAATGTCTTGCAGGGAGGCCCCTGCTAGGAATGCCCGAGAGGCAGCCATACCCCTAGTCGAGTGTGCCCGGACAGCCAAAGGGAAAGGCTGCCCGACCACCTCATAAGCAAGTGAAATAGCCTCAACTATCCACTTGCTCATCCTCTGCTTAGAAACCGGACCCCCTCTCGAGGGTGGACCGTAACACACAAACAACTGTTCCGATTTTCTCCACAGGGCAGCTCTGTGGACATAAGCGTCTAGTGCGCGAACAGGGCAAAGCAGATTGGATCTTTCCTGGTCAGACGTCAGAAAGGGAGGTGGACAAAAAGCCATAAGTACTATGGGTCTCACAGTATTAGTGGGAACCTTAGGAACGTACCCCGGTCTGGGGTGCAGAAAAGCTTTAGCCATACCGGGAGCAAATTCCAAGCACGAGGGTGCCACAGAGAGGGCTTGTAAGTCCCCTATTCTTTTTAAAGAAGAGATAGCCAGCAGAAAGATGGTCTTTAAGGTGAGGAGTTTCTCAGAAATTTCTTCAATGGGCTCGAAGGGAGCCTGAGAAAGGCCCTGAAGGACAATAGCTAAGTCCCAGGCCGGCACCCTGGTGCGTACTGCGGGCCTCAGTCTGATAGTGCCACGGAGGAAACGAGTAACTAGGGGGTGTCGCCCGAGGGTAACACCATCGAAAGGAGAGTGGTAAGCTGCTAAGGCCGCCACGTACACCTTCAAAGTGGAGGGAGCTAACCCAGCGGAGAATTTCTCCTGCAGGAACTCCAGCACCGCGCTCGCAGGGCAGTTTACTGGATCCCACAGGCGATCTCTACACCATAAGGTGAAGAGTCTCCATTTCAATGCGTACAGTTTCCTCGTGGAGGGAGCTCTAGAGTGTAGGATGGTCTCCACAACCTCGGTTGAGAGACCGGAGCTTAGGAGCTGGGCCCCCTCAGAGGCCAAGCCCACAGATTCCACAGCTCTGGGCGTGGGTGCAGGAAGGCACCGCCCGACTGAGAGAGCAGGTCCCTCCTGCACGGAATCTCCAGGGGAGAGCCGTTGAGGAGCGACACAATGTCCGAGAACCAAACCCGGGCTGGCCAGAACGGAGCCACTAGGAGCAGATGGGCACCGTCCCGACGAACTCTCTCTAGAACTCCCGGAAGCAGAGCGATCGGGGGGAAAGCGTACAGGGGCAGCCTCGGCCACTCCTGTACCATGGCGTCCAGTCCCAAGGGAGCTGGAGGAGTTAGAGCAAACCATAGACGACAATGAGTGTTGTCTTGAGTGGCGAACAGGTCTACTTCTGCTCTGCCAAATTCTTGCCAGAGGAGCTCCACCACCTCGGTGTGGAGTCTCCACTCCCCGGGCCTCGGCCCCTGCCTCGACAGGATGTCTGCTTCCGTATTCAGGCGCCCTGGGATGTAGATTGCCCTGATTGAGAGCAATTTCCCCAGGGCCCACAGGAGGATTTGACGAGTCAGCTTGTACAAAGGGCGAGACCTCAAACCCCCCTGGTGATTTATATAGGAGACCACCGATGTGTTGTCTGTGCGAACTAGAACATGATGGCCCCTGAGATACGGCAGGAAATGTCTCAGAGCCTGGAACACAGCAAGCATTTCCAGGCAATTTATGTGCAACGCACGATGAGCGTCCTGCCATAGGCCCTGGGCCGAGCGACCACTCATGGTCGCCCCCCAACCCGTAAGGGAGGCATCCGTGGTCAGAGTGACCCGCTGGCACGGTACCCCCAGTAACGGGCCTTGGGCTAGAAACCGAGGGTCCTTCCACATGACTAAGGCGCGGAGGCATCGCCGCGTTACCTTGATCACGCGAAAGGGATTTCCCCTCGGGGAAAAACCCTTGGTCTTGAGCCACCACTGTAAAGGTCTCATGTACAACAGGCCACGAGGAATGACGTTGGACGCTGCTGCCATCAGGCCTAACAGTCTCTGATACTGTTTGACAGTGAGTGGCTGGTCTAGTTTCACCCCTTTCACAGCTGAGAGAATCGATCCTACGCGAGGCTCTGATAGACGGGCCTGCATCAGGATCGAATTCCAACACACACCCAGATACGTTATTTTCTGTACTGGAGAAAGAACGCTCTTCTTGAGGTTGAGCCTCAGCCCTAACCTCTTCATGTGCGCGAGAACAACATCTCGATGTTGAACCGCCAGACGTGCTGACTGAGCCAAAATCAGCCAGTCGTCGATATAATTGAGAATGCGGATCCCCTGCATACGCAAGGGGGCTAATGCCGCGTCTACACACTTGGTGAAGGTGCGGGGTGATAGGGCTAGACCGAAGGGAAGCACCCGATATTGGTACGCTTGTCCCCCAAAAGCGAACCTCAGGTACTTCCTGTGCTGCGGAAGGATGGAGATGTGGAAGTAAGCATCTTTGAGATCTATCGTGACAAACCAGTCCTCGGACCTGATTTGGGACACGATATGTTTGAGTGTAAGCATCTTGAACCTGAACTTTGCCACTGCGCGATTCAGCGAGCGCAGGTCCAAAATGGGGCGCAACCCCCCATCCTTCTTTGGCACTATAAAATAGCGACTGTAGAAACCTGACTCCCTGTCGGAGAGAGGAACCTTCTCTATGGCCCCCTTCCGTAGGAGGGTCTGGACTTCTTGAGTCATAACCAGAGCCTGCTCGGGGCCCACCAAGGTAGGTAGGACCCCCTTGAAACTGGGTGGACGACACCTGAACTGGATGGCGTACCCTGATCTTATTATCTGCAGGACCCAACGAGATATATTTGGCAGTTTTTCCCATTCTGGCAAAAAATCTACTAGGGGTACCAGTCCCTCGAGACTGGCCTCTGGTATACTGAGTGCTGGGAGCACAGCGCCCTGAAACGGATGACCGGCAGGGAACGGCTGACTCGACAGCGCCACCTCCTTGTCTGGAGGACGCGGGCCATCCTCGGATGACTCGCGAGGGCCTTCCACGCCCCGGCACTCGGGCGGGGTTAGTGGAGAGACCCTGTGAGGGTACCGGAACAGGACGGGCACCGTATGCTGAGGTGAACACCGCCTGTTCCCGAAGGGGGAAACCCTCACTGCCCTGGGCCCACTGGCGTCAGGGCCTCTTAGACGCAGCCTTTCTAGAGATAAGAACAGTCCGCAGATCTGCTCTACCCCTAGAGGGCTGCGTCTGGGGGTGTCGCCCACCGCCCCACCCTTTCTGAGGGGGAGTACGAGTGGCCACACTTTGTTTCTGTTGCGCCCGGTGTACGGAGCTTGTACTCGGTGTCTGCTGCTCCCGCACAGCAGCAGACGAGGCCTGGGGTTTCCTCGGGAGGAGCTGCTTCAGCGCCGCAGATTGTTTCTTTGCCTCCTGAAACCTGTCGGTGACGGTTGTGACAGCGTCACCGAACAGGCCGTCAGGAGACAGCGGCGCATCAAGCAGAAAGCTCTTATCTCTCTCCCGAATCTCGGTCAGATTAAGCCACAGATGCCTCTCCGTAGCCACCAGGGCTGCCATAGAACGGCCTATAGATTTGGCCGTCTCCTTGGTGGCTCGGAGAGCTAAATCTGCTGAAGATCGGAGCTCATTAACTAAGTCTGCTCCGATCTCCTGGCTGGACCCCAGGTCTCTTAGCAGGTCGGCCTGGTATGCCTGCACGATGGCCATAGTGTGCAGATACGCGGCGGCCTGACCCGCTGCCGAGTACGCCTTGCCCACCAAAGAGGATGTGGTTCTTAATGGTTTGGTGGGCAAGGTCGGAGTTTTAATGGCCGATGCCGACTGAGGAGAGAGATGGCTCGCAAGCGTCTCCTCCACCTTCGGCATCGGACCATACCCATGCTTCTTCAGCCCCTGTATGTTGCTATACACTGACGTTTGGGGGCTGAAGACACGAGAGGACATGGGCCGCTTCCACGTTCTCGACACCTCAGTGTGGAGATCCGTGAAAAACGGTAAACTCCGACGTGGAGGCTGGGCAGAGCGGGAGGGGAGAAAGCGCTCGTCCAAACGGCTCTTGGACGAGACGCTCTCTTGATTCTCTTGTGGCCAGTCAATGTTTAGTTTGGCCACCGCTCTGCACAGGACCTCCAAAAGCTCCTCACCAGCAGGGGATTGAAGTGGCGAGTCTTCAACCCCCGCGTCAACGCTGCAAATATCGATCTCGTCAGAGCTTGATAAAAGCAGCGCTGAGGCTGCCCCCTGGGTGGGAGAAACCGCAGGGCGGGCTCCCGAACCCAGAGAGGCAGCACTGGATCTGCCAGGTGAGGGCAGAGAAAGGGCTGGGCCCGTCTCTAACCCCTCTGACAGATCCATTTGCGAACCCCACGACATAAGCTGCCGCTGTGCCTCAGCAACAGCGGGGCCTGTGCCGCGGGGAACGCGAACCGGGACACCCTCCTCAAAAAGTGCCCGGCGGGATCGCAGCACTCTCATAGGCAAAGCCTCACAATGCTCACAGCCGGCCCCCTCGAGAGCCGACTGAGCGTGCTGTTCACCCAAACAAACAACGCACATCAAGTGTGTATCCCCGCTCGTGATGTGACGAGAGCAGGGAGGAACACACTTTCTGTAACGCTGTTCGCTCGCCATAGTGTCTCTTTAAATGTCAGTGTGTATGCAAACTTGTAATAGATAGAAACGAGAGAAGTCTGAACTCAGACACAAAACACAAATCTGACAATGACAATACACAGAGCGCTTGCTGAAAGCAACAGAAGCTAGCGGCGTTTGTTTGCCGGTATGCTTTATACCTTCCGGGTCGATGACGTCACCCGCCTATGACGTTCCGTCTCTCCATTGGACTGATTACACATGTGCTTCACGACGCAATCACGCAGAGGCGTTCCCAAAGCGGTGACGCAGCGTCTCGTTCCCTCGAAAGGGAACTACCTAGTCTTCGAAGGCGTACCGGGCTCGGGGCGGCATTAGACGCTGAACTCAGTGACGATCAGTCAGACTGAAAGTCCGAAAGCGTACCCCCGACAGAGAGTTAGATCTCCACCCCGGATAACCCTCAAAAACAAAAAAATAAAATAATAAACAAAAACAACAAACAGTGTTCCGACGGAAGGATTGCATACACAACACAGTTGGAAACACTCTAACTAACCGGAGTTATCCCATTCATAAAGATGACCATTCACAAAAATAATCACATAGTCACCAACATTCCTACACCAAAGGATCGCGGACGAGCCACCCAATTTATGTCACGGCCAGCTCGTCCTCGACCGTCACATAAAGAGGATCACACTTTCAAACAAAATGGTTTGACTTGCAAGATTATTTATTTAAATAAAAATAGTGATCTGTTACAGAAATATAACACAATGTCTAGGGGTTTAAACAATAAAGGGAAAAGTAATAATCCAATAGGTGAGGAATGTTGATAACTAATAAACAAACTAGAAATATAACAAATTGGAGCAAATGACTTCTCTGGAGATGTTCCACCAGAGGAAGTCCTGATGAGCAGGTGACTACAACTTTTATACTCTCCGCTCATAAATTAATCAATTAGGAGTGATTGTCTGCAGCCAATCACACCCTCAGAGACCAATAGAAGACAGGGTCGGAACACTATTTATACAGGCCTTTTATGGCCTGCAGATGTAACCCCTAAATCAGAGCTCAAATAGCCGTGTCAAAGTTCAAAACGATCATTCTTCCATTTGATCGCCAGAGAAAACAACCGGAGGTCATAGGTCAGCATTGGTATTTCAAATATGTGCCCTCAAAGGTCATATCGGCCCTGGAGGATACACAAGTTAAAAGGTGACAGCAACGTGGGTAGTCAAGGTCAACTGTGGGGGAGGGGAACGATGTTGGTGGTCCGCTGGGGGATGTGGAAGGGGGCGTGGTAGGTCAAAGGTCAAAGCAATCAATCAGTTTGAGCTTAAGAATTTGTTCAGCTGATTGAAAACAACTTTTTCAATGATCTTGCCTATGAAAGGAATATTTAAGATTGGTCTGTAGTTGCTCAATATGGAGTTATCCAGATTTCTCTTTTTCAGGAGAGGTTTAAATACTGCGGGTTTAAGGGACTTTGGAAAAGTCCCATAAAGAAGTGAGGAGTTTACCACTTCTAGGAGATCTGCTTCTAAACAGTTAAACACATTTTTGAAAAAAGAAGTGGGGAGTGTGTCAAGGGCGCAGGTTGATGTTTTAAGGTGCCGTACCATTTCTTCTAAAATTTTACCGTCAATTGCTTCGAAATCAGACACAGTAACTTTCTGAGGTTGTGGTCTGATCTGTCTGACCCCAGAGCAACTCAAGGATGTGCTGATCGCCTTACTGATATTATTGATTTTCTCTGAGAAGAAGGAAACAAACTCACTGCATTTGCTGTGGATGCTGGAATGTGACTCGGGGGGTTTGTTAGTCTCTCTACAGGAGCAAAAAGAGTGTGCGTGTTGTTTCTGTTTATAATATTTGAGAAGAAGGTCTGTCTAGCTTTGCCTAGGTCCACATTGAAAGCATGAAGGCTGTCTTTATAGATGTTATAATGGACGACAAGTTTTGTCAGCTTTTCTGAGCGCGTGTGGGGCAAATAGGGGCATTTAGGGCATGCTATAATAAATGATCTGGGGATATTTTGAGCAGAAACTTCACATACACATTCTGGGGACACCTGAGACTTACGTTACATACATAAAAAAGGGACATAATAGGTCCTCTTTAAGCAGTGGTAGAAAGAATTTTGTACCTAAGTAAAAGTATTGCAATTTAAGAAATAATTTACTTTTAGAAGTAGAAGTACTGAAAAATAATGACTTAAGTAAGAGTAAATAAGTAGTTTCCTGAAAAACTACTCAAGTCACTACGTTACAAAGTACTTTAGTATTCTTTTTTTTATTTGACATGAAGCGATGTGAGCAATGTGATGCGAGTCATTTTATAAAATAATTTTTTTGTCTCACATGGGACCACAATAGTAATTTCAGACTGACATACAGTATATAGTGATTTTGGAGCGAAACATGATATTAATCTCATAAATTTCCACATTTGACACTATGCTGAGCAAACATATAAGCTATCCCTGTTGCCAAGAGTGATTGTTTTATTACTAATTTTGAAAAATCAAGTCCACGTAAGATCACTTGAATGTTTTTTAAGTACAAAAGCAAAGAAGGGTAAGTGAGAGGTTCGATCAAAGAAATGAGGGGGCTTAAAACACTATGAATAGAAAAGTGCCAGCAAAAAAAATTAAGTGGGATCCGTGTTAATATAGTTAAATAAAATGCTCTTTTTTTTCGTTCTACCGAAAACGTGCCGGGAGCTCACTGTTGCTATAGTAACGAACTACACTTTTACGTGCATCTGATGGTCTATCTGATTTCACTGTTGTTGCTTCGTACATTTAGTTTAACTGAAAAATTGTTAAAGAGGGCAAGCTTTACCATTAAACTGAACTGTGTCCATGCATTTCAGACACTTGCATTGTTCTTGCGCCGTCCATGCAATACCTGCATCCTAGCATGAGCCAAGTTTCCTATTTACTTCAGCTGCAGTGCTCTGGTAATATCAATGGTTACAGAAGCTGGCAAAATTACAATTTAAAATTATGGCTCACACTTACATTAACTCAAATATTTAAAACCGTTAGCAATACTGATTCAAAACGCGAGCCCCAGTGACTGCATGTCAAAGCTAGGTTTGAACGCCCCATCCCTCCCCTCAGCTGAATTGGAAGTATTGATTGGTTTGGCACCTGAGTCAGACCTGTCTCTTTATGGCTGAAGCGAGTTAGACCTGGCTGTGATTGGCTGAAGCGAGTTAGACCTGTCTGTTATTGGCTGAAGTGGGTCAGACCTTTCTGTTATTGGTTAAAGCGAGTCAGACCTGTCTCTTTATGGCTGAAGCGAGTTAGACCTGGCTGTGATTGGCTGAAGCGAGTTAGACCTGTCTGTTATTGGCTGAAGTGGGTCAGACCTTTCTGTTATTGGTTAAAGCGAGTCAGACCTGTCTGTAATTGGTTGAAGCGAGTCAGACCTGTCTGTTATTGGTTCAAGCGAGTCAGACCTGGCTGTGATTGGCTGAAGCGAGTCAGACCTTTCTGTTATTGGTTAAAGCGAGTCAGACCTACTGTTAGTAGTCTATATAAGGGACAGTGTGTCAAAATGATTGATTGCTTTGACCTTTGACCTACCACGCCCACATATCCCAGCGGACCACACACATCGTTCCCCTCCCCCACAGTTGACCTTGACTACCCACGTTGCTGTCACCTTTGACCTTGGCGGAAGCGAGTCAGACCTGTTTGTGATTGGCTGAAGCGAGTCAGACCTGTCTGTGATTGGCTGAGGCAAGTCAGATCTGTCTGTGATTGGCTGAAGCGAGTCAGACCTGGCGGTGATTGGCAAAAGGGAGTCAGACCTGTCTGTTATTGGCTGAAGCGGGTCAGACCTGTCTGTGATTGGCTGAAGTGAGTCAGACCTGTCTGTTTTTGGCTGAAGCAGGTCAGACCTTGCTGTTATTGGCTGAAGCTAGTCAGACCTTTCTGAGATTGGCTGAAGCGAGTCAGATCTGTCTGTGATTGGCTGAAGCGAGTCAGACCTGTCTGCTATTGGCTTAAGCGAGTCAGACCTGTCTCTTATTGGCTGAAGCTGTCGTGGCACAATCTAAGTCCAAAATATCCTTTCAATTCAGCAAAGAAGAAATCTCTCAGAGTCGAAGTTCCAGGTCTCAGGAAGTATAACTTTATTGCCAGAACAACAAAGTGAGATGCAGCTGTTCATCTGACTTAGCTATGTTAAAACTTAGTTTCTTTTACCTTTTTCTTATCACCCTTTATCAAATTAGCGTCTTTCTATGTATCTTTTCTTTTTAGCTCCACCTCATAGTCTCGCCACAATTAGATATCATCTTCTGCACGTATTAAATTTATTGGTGGAAAATACCCAGCTTTCTGATTTTTTAAAAAGGCCTTATATAACACTTATATGACAGTTTCTAAGCGCTTCACACCTGTTTCCCATACAACAAACACAACTTTCCCATGTCTTCCATCTTTTGATGGGCAACAGACCTTGATTTTCTGGTACACAGCCGAGGCCTACTAAAAATGAATTTCTTCCACACATTCCCCCTTTGGGACTAATTCAAGTCCCACACCTATACCCTTCCACTAGAGTAAGTCCCCACAAGGTTGGTCATCTTTCTCTTAATCTATCTATGGCCAAAATTCTAGCCATCCATCTTATCTCACTGACCTTCCTCATGTGGACACACTCCAGCTAGAGAATAAGGCCAAACATCTCCCCTCTCTTCTGGCTAGAAGGAAGTAAAAGACCTTACCTCTCTAACTAATACATCAATCAAGGGGGCATCATGGTATTAAATCACTTTCAACAAATCAGTGTACTATACTTATTTCAGCAGGTTAACATTTCAGTAGATCATTTTTCAGTAGATTATCATCCATCAGTGATTACTTCATAAGTAGTGGATTATATATTGTCCCACGATGCCAGAGGAACTCTCAGACGCTTCCGGTGGTCTGGAGCGCTATCTGGGTTGACTCCACCGTTGCCAGGTGTACTCTGGTCCTGCCTAGAGTGCTACCTGGTGTTGGGGCTGACAGCGGGTTTTTAAACCACCAGTTGAGTCTAGCCCAGTTGCTAAGCACTGAAGTGCTCGTCAATTCCCCTTTTCTAGTTCTCACAGGACTTCACAGCATATTTCAAAATACAATAGATTATAATGCACTTTTTCCCTCTCAATTTCATTTTAAGAATATAGTAATTGTAATGAAAAGTAATGAGTATAATGAGTAAAAACAAAGTATATAATGCGGGAAAGGGGCTTCTGTAAAGTAAAGTAATAAACAAAACTTTTCCCTAATCTGCTGCCTACTCTTAACCACCTTCTAAAGTACTTTCTATCTCTCCTAAATCAAAATACACTGTAGTGCTAACTCCCTTCTTCTGCAAAAACATAGTGAAGAATAGAAAATAAGAAAGACAAAATAAAACACCATAGTACCCCTTCCCTTTTTTTTTCCAAATTTAGAACTCACCCAATTCATCCATTCCTGGACCTATTTTGCAGATCTCAGAACTGGCTCCAACGTCCACTCCCGTTTTTCTCACCGATACATTGACCATTTGTTTGGCAGCAACATTGGCCATCACCGATATAAGGAAAGGCATAACACAACAAAACACCAAGGCAAAAATTCCAAGTGCAATTGCTTTCACCATTCCCACCTTCATCAACCAGTCTTTCCATGAACCAAACAGTGAGTCAAACCATTCTCCCACTTTTCTTTGGCTGCCTGCGTTTTCAGAGACTTCTTGTTTGAGCTACTTTAGCTTCTTCATGGCCCTAGTGAATGATCCATCTGGAGCTGTATTGTTTGGAATGAAAGTACAACAGTCAGCTCCAAACATCACACATAACCCCCCTTTCTCAGCCAATAACCAATTCAGTGCCTGTCTGTTTTGCCACGTCATTTTGCTTGTATATTTGAGTTGATGCCCCAATGCATCCAGGGCTTGATCTGTATAGTTAATAAACCTCTGCTGATTGTAGTATATGTAATTTATCCATTCTGCATTCTTATTCGGTGTTATCCATACAAATATGGACTCAAACCCAGAATTTATCTCATCTCTTGCCTTAAACTCATGAGGTATTCCTTTTTGGCTGCCCAATTGCATCAATCTGTACATTTGGGTCGGGTTCATATGCTCTCTTTGTTCTGTGTCTCTTAACAGAGGGTTTGTCAGATTGTTCGAATGTTTCTTCCCAATCTATTATTCCCACCTCTTGGGCTAATCTCACTCTTACACACAAACCTTTCCACCCCACCGGCAAAGTAGCCCTCAATTTCCTTCCTCCACACAGCCAGAAATAATCTGCAACCGCTTCACTCTGATCTTCCAACGGCTCTATTAATGGAAAGTTTAAGGTTCCACTTTCACAATCTTCATGAGATCATTATACATATCTCTGTTCAAATGCCAGATAATGGAACACTTGCCCCTAAATCTTCCAACATTTATAGAACCTTCAGTTTTGTTAAGGCATTCATATTCTAACGATGAATCCAGTGCATAATTTTGGGGTGTCTCTCTCTTTTGTGGATCTATTCTTACATCTAACTTCTGACACTCATCTCCCAATCCAGCCTGGTAGTAATACCTCTGATAATATGGATTTCCAAGCATAGCCAAACAATCTGCTGGACAATATGGCACATTTCTTCTAGACACAGCACAGTATTTTAAATAAAATTCTGCACAGTGCATGTTGTCATACTGATTTGGTAGTATTGTTAGTTTCTGTAGAGGTATGCACATAGCATGCAAGTGTTCTTATTTACTCTTCTGGCGGTATATTCTGCCCATTTGTACCACTCATTGTGATGTGCTATATCTAGCAATTTTTCCTCCCCCAAGTCCCAGTTATCATTATGTTCTAATTCAGTGTGATTGTCATCAACAGCTCTAGGCCATTCCCAGGATCTTTTCTCAATGTGTTTGTGTGCTACAGTACCTTGTTCTTGCTCAGTCACGTTAGGATAGACTGCTTCAGTCAAGGTCTGGTACGTCACTGTCTCCGAGGTCGGCTCCTGGTATGTCAATGTCTCCGAGGTCGGTTCCTGGTATGTCAATGTCTCTGAGGTCGGTTCCTGGTATGTCAATGTCTTGTAAGTTGAGTGTGGAGAATTCTTCGTATCGTTGTAATCCACTCGTTGAGGGCCCTGGCTCTGGAGAGGGTCCTCTTGGGAGCTCTGGGTCTGAGGAAGGCACTGCAACATGTGTATCAGCAGTAAGAACAGTGTCAAAATCTCTGTTACCTTCCTGTTCTGAGTCCACCGGAAAAGATGACCCATCCTGTGTCTGCACCTCATCTCTGGCTTCAGTTCTTTCAGCCTCCCTAGAATGAGGTTCAGCAACATCATTATTTTCTCCTGCAGGCACTGTGTCCATTCCACGTCCCTCTTGGACATCTTGTTCTATTTCATCTCCCTCTCCTTCTGCGCCCTCTACCTGTTCGTCTCTTCTTCGTCTCAATCTTGGTACTCTGGTACAATGGTTCAGGTGATACCATGTGGTGCTACCCTCTACCTGTACTGCTGTTGGGGTTGCTCTTACTACAGTATACGGCCTTCTCGTCTTGGTTCATTCCATCTTCTCCTAAAGACTCTTAAATACACTTGATCTCCTGGAGCTACTGGACAAGGTGCTTCCTCCTCCTCTCTAGCCCCTCTGCTCTGCTCCTGTGCATAAATAGCCTCATGTATAGTAGTTAATTGCCTTATATATGTTCTTAGTTCATTTTGGAGCTGTTCTAGGGGCGGTCCTTCATATGGTCCTCTCAAATGAGGGACTGGCATGGGTCTCCCTGTTAACATCTCATGTGGGGTCAAATTAGTCACTCTGTTTGTCTGCATTCGATAACTCATTAACGCTAGGGGCAAAGCCTCGACCCAATTGAGTTTAGTATCAGCGCAAATTTTGTTGAGTTTGGCCTTAAGCGTCCCGTTCACGCGTTCTACGACACCCTGTGACTACGGCCTATAGACACAGCCTAGTCTTTGTTTTATTCTTAGTTGTTGTACCACTGTCTTTACTGCCCTTTGGATAAATGCTGAGCCATTGTCAGAACTGATTTGAGATGGTATACCGAATCTTGGAATTACTTCTCTGGTCAAAAACTTGATGACTGTTTGAGCTCCCTGATCCGCTGAGGGTTCTGCCTCTACCCATCTGCTAAATCGATCAATGACTACTAACATGTATCGTTTTCCTCTTACTGATTTTATCATATCAACATAATCTAAAACCAAATGCTTAAATGGTCCTTCAGGAACTGGGATTGAGCCTATTGGTGTTGATGTTCCCTTTCTGACATTGTTTTGGGCACAAATTTCACATTCACTTAAAATCTCATCAATACGTTGTTGTATGTATGGTGACCAAAATCCCTGTCTCTTAATTTTTCTAATTATTTCCCCCCTTGCGCAATGGTCAAAACCATGCGCATCTGTTATAAAAATGGTCAATAATTGATTTGGGGCTATCATATAGCCTTCATGTGAGCGATAAATTCCATTTACATCTCGTGTTGCCCCTCTTTGATGCCATAAAGCGAACTCATATGGTGTTGCTCTATTCTGCATTTCTTTTATATTGTCCACAGTAGGAATGGGTTGAATCAGCACTGAGGGTGCCATTACAGCAAGTTGGCACCCTGAAGCCTGTTTAGCGTGCAAATCAGCAGCATTATTTCCCTTAATGACAAAATCATTGCCCTTCTTGTGTGCTTGACATTTAACAATAGCCAATTTGGTTGGGTGCATCATTGCTGAAATTAGTTTAATAATTTGATCCCCATGTTCAATTGGAGTTCCATCGCTTTTCTTAAATCCCCTTTGTTTCCACACTGCTCCAAATAAGTGGCATACTTCATGCGCATATGCCGAGTTAATGTAGATATTGGCTATCTGATTTTTTGCCAATAAACATGCCTCTGTCAGTGCTTTCAGTTCTGCTAGTTGTGCTGAGCATGGTTGCTCACAGTGTTGTAGCAGGACTGGTACAAAAGAATCTCCTTCCTTTTTAACAACAGCAAAACCAGCATGATTCCCCAGGTGATCACGAAAACAGGACCCATCAACAAAGTAATTGATGTCAGCGTCAAGAATTGGGGTTGACTCCAAGTCTGGTCTCAAGCGTGTAAACGCCAGAGAATCTGTCACACACTCATGGGGTTGTCCTTCATCTTCCAAAGGAACATAATTTGCTGGGTTTGCTGTTATACACCTTTTTATGGTTACATCAGGGTAAGTCAACAGTGCAGAATAGGCTAAGCATCTAGCTTGGGTTAGTACAAATCTTCCTCTTTCTAGTAGCTCAGCCACTTTGTGATGTGTGTATATTATGACTGGATAGCCCATTGTCACAGAAGATGCCTTGTCATATCCAAAATATACAGCAGCTACCCCTTGTTGATAGCAGGGTGGGTAGCCCTGTGCTACATTGTCCAATTTTGTGCTGTAATAGGCAATTGGTTGTTTCTTTCTGCCACTGCACGTTTCTTGCATCAGAACTGCAGATGCAAAACCATCTTTTCTATTGGCTACATATAAATGGAATGGTTCTTCATAATTTGGTGTAGCTAAGGCAGGAGCGGTTTGCAGCTCCTTCTTCAATGTTTCAAAGGCTACCAGGGCTTCTGTGTCCCAGGTCAGCCGTTCTCTGAGGTTCTGTTGCCCTGTCTGTTTCATCAAAGCTCTCAGAGGAGCTGTTTTTATGGCATAATCCTCTATCCAATCAGCACTAAACACTGTCATTCCTAGAAATTTCATCATTTGCCCTACTGTCTGGGGCTGTGGTGCTCTACTTATTCCTTCTAATTGGCTAGGTGAAATTGATTTAATCTTATGGGCAATAATCCTTCCCAAGTATTCAACTTGTGGTAGGCAATATTGTTATTTTTCTTTGGAGGCCTTGTGTCCTCCCTCTGCTAATTTTGTGAGCACCTTTATTGAATCTTGATGACATTGTTCTATTGTTGTTGAACAAATTAGCAAGTCATCGACATATTGTATCAATGTGCTGTCCAGTCTCAGGTCTTCTAAGTCCATCTTTAACACTTGATTAAACACATGCGGTGAATGTTTAAACCCTTGTGGCATTCACGTGTAGGTATATTTTTTACCTTGGTAGGTGAAGGAAAAAAGGTATCTGCTCTCTTCTGCCAATGGGATGCTGAAGAAGGCGGATGTGAGATCTATAACGGTGAAATAGTTAGCGGCAGGTGGAACATTTGTCAACAATGTATGAGGGTTGGGGACTTCTGCTGGCCAATCTTCTACTACCTCGTTTACTGCTCTTAAATCATGTACTAATCTCCACTTAGTTTTATTGGCCTTTTCAACTGGTAATATGGGTGTGTTGCAGTAACTTCCTGTCTTAATTAGCACTCCTGCATCTACTAACCCTTCTATTGTTTTCCTAATGCCTTCTACTGCCTCTGGCTTCAATGGGTATTGTTGCTTTCTGGGTAGCACTATTCCTGGCTTTGTTCTAATTCTTATTGGATTTGCTGATTTAACTAGCCCTACATCTGTATCATGTTTTGACCATAGTTGTGTGGGTACCCTTTGTTCCATTTCGTGTATTAGTTCCTCAAATTTGGATTGTGTGGTTTCCTTTTCTAATATAGTGTCCCTAGTATCTACCACTACTTTTGGGGTGCCTTCCATCTTTGTATAACATGAGATCTTTAGATATGTCCCATCCAATGTTTGGGAAATAAAAGGGTTCTCTGTATCTTCCCAGTTCATTCTTCTAGCTTCATTCATCATTGGTCCTAAGTCTCTTGCTTGTTTTCCCTTTGCTATATACAGGGTGACGTGTGGGGTTGATTCTTCCACTCTAAACCATTTTCTTGTAAAATCAGTGTCCTCTATCTGTAATGCTGCTCCCATTGGCCCTATTACTAAATATTCTGAATTTAGGGGTATTTGTTGTTGTCCTGTCTCAATCTTTTTCCAGCTGTGGGTCTCTCATTATATCATAAATCATTGTACAGTGAAATTCAGTTTTTAGTTCTTCTATATCTCCCAATTGTTCTTCTATGTATCTTCCCCATTTGCTTAATGTTTTTTCCACCCCTTCTCTTAAATCCCCTATCCAAAGTATGTTTACTTGTGATTCTTCAGAGTTGTCTTCTTGTGTTAGTACCATTTGCTTTATTGCTCTGTTGTCAATATATATTCCTTCAGGGGAGCACCAAATCTGTAGGTTCAGTTTACATATAGCATCTCTTCCTAGCAGATTAACTGGTGTCTGTTCTGATATTAAAATTGGAATTCTCACTTCAGAGTCTTTTATTTTTATGCTGACTGGAGCCTCATTGGAATTAGCTGCGTTTGTCCCGAGAATCCTATTGTCTTAACATATTTTCCAGACTTGGGGAGGTGAGAGGCATATTCGGGGCTTAAACAACTGAAGGTGGCTCCTGTATCCAGCATCATTGGTGTCATTTTGTCCTCTATTTTAACCTGCAGCATTGGTTCTTGGTCAGCATTGTAAGATATTATTGGTAGCTGACTCCTCCCCATAGGATTCTCTGGGCAGCCCTAATATCCCATATCCGGGCCCCGCCATGGATTGACTGGTCCCTGGGCTTGAGCTGGTTGGTTCTGCTGCCATGCTGACTGTGCTTGGTTCATTTGTTGCATTTCTTGTGGCCATGGGTTTACAGGGCAGTTCCTCTTGGTGTGTCTATGCTGGTTACATCCCCAGCAGATCCCTGGAGAAAAGTTCATTCTCTGTTGGTAGTTGTTGTATGGTCTTCCTCTTCCTCTTCCTCGTTGTTGTGAATTGTTCCCATTGTTTCTCTGCTCTGGCATATAGATGACTATTGGTGCACCTGGTTGCTGCACATTTGTTGATGCTGTGTTCTGTTGCATAGGTGGTGGTGCCATCAGCTGAGCAGGTGCCATTGATGGTACAGGTGCTTGTGTCATTACTGCATTTTGTACTGGCGTCATCAGTGGGGTAGGCGTGGTGGGTGGCAGTGCAGTCACTCCTGCTGTGTTCACCGTTGCCATTACTGCTGAGTCTTCATTGTCTCTCAAAGCTGCCTGTACTCGCTTCCTCTTTGTAGTCAGTTCTTCAAGCTGGAGTTGGGCCAACTTTCTTTGAAGCTCTCTTTCTTGGTTCTTTAACTTCTGCTCATTCTTCCTGAACTGTTCCACTGCATGTGCCACATGGTCACAAAACTACTTTGGTGTCTTGGAGTTGAGTCCTACCACATCTTCCAGTCTTGCTTTAACAGCTGGTGACATGGCTTCTACTATGGCATTTCTGAACATTGCAGTCATCACTGGATCCTGTTCTGGGTCTCTTTCCAAATCCTGCTTCCACCTTCTCAGTTGTCGCTGAACATACGTTGTGGGGTTCTCTGTTTCCCCCATTGGCTCTCCCTTCAGAAGCTTTGGATCCATTTGTGTGGGATACATGTTTCTCAGTGTTCTCCACATCTGAGCACGATATCTGTCCAGTGGGAGAGCATCTAATCCAGTCTGTGCTACTGCTGCACGAAGTCCTGCCCCTTCAAGGATCTCGTTTGTCTTGGCTCCCCCCACACTTCTTGCCAGTAAGGCCTTGATGTCTCAGACAGCTAGTATCTTTCCCATTGTCTCCTCTTCCACCTGTTTGATCCATCTTCCTGCTCCTTCGTGTACATCTGGCAGGCGGGCTATCAAGCCCTCAAGATCCTGTCCTGCCCATGGCACATATTCCCCTTGCTGTCCCTTAATTAAAATTGGACACTGCATGGTTTCATCTTGCCAGTCTTCCCCTTGTGTTTCTCCTTGTGTTACTATAATACTTGATGGTCTGTCTCTCAGAGTTTTACCTCTCATCCAGCTGCATCTTCCATCATAAGTGTTCCAGAAACTCGCTTATATTCTCTGGAAGGACTGTTGTAGAGGGATCGCGTTTTGTGTTGTCTCTGCCATCTCGTTTGGTTCAAACTCTCTCTCATACTCCGAGTATCTCGTTTTAGCTGCTTCCTTACTTCCTCAGTTTCCTTTTTCAACTTCTCCAGTTCCTCAAGCAGACCTTCAGTTGCAGAGTGTTGTGATTGCTTCTCTTCTTCTGATGTATTTGTTCCTGCGAGCCGCTTCAGAGCTTGGTCTACATGGTAGTATGGATTTCTAATTGTTGTGGCTGCAAGATCATCTTCCTCCTCTTCCATTTGTCTTGGGGATTTCGGCTTCAAGTTCCCTGGAGCACCTTTCTTTTCTGGCTTCTCCGGTAAGTGATCTAAATAACTGCCTCCTGCAGCACGGCTGCTTGCCACAAACTTTTCGCTCATCTTTGTCTCTTTTTCACACAACTCTTCCTTTTCCTGTTGTTTATCTTCGTTGTAGCAGGGCCTTGACTGTTTCTCCTCTTCTTCTTCCTCTCCTGACTCCTCTTCAAAAGTCACCTTTCCTGTTATGTGCAATTGAGCGTCTCTCTTCTTTTATTGTGTCTTTTTTATTCTCACTCATCCCACCCCTCTGTGCTTTAATCATCTTTATTCCCCAATCCTTAAATAATTTCAACACTTCTTGTTCTTTTGCCCTTTTTTCCTCTCTTTTCTTTGTTTTATCATGGGCCTTATGATTTTTTATTAATGCCTCCATTTCCCTACACATTGGTAAATCAAATGTTCCCTCCGCTGGCCACTTTGTATTTCATTTTTTGGTCCTTTTTTCCCACTTCCTAGACAGATCTCTGATAGTGTCTCTACATATTGGGTATTGTGTTATTATTCGTTCTATAGGGGTTTCTGGATCATGTGACACCGAAGCCATCGTCTTAAGGTTTGCTTTGTTGTATTTTCCTAAAGGGTTTCCAAATGCTTTATTGTGTTAAATTTTATTCAATATTTAAAATGATTTTAAATGAATTCTCTGTATTGTCAACCCTTCAATATTTGTTAAATGCTCTATCTTTTAGAATAAAAGCCTTTTGGCCGTATGTATTTTAAGACTGCTCTTATTTGTACCTCAGTCAATGGCTTTGATGACACGTCCTCCAATCCTAGCCAATCGTGGTTGTTGCATTTCCAAAGAATATCTTCCCCCAGGCAGATCAGTTCAAAACTCCAGAGCTCATTCTCATCAACCCTTCGACCCCTCAATGTAATTCCTCCTGTCCAATATGAATAAGTGAGACATGAAGTTAATTTGGCATCCCTACTATAGTAATTGAGACTTGTAATTCACTTTTTGTACATGTTGTAAAGTTCAATGGCTCAAACATTTCAACCAGGGCCTCTCTCTCTTGTTGATTTAAGATTTTTCTTCCTCTACTCCCCCTCGTCCTCTTGTTCTTCCCTTTCTTGGCTTCCATCCCCCAGTGAATCCAGCTGCCTTTCTACCTCCCTTTTGCCTCTGTGTATTTCTACCCACAGGTGGTGTGTGTGTTTTGGATTCTGCCTGAAAATCACTGATACTGCCAATTTGTCAAGGGTCCAATTTGTGATGGGGAGGGGTCTAACGGCTTATGTTTTTGACCAAACTTGGATCTTTTCCCAGACAAGCGCAGCCTAACAAACGCACATACATACACACATGCCTTTTCTTCTAGGCAAACACACAGCACCTCTTGTGTGTTTAAAGAATAAATAAATACTTTATTCCACGCAGCACCTCTTGCGTGTTTGACGCAGCACTTCTTGCGCCCTATTTCTACTCACACAGCACTTCTTGTGTGTTTAACTACGCATGCGCTTTTCCCTCGACCTGGAAATTCAATCTCATTTTTCTTTTTAATGTAAATATACATTCAGGCATTTTATTCAATCATGTGGTTCGTTTGATAAGGCTTTTTAGGCAGTTACCTTAGGCAAGCAGCTCACAAAGGTCCACAAAACAAAATATAAGCAAATATGCTTACCTTTTATTTATATGGCGCCTTTTGTTTTGTGAGGCCTCTGCCAGCTCACCCACCACTGGTCCCCCTCAGCCCTTTTCGGCTCCTGGCTGGCTCGCCAATTTATGTTGTGGCACAATCTAATTCCAAAATATCCTTTCAATTCAGCAAAAAAGAAATCTCTCAGAGTCGAAGTTCCAGGTCTCAGGAAGTATAACTTTATTGCCAGTACAACAAAGTGAGATGCAGCTGTTCATCTGACTTAGCTATGTTAAAACTTAGTTTCTTATACCTTATTCTTATCACCCTTTATCCAATTAGCGTCTTTCTATGTATCTTTTCTTTTTAGCTCCACCTCATAGTCTCGCCACAATTAGATATCATCTTCTGCATGTATTAAATTTATTGGTGGAAAATACCCAGCTTTCTGATTTTTTAAAAAGACCTTATATAACCCTTATATGACAGTTTCTAAGCGCTTCACACCTGTTTCCCATACAACAAACACAACTTTCCCATGTCTTCCATCTTTTGATGGGCAACAGACCTTGATTTTCTGGTACACAGCCGAGGCCTACTAAAAATGAATTTCTTCCACAAAGCGAGTCAGACCTTTCTGTTATTGGTTGAAGCGAGTCAGACCTGTCTGTTATTGGCTTAAGTGAGTCAGACCTGTCTGTGATTGGCTGAAGCGAGTCAGACCTGGCTTTGATTGGCTGAAGCGAGTCAGACCTGGCTGTGATTGGCTGAAGCGAGTCAGACCTGTCTGTGATTGGCTGAAGCGAGTCAGATCTGTCTGTGATTGGCTAAAGCGAGTCAGACCTGTCTGCTATTGGCTTAAGTGAGTCAGACCTGTCTCTTATTGGCTGAAGCGAGTCAGACCTGTCTGCTATTGGCTTAAGCGAGTCAGACCTGTCTCTTATTGGCTGAAGCGAGTCAGACCTTTCTGTTATTGGTTGAAGCGAGTCAGACCTGTCTGTTATTGGCTTAAGTGAGTCAGACCTGTCTCTTATTGGCTGAAGCGAGTCAGACCTTTCTGTTATTGGTTGAAGCGAATCTGACCTGTCTGCTATTGGCTTAAGCGAGTCAGACATGTCTCTGATTGGCTGAAGCCAGTCAGACCTGGCTGTGATTGGCTAAAGCGAGTCAGACCTGTCTCTTATTGGCTGAAGCCGGTCAGACCTGTCTGTGATTGGCTGAAGCGAGTCAGACCTGGCGGTGATTGGCAAAAGGGAGTCAGATATGTCTGTTATTGGCTGAAGCGGGTCAGACCTGTCTGTGATTGGCTGAAGTGAGTCAGACCTGGCGGTGATTGGCAAAAGGGAGTCAGACCTGTCTGTTATTGGCTGAAGCGGGTCAGACCTGTCTGTGATTGGCTGAAGTGAGTCAGACCTGTCTGTTTTTGGCTGAAGCGGGTCAGACCTTGCTGTTATTGGCGGAAGCGAGTCAGACCTTTCTGAGATTGGCTGAAGCGAGTCAGACCTTTCTGAGATTGGCTGAAGCGAGTCAGATCTGTCTGTGATTGGCTTAAGTGAGTCAGACCTGTCTGTGATTGGCTGAAGCCAGTCAGACCTGGCTGTGATTGGCTGAAGCGAGTCAGACCTTTCTGTTATTGGTTGAAGCGAGTCAGACCTGTCTGTTATTGGCTTAAGTGAGTCAGACCTGTCTGTGATTGGCTGAAGCGAGTCAGATCTGTCTGTGATTGGCTGAAGCGAGTCAGACCTGTCTGCTATTGGCTTAAGCGAGTCAGACCTGTCTCTTATTGGCTGAAGCGAGTCAGACCTTTCTGTTATTGGTTGAAGCGAATCTGACCTGTCTGCTATTGGCTTAAGCGAGTCAGACATGTCTCTGATTGGCTGAAGCCAGTCAGACCTGGCTGTGATTGGCTAAAGCGAGTCAGACCTGTCTCTTATTGGCTGAAGCCGGTCAGACCTGTCTGTGATTGGCTGAAGCGAGTCAGACCTGGCGGTGATTGGCAAAAGGGAGTCAGATATGTCTGTTATTGGCTGAAGCGGGTCAGACCTGTCTGTGATTGGCTGAAGTGAGTCAGACCTGGCGGTGATTGGCAAAAGGGAGTCAGACCTGTCTGTTATTGGCTGAAGCGGGTCAGACCCGTCTGTGATTGGCTGAAGTGAGTCAGACCTGTCTGTTTTTGGCTGAAGCGGGTCAGACCTTGCTGTTATTGGCGGAAGCGAGTCAGACCTTTCTGAGATTGGCTGAAGCGAGTCAGATCTGTCTGTGATTGGCTGAAGCGAGTCAGACCTGTCTGCTATTGGCTTAAGCGAGTCAGACCTGTCTCTTATTGGCTGAAGCGAGTCAGACCTTTCTGTTATTGGTTGAAGCGAGTCAGACCTGTCTGCTATTGGCTTAAGCGAGTCAGACCTGTCTCTTATTGGCTGAAGCGAGTCAGACCTTTCTGTTATTGGTTGAAGCGAGTCAGACCTGTCTGTTATTGGCTTAAGTGAGTCAGACCTGTCTGTGATTGGCTGAAGCGAGTCAGACCTGGCTGTGATTGGCTGAAGCGAGTCAGACCTGTCTGTGATTGGCTGAAGCGAGTCAGACCTGTCTGTGATTGGCTGAAGCGAGTCAGATCTGTCTGTGATTGGCTGAAGCGAGTCAGACCTGTCTGCTATTGGCTTAAGCGAGTCAGACCTGTCTCTTATTGGCTGAAGCGAGTCAGACCTTTCTGTTATTGGTTGAAGCGAATCAGACCTGTCTGCTATTGGCTTAAGTGAGTCAGACATGTCTCTGATTGGCTGAAGCCAGTCAGACCTGGCTGTGATTGGCTGAAGCGAGTCAGACCTGGCTGTGATTGGCTGAAGCGAGTCAGACCTGTCTGTTATTGGCTGAAGCGGGTCAGACATGTCAGTTATTGGCTGAAGCAGGTCAGACCTGTCTGCTATAGGCTTAAGCGAGTCAGACCTGTCTCCTTTTGGCTGAAGCGAGTCAGACATGTCTATGATTGGCTGAAGCGAGTCAGAACTGGCGGTGATTGGCTAAAGCGAGTCAGACCTGTCTCTTATTGGCTGAAGCCGGTCAGACCTGTCTGTGATTGGCTGAAGCGAGTCAGACCTGGCGGTGATTGGCTAAAGCGAGTCAGACCTGTCTGTTATTGGCTGAAGCGGGTCAGACCTGTCTGTGATTGGCTGAAGTGAGTCAGACCTGTCTGTTATTGGCTGAAGCGGGTCAGACCTTGCTGTTATTGGCTGAAGCGAGTCAGACCTTTCTGTGATTGGCTGAAGCAAGTCAGATCTGTCTGTGATTGGCTGAAGCGAGTCAGACATGTCAGTTATTGGTTGAAGCGAGTCAGACCTGTCTGTTATTGGCTTAAGCAAGTCAGACCTGTCTGATATTGGCTTAAGCGAGTCAGACATGTCTGTGATTGGCTTAAGCGAGTCAGACCTGTCTGTGATTGGCTGAAGCGAGTCATACCTGGCTGTGACTGGCTTAAGCGAGCCAGACCTGTCTCTTATTGGCTGAAGCGAGTCAGACCTTTCTGTTATTGGCTGAAGCGAGTCAGACCCGTCTGTTATTGGCTTAAGCGAGTCAGACCTGTCTCTTATTGGCTGTTGCGAGTCAGACCTTTCTGTTATTGGTTGAAGCGAGTCAGACATGTCTCTGATTGGCTGAAGCGAGTCAGACCTGGCGGTAATTGGCAAAAGGGAGTCAGATATGTCTGTTATTGGCTGAAGCGGGTCAGACCTGTCTGTGATTGGCTGAAGTGAGTCAGACCTGGCGGTGATTGGGAAAAGGGAGTCAGACCTGTCTGTTATTGGCTGAAGCGGGTCAGACCTGTCTGTGATTGGCTGAAGTGAGTCAGACCTGTCTGTTTTTGGCTGAAGCGGGTCAGACCTTGCTGTTATTGGCGGAAGCGAGTCAGACCTTTCTGAGATTGGCTGAAGCGAGTCAGATCTGTCTGTGATTGGCTGAAGTGAGTCAGACCTTTCTGCTATTGGCTTAAGCGAGTCAGACCTGTCTCTTATTGGCTGAAGCGAGTCAGACCTTTCTGTTATTGGTTGAAGCGAGTCAGACCTGTCTGTTATTGGCTTAAGTGAGTCAGACCTGTCTGTGATTGGCTGAAGCGAGTCAGACCTGGCTGTGATTGGCTGAAGCGAGTCAGACCTGGCTGTGATTGGCTGAAGCGAGTCAGACCTTTCTGTTATTGGTTGAAGCGAGTCAGACCTCTCTGCTATTGGCTTAAGCGAGTCAGACATGTCTCTGATTGGCTGAAGCGAGTCAGACCTGGCGGTAATTGGCAAAAGGGAGTCAGATATGTCTGTTATTGGCTGAAGCGGGTCAGACCTGTCTGTGATTGGCTGAAGTGAGTCAGACCTGGCGGTGATTGGCAAAAGGGAGTCAGACCTGTCTGTTATTGGCTGAAGCGGTTCAGACCTGTCTGTGATTGGCTGAAGTGAGTCAGACCTGTCTGTGATTGGCTTAAGCGAGTCAGACCTGTCTGTGATTGGCTGAAGCGAGTCAGACCTGGCTGTGATTGGCTTAAGCGAGCCAGACCTGTCTCTTATTGGCTGAAGCGAGTCAGACCTTTCTGTTATTGGCTGAAGCGAGTCAGACCTGTTTGTTATTGGCTTAAGCAAGTCAGACCTGTCTGATATTTGCTTAAGCGAGTCAGACATGTCTGTGATTGGCTTAAGCGAGTCAGACCCGTCTGTGATTGGCTGAAGCGAGTCAGACCTGGCTGTGATTGGCTTAAGCGAGTCAGACCTGTCTCTTATTGGCTGAAGCGAGTCAGACCTTTCTGTTATTGGCTGAAGCGAGTCAGACATGTCTGTGATTGGCTGAAGCGAGTCAGATCTGTCTGTGATTGGCTGAAGCGAGTCAGACCTGTCTGCTATTGGCTTAAGCGAGTCAGACCTGTCTTTTATTGGCTGAAGCGAATCAGACCTTTCTGTCATTGGTTGAAGCGAGTCAGACCTGTCTGCTATTGGCTTAAGCGAGTCAGACATGTCTCTGATTGGCTGAAGCCAGTCAGACCTGGCTGTGATTGGCTGAAGCGAGTCAGACCTGGCTGTGATTGGCTGAAGCGAGTCAGACCTGTCTGTTATTGGCTGAAGCGGGTCAGACCTGTCTGTGATTGGCTGAAGTGAGTCAGACCTGTCTGTTATTGCTGAAGCGGGTCAGACCTGTCTGTTATTGCTGAAGCGGGTCAGACTTGTCTCCTTTTGGCTGAAGCGAGTCAGACATGTCTGTGATTGGCTGAAGCGAGTCAGACCTGGCGGTGATTGGCTAAAGCGAGTCAGACCTGTCTGTTATTGGCTGAAGCGGGTCAGACCTGTCTGTGATTGGCTGAAGCGAGTCAGACCTGGCGGTGATTGGCTAAAGCGAGTCAGACCTGTCTGTTATTGGCTGAAGCGAGTCAGTCCTGTCTCTGATTGGCTGAAGTGAGTCAGACCTGTCTGTTATTGGCTGAAGCGGGTCAGACCTTGCTGTTATTGGCTGAAGCGAGTCAGACCTTTCTGTGATTGGCTGAAGCGAGTCAGATCTGTCTGTGATTTGCTGAAGCGAGTCAGACATGTCAGTTATTGGTTGAAGCGAGTCAGACCTGTCTGTTATTGGCTTAAGCAAGTCAGACCTGTCTGATATTGGCTGAAGCGAGTCAGACCTGTCTGTGATTGGCTGAAGCGGGTCAGACCTGTCTGTGATTGGCTGAAGTGAGTCAGACCTGTCTGTTATTGGCTGAAGCGGTCAGACCTGTCTGTTATTGGCTGAAGCGGGTCAGACCTGGCTGTTATTGGCTGAAGTGAGTCAGACCTGCCTGCTATTGGCTTAAGCGAGTCAGACCTGTCTCTTATTGGCTGAAGCGAGTCAGACCTTTCTGTTATTGGTTGAAGCGAGTCAGACCTGTCTGTTATTGGCTGAAGCGGGTCAGACCTGGCTGTTATTGGCTGAAGCGAGTCAGACCTGTCTCTTATTGGCTGAAGCGAGTCAGACCTTTCTGTTATTGGTTGAAGCGAGTCAGACCTGGCTGTTATTGGCTGAAGCGAGTCAGACCTGCCTGCTATTGGCTTAAGCGAGTCAGACCTGTCTCTTATTGGCTGAAGCGAGTCAGACCTTTCTGTTATTGGCTTAAGCAAGTCAGACCTGTCTGATATTGGCTGAAGCGAGTCAGACATGTCTGTGATTGGCTTAAGCGAGTCAGACCTTTCTGTGATTGGCTTAAGTGAGTCACACCTGTCTGTTATTGGCTGAAGCGAGTCAGACCTGTCTGTGATTGGCTGAAGCGAGTCAGACCTGTCTGATATTGGCTGAAGCGAGTCAGACATGTCTCTGATTGGCTCAAGCGAGTCAGACCGGTCTGTGATTGGCTGAAGCGAGTCAGATCTGTCTGTGATTGGCTGAAGCGAGTCAGACCTGTCTGCTATTGGCTTAAGCGAGTCAGACCTGTCTCTTATTGGCTGAAGCGAGTCAGACCTTTCTGTTATTGGTTGAAGCGAGTCAGACCTGTCTGCTATTGGCTTAAGAGAGTCAGACATGTCTGTGATTGGCTGAAGCGAGTCAGACCTGGCTGTGATTGGCTGAAGCCAGTCAGACCTGTCTGTTATTGACTGAATTGACATTGCATACATTTTAAAATCTTGCTAATTACTTACAAAGCACTAAATGGTTTAGCTCCCCAGTACTTGAGCGAGCTCTTAACGCATTATACTCCATCACGTCTATTGCGGTCTCAAAACTCTGGCCAGTTGATAATACCTAGAATATCAAAATCAACTGCAGGCGGTCGATCCTTTTCCTATTTAGCACCCAAACTCTGGAACAGCCTTCCTAGCATTGTTCGGGAAGCAGACACACTCTGTCAGTTTAAATCTAGACTAAAACTGGCACCCCGACTGAGCCTGGTTTCTCCCAAGGTTTATTTTTCTCCATTAGGACACCTGATGGAGTTTTGGTTCCTTGCCACTGTCGCCTCTGGCTTGCTCAGTTGGGGACACTAAATTTTCAAATAAATATCCAAATAAATGTAATTACTAAACTAAATTATATCAACTACATTACTTGAATATATATGATAATTGAAATGAGCTGATGACATCACCGTTTTCTCCAGAGCGGCTGTACAGCCGAATCAAATTCTGTTCATTATTTTCCTGTTTAACACTGTGAAGCTGCTTTGAAACAATCTGCATTGTAAAAAGCTTTATATAAATAAAGTTGACTTGACTTGACTTACAGCCTTATGACAACACGAGTATGCTGTGTGCGAAATGGCTGCCGCTTCTCACCGCTATTCACTGTTCGTTGCTTTGTTCTGTTTTGTTTCTTGTTTTGTTAATCATCTGTTAAACACAGATAAACGTCTGTAAATCGTTTATCATCAACGGGACTACTACGTGTGGATGTGGTTTTTGAGGACTTAAGGTTGGATATACTTGCTTGGAACTTCAAGTCTGGATCTGGTGGAACAGTGTAAGATGCTTTGAGTGAAGCGTCTCGAACTGCTGTGTGATTTTGTCAGTTCTGGGACATAAATAACTCAACCTTTGACATTCTTTGTACTGCTTTTACAAACTGCTGTACAGCGTCTCACTTTGTGAAATCCCTGCGAGCCCTCTGCCTATCCCTAGTCTTTACCACTCTACACTTACTCTTGGTAAGTAAGCTTCCTCTTGTTAACTGAGTAGTGTCTCTTCGTGGATTTCCTATTCTGGGCTTGGCTAACGTGGAGTGCTGTGGCCTCACTTTACACTTTCCCACGAGCCCGCTAGATTCGATTTTTAGATTAGATTCAACTTTATTGTCATTACACAAGTACAGGTACAAGGCAACGAAATGCAGTTTAGGTCTAACCAGAAGTGCAATAGCAGCAAGTGCAGGATATACAGTGGTTTCATAAGTGCAGGACATGAATATGTACTGAATATATATAAAGATGGCTATTACTATAAATAGAATTTTACAGGTTAATATGTACTATGAATATAATATACAGATGGCTATTACTATAAACAGAATTTAAAGATAGATATGTACTGAATATAATATACAGATGGATATTACTATAAACAGAATTTACAGATAGATATGTACTGAATATATATACAGATGGATATTACTATAAACAGAATTTACAGATAGATATGTACTAATTATAATATACAGATGGTGTCTATGATACTATGTAGTCACTGATGGCCTGAATGCCCTGCCACATGCGTCGAGGGTCAAAGTTGGAAAAGTGTCCCTCTATCTTTAGCTTGTAGCAGTGCTTGGCCTCTTTGATGCCCCTCTTCAGGTTTGCTCTGGATGTGCTGTAGGCTTGTGCATCTCCTGATCTGAAGGCAGCATTGCGTGTCTTCAACAGGAGTCGTACTTCCCTGTTCATCCATGGCTTCTGATTAGGGTATGTGGTGATCTGCTTCTGGGTTGTAACACTGTCAGTGGTGGTATTGATATAATCCAGTACAGAGGAGGTGTAGCAGTCAATGTCTGTGTGAGAGCCACTGGTGGCTTGGGAAGCAAACATACTCCAGTCTGTGTGTAGAAACCTTTCCTGGAGTATGAGATCTGCCCCCTCAGGCCACACCTTGATGGTCTTCACTGATGGCTTCACACGGTTGATGAGGGGTGCATATTTGGGGGTGAGGAACAAAGAAAGGTGATCTGACTGTCCCAGGTGGGGGAGGGGTGTCGCAACGTAAGCTCCAGCCATGTTTGTGTAAACATGGTCTAAAGTTTTGTTTCCTCTGGTGTGACAGGAAACATGTTGGTGAAATTTTGGTAGCACTGACTTTAAGTTTGAATGATTAAAATCACCAGCAACAATAAACGCAGCTTCCGGGTGAGCAGTCTGTTGTTTACTGATGGCTGCGTGAAGTTCTTTCATAGCAAGCTTAGCATCAGCATCCGGGGGAATATAGGCTGCAGTTATAATGGTGGAAGTGAACTCCTGCGGTAGATAAAACGGTCTACATTTAACCATGAGAAACTCAAGGTTAGCTGAACAATGTCTCCCAACAATAGCAGAGTTTGTGCACCAAGCTTTGTTAATGTAAATACACAATCCACCACCTCTGGTCTTACCGGAGCCATCTAATGTTCTATCCGCTCGGAGTGTGTGGCGTCCCGCTAGCTCAATAGCGTTGTCCGGTATTCCGCTGTTTAACCATGTTTCCGTGAATATTAAAACGTTACAGTTCAAAAATCTCTTGCTGTGTGTGATACTGAGTCAAATCTCCTCCATTTTGTTCACCAGCGACCGTACATTGGCAAGGAAAATGCTGGGTAAAGAGAGCCGGTGTGGTGTTAGCTTTAGCTTAGCTCTTAGTCCTCCGCGCTTCCCCCGCCTTTGTTTACGATCTCGATGCCGCCTGCGAGCACTTCCGCCTGGACGGGTAGAGTGCATAGCATCGGGTGTTCTGGTGATCTCAGGAAGGAGTCGAAGGTTGTCCATAAAACTGTCGGAAATTCGCAAACCAATATCCAAAAGCTCACATCGGGTGTACGATGTAAAGGCACAACTGTTCTGCACGAACAGTCCCCCGAAATGAGCAAGAAATATACCGCAACATTGCAGAATCTGGAGAGACCCCGGGCCTCGCGATGTACTCGCGCCGCCATCATGTCATCATGTCTCTACCGCTGTATATCGTGGATCCCATAACATTGACGTAACCGGTAAGCAAGTTTCCACTTGTTTGGCGAGTTGCTCTGTTTGGTTGTGGATCACATCTAGCATCAGCTGGGTTTGGCTAACGTGGTGTTGTTTAGGGTGGTCATATTGCTTTCTGTGAGTGCTGTCTTAAACTCTGCAATGAGATATATTTAGCTTTTTATAACTTGCTGGCACTGAGATTGCTGGTCCTAGTCGTTTTTGGTTCTCAATGACAGTATGGATTTTCATTATACCTCACTACAGCTGCATAACCTAAATAAACACTCTCGCCTGGAAACCTCTACATTCGATTGGTGCACTACCCTAGGTATTGCTCGTCGTGCTCACTATATCCATCAGTCTGCAAAACATCGATGATTCTATGATTGCAAGTCCTCTTTGTCAATTCCTGTGATCTGGATGCGGAGATCGAAGCGTTACCATAGCAACATGACTCCTCATCACGTTGGGACTCTCAAACCCTTAAACAGAGACGCTACCTACTCATCAACGCTTGCTCCCCATCGACACAACTGCGCTCTTCTGAATACTCGTTCCCTGTCTGTGAAAGGTGCACTGCTGAACGACATTACAACTGAGAGAAACCTGGACTTACTATTCTTGACTGAAACCTGGCAAACACCTGATGATTTCATTGAACTGAACCTTTTAACCCCTCCTGTATATAGCTACCTGACAAAACCTAGACTTAGTGGCAGAGGTGGTGGTCTGGCTGTGATCTTTAAAGACAATTACAAAGTAACTAAAATTGATGTTCTTGATGTTTCCAGTTTTGAATGTCTATCACTTAAACTCGCTGGTCCTGCTCCACTTCTGATTATGTTGATTTATAGACCCCCTAGATATAACACAAACTTTCTCTCTGAACTGACTCAACTTCTCACTCTTGTCTGTGCCCAGCATGATAGAATCATGATGCTAGGTGACTTCAACATACATGTTGATTCTGATTGTACTTCTGCAAAAGACTTTATGTCTGTTTTGGATTACTTTGAAGTATCTCATCATGTTGATTTTCCCACACATACCCACTCTCATACTCTTGATTTGCTTTGTACTGTTGGTATTGACAAAGTGCATGTGCAGGGTAATGATTTGGGTATTTCTGATCATAAACTAATTGTCTTCGACTTCTCACTCCCTTTTGTAAAACTAAACACCAAAACTACGATATCTTACCGTAACCTGAGATCTATAACCGTTGACAATTTCTCTGCTACTATTGCTGTCTCTGTTCTTCCTTCTTCACTCCACCTCCTGAGTCCTGATGAGATAGTTTCAACCTATAATTAATCTATTTGTAATGTTTTCTCTATTAAAAACTAGAACTGTTCCGTCTACTCACTCCTTTCCTTGGTTCACTCCAGAACTAAGAGTTTTGAAAACAAAATGTAGGCGTCTAGAAAGACTTTACAAAAAATCCTTGTGCATTCCATGGCTTTTTCGGATTCAGTAGTGGAATATAAAGAAGCACTTAACATTGCACGTTCTGACTATCTCTCTACTGTCATCAACAAAGCCAAATGCACACCGAAAGCTCTTTTTTCTGAAAAACTGGTTAAACCCTCATCCGTAGCTATTACTGGCTCTGTTGATCTCTGTGAAAGTTTTCAGTCATTTTTTCTACAAAAAATTGATAACATTTATCAAACGTTTTCCCCAACTTCCTCTTCCTATTCAACTCCATGTCTGATAGGTCGTCCACTCGACACTTTTTTACTCATGAATACATCTGTGGTTGAACAACTGATTATCAAATCTAATTCTACCACCTGCACACTTGATCCTATTCCAACATACCTTCTACAAACCCTTCTGCCCTCACTTATTCAACCCATTACTCATATTATAAATAGATCTCTTGCCACTGGTTATGTTCCGCATGATCTAAAAGTAGCAGCTGTCACTCCAATACTAAAGAAGTCCGACCGTGATTACACCATTCAGAACAATTACAGACCAACATCAAACCTCTCATTCATTGCCAAATTGCTTGAGAAGGTAGTCGTAACACAACTGCAGGCACATCTAGAGAAAAATAATCTTTTTGAACCACTTCAATCAGGTTTTCGTCCCAATCACAGCACAGAAACAGCACTTTTAAAAGTGCTACACAATCTCCTTCTGGTTTCTGATTCTGGTGCACACAGTATCCTAGTTCTGCTCGATCTCAGTGCAGCCTTTGACACTGTGTGCCACTCCACGCTTCTCTCTCGACTATCTGCGATAGGCATCACTGGTGCTGCTCTTCAGTGGCTGAGCTCGTATCTATCAGATAGACAGCAGTTTGTTAGGATAGGTAAGGATCGATCCGGTACCGTTACTATCACTCATGGTGTACCTCAAGGTTCTGTACTTGGTCCTCTCTTATTTCTCATTTATGTGTTGCCATTATTTCAGATAATCAGATGACATGGTCTTAACTTTCATAGTTACGCTGATGATACTCAAATTTATTTCACGGTTAAACCCAACTCAGCTTGTCTACCCGCTTCTGTTAACTCCTGCCTTCAGGAACTTAAAACCTGGATGACTGATAACTTCTTACAGCTTAATACTGATAAAACTGAAATCCTGTTGATTGTAATGCTTGACTCCACGTTATCTTTCAACTCACATATTGGTCAGACAGTTAAATCATGTTTTTTCCACTTGCGAAATATTGTTCGTATCCGCCGCTCCCTTAACTTTAGCGATGCTGAAACTGTTATTCACGCTTTTATAGCCTCCAGATTGGACTACTGTAATGCCTTATACAGCGGCTTACCTATTAAAGCTATACATCGCCTCCAAATGGTGCAAAACTCTGCTGCTCGAGCCCTAACATTTAACAAACAATCTGCACACATCACTCCCATCCTCAACCAACTTCACTGGCTTCCTGTGTGTCGTATCCAGTTTAAACTGTTAGTTTTAGTCTATAAAGCCAGTCATGGCCATGCACCACAATACCTTGCTGAGTTAGTGCAACCATATGTTCCTGCCCGGACCCTCAGATCCAGCAATGAAAACCTGCTTGTCGTACCTAAGTTTAAACGCTCTACTGTGGGAGGAAGGGCTTTTAGTGTTATTGGCCCTAAACTATGGAATAAGCTGCCCCCAAATATCCGTAACGCACCTACTCTCCAGACTTTTAAGTCCCAACTTAAAACTCATCTATTCTCATTGCTCAGTAAATAATAATTAGATCTGCCTTCAAGTGATCTCACACTTCTTCATGTTATGCTACATGACTACTTATTGTATTAATGTTCTCTTTGATTCTATAACTTCTTTGTTGTTGTTGTCTATCTGTAGTTATTTGTTGTACACCTGCTTGTTTATTTGCTATAATGAACAGGCTGACGGTCTTTCTGACTGTAAATTGATTGTACTCTTGTACTCCATTGTGAAGTGACCTTGGGTTCTTGAAAGGTGCTATAAAAATAAACATATTATTATTATTATTATTATTATTATAAGGCGAGTGAAAGGTGAGTAGTCAAGTCAAATTTAATTGTTTAAAAGAAGGGTGTGAAAATAAATCTGTACCGTTTATCCTTTTGATCTGTGTGGTGAGATCTGGTATTTATCTCAGGTCCTGAATAGCCCTTAGAATACAATAATAATAATTGTAACTAAGCAGCCTTGTGCTGTCAGGTCAGAATTAGGTCTAAACCTCCACTGGCTTGTTTAACTTATACCAGTAATCTAGGTGTATGACCCTTTACCCTTTAATGAACAATACAAAATCAATAATCAGTCAATAATTAATTCATGCTTACCCTCCAGCAGATTCTCGGCCTTGTAAGATGTACTAGAATGCTCTTTCTATTCTTATAGAACTGTCTTTATAAGCTGAAGTAAAGACTTAAACAGTATTTTGTCTTTATAAAATGAAAATTTATTTATACAAAAGGAAAAAATACTGGTTACACAATAATTGATATTTGTTTAGCAAAATAACCTCAACAGGGCAGTCCTGTATGAGGGGACGAATACACAGGCTAATTACCTTGTATGCAGTTCAAGAGCAATAGATGAAAAAAATAACTTGTTCTCTTCTGAGCAATTCAAGTTACAATAATACAGCAAAGTAATTTGAGCAAATACTCGTAGAGAGCTTATTTCTCTGTGAGGATGCACCCAGCAAATAAATCAAAAGATGCACACCAAGAATGAAAAGACACAGGTTTTTATACAGAATCTCCTGCATTGATTTCTATGCAGTTCTCTAGGGTTTTTTCCAGAGGAACTAAAACTGATGACTGGTCGTGAGCTGGCTTGTGGTACTTCTTCTTTCGGCCTTGTGGCACTTCTGCTTTCTTCAGTCCTTGTCCTTGCCCTTCTTTTCTCAGGGTCTTGCCTCATGTGTGTGAGTGTGTATGTATCTGGGAGTGTGTTTGTAAGTTCACAACATTCTATATTATAATCCTTCCTAACATCTGTCATTCAAAAGATGACAAGTGGCCATTTACAAAGTGTAATACAGAATAATTCATAACATGTAATACTGAATAAACACACCGGAGGGAGCTCCAACATAAGCAAGGAGTTTCTCTCTTATACTGTCTGCACTTTTCTCTACTGAAAACAGAGCAATGTTTAAGGTTGAGTGCACTGATAATGTCTAAAGCATGTTTTTTTTGTTTATAGACATCACTGCACTGTGAATTACAATGCTTTCATTGTGTAAAATGTTTTTAGAAATGTATAAATACTTGTAGGGCCCTTCTTCTGCTCCTTTACTCTTCTGTCATTATTTTACTCAGATTTTTGGTTAAAACCTTGTTTATTGTTACTTACTCTTAAACGCCTATTATTACTTACATATTTACTGAACCATTCATATTTTTATTCTTTATATTATTCATTTAATTTTTTGCTTATAAATAAAGAAATCCTTTTTGATTCATCACTTCTCTGTCTGAATGGATCTCACTGTGAACTAATTGTGTACTTAGAGTTTACTACTGTTACACTTAAATGTACACTTTTATACACTAAAAAGTGGGCCAATTCAGTGCATTGATATTAATATACTTATTACATAAAGTGTACACTAAAGAAACGTTATGAGCAAGATGGTAGAAAACTGTACATTTCTCGTCTATATCCACCCACTGTACTTATACCAACGACGGAAATAAGCGCAGTTACAATAGCTAAATATGTGGGAGAGCGTTGCTATACTGTGACTATATTGTATTGCAATAGGAAGCACTTCAAAGTCAATACCAAATCAAAACTAGTTAGCAATCATTTATAATTGAAAGAATTTAATGACAAAATCTGGTTATGGTTACACTTAAAGTAGATGTATGAGATGATAAAAACTTACACCATTAATCGTACCCAGCATGAATAGAATGTTACCTGAGGGATAGAAAGAGAGAGAGAAGGAGAGAGAGAGCAAAAGAGACAGAGAAGAAGAGAGCAAAGAAGAGAAGAGCCAAAGAGAAGGCCCCCAAGAAGAGAGAGAGACAGAGAATAGAAGAAGAGAGCAGAGAATAAAAAGAAGAGAGAGCAACAGTTACAACCTTCTTTTATAGTTCCTTGACCATGTTACTCAAACCCTATTGTGAGTCATTCAAACTGACCAATCAGACCAAACTTAAGGGGTGCCACACCTTTGGCCTACAGGCCTTCAGAATCTCTTTGTCTTTAGGAATTCCAAATGGCCCTTCTGATAAGAGAGATGGGGGTTGAAAACAGTAAAGCAGTATGCCTTTGTTCAATTGCAAATATCAAATATCTTTGATTATTTTCAATCCTACAATTCCCCCCTTGGCACCGTTGGCCACAATCATTGAGTCCAAAGGTGGCACAGTCCACGAAGACATGCTTTCTGTTGTGTGTAGATGTCATCTTCAGACTTCTCGTCCAGACTTGTTGCAAAAGCAGCTGGTCAGTCTTCAGTCTTTGTTCTCATTTCAGTCCTGCATGAGAAGGCTCCATCAAATGGTGTTGCATCATTCCTTGATATGCAAAGCGTCCATTGAATGCTTCACACCTCGAGAACAGTCACTGAAGATGAGAGCAAACGCTTGTCCCTCTTTCTGAGGCAGGACACAGGATGTGAACTTGTGCAGCAGGGATCCTGTGATTAAAAGAACATATAGCACAACAAAGAGCAAAAGCATACATGGCATTTGTCATTGGTCAGAAGTTTGATGTGGTCAGATTAAAATAGTCTCTGGCAATAAGCCCTTAAATCGATGTACTTAATAAAGTGGTCAAGGTTGAGAATAAAAGAAGATCTCACAAGCTCTTACATTGTTTCTGGAAACATTAAACATAAATTGCATTATAACAAAACAACAATCATTGTTGAGTATCAGCAAAACATTGTTGCAAGTCAAATGGACAAAATACAAAGAAGCAGAAATCAAATAAGTTCAAAATCAAATGCATTGTTACAATACAATGAAAAAATCACTTAGGTAAGAATGAGAAATACTCTTTTGATATTTAACTCGGTGAGACAAATAATAACTAACTGATTTAATAAATCTAAAGAAAAACAAAACAAACAATAACTGGAAGAAATTCACAGTTATAGTACAGTCTAGACGTAAAGACTTTTTGACATTTTGTGAGGCAGATGTAGATTTGACTTTGTGTGTGAAGATCAAATCTATGTGGCTGTATTTAGCTGTGGCTATGTGTAAATCATGCCCCAAACATGGTGAGGAGGGTTTACAATTGTGTTGTAAATCTGGTCCTGTTGTTGTAACAGGGAGCCAGCATGAGAATGTGAGTGAGGTGTGACTGGCTCAAAATCTTCCCACACCAATGTTTGTGTTAAGGAGCATGATAAAGTGCAAAGGTCAGAGTTACTGAATCCTGCTGTGATGAAAGCATTTTCATGGTTAATGCAATTGTAAATTACACTGTAGCCACATGGCAATTCTGTGCTCCTGTACATGGGTGTACTGCAGCTATATAGGAAATAGCAGAGTGTTCCACTTAGGAGACAAACAAATTCAACATAGAAACACATGCAACTTGAAATTGCTATACAATTCCAGTATTAAAGTTATTCCAGTTTACACAAGATACATGGCCTAGAATGCATAGCATCTACAACCTTTATCCTAAGTGTTTCATACAACACTTACAGTAAAGCAATCATGTGTTTTAAAGAATAAACTTAACTAGTCTATGTGTATCTAGTAGCACAAACAACTATAATGTGTGTTCAATGAGCACAGTGTGTTAAGTACAAGTACAAATTTGGAAATACAAACAGGATCATTGCAATTTGGATGTTTAACTATTAAACTCATTGCTATGAGGCTGCTAGCCTACTAGCCAGTGAGGTTAATAGCTGAAGGCCTTGCATGAACACTGCAGTTAACTCACTGAGAGTTTTACCTGCAAATGAGCGCTGATCTTTGCCCTTAGAAAGTAATTTCCTATTTTTCTGAAAATAAGGTGGAGGTCGACCCCTACCCAGTGACCAGCATTTTTCCTCTTCATGGCCTATTTTCTGACAGGAACTGCAAAACCTGTTCTCTTTGCCATTGGGTTGTCTGCTATGTTCTGCTGGAGTTTGAGGATATTCATGACTCTCTAATGCTTGCACACCATGCGTTCTGGTACATGACTCTGCGCTATTACACTGCTGCATCACCTTAAGAACTGAAATAGGCACACTTTCTTGAGTTGCACATGCATTTTCTGAACTAAACGTTTCAGATTCATTAGAGCAAGTCACCTCATCTAAGAAGTGAACATGCTTTTTAGTCCCATCGCTGTTAAGCGTTTTGGGAGGCATGAACTTTTTAGCATTTAGCTTAGCCTTGAGATCTGCAATGGTCTCCTTGTGATTTTTACACTTTTCAGTCAGGGCTAACTGCTCAGCTAGTAATTTATCTAGCTGTGCTTGAAGATCTTGAATCTTTGCTTCAGACTTTTGTGCCTCTGCGTTTTTAGAATGCACTTCTTTACATTTAACATCTAGACTTGATAATAGAAATGGTGTCACATTATGTAGCCTTTTAAAACTTATGAAGTTTAAAGCCTCAATTATTTCACCATATTTTGATTTCTTTTGGTGTTTGCCAATTATGTCCCACCATTTAAGCATTTCATCATCTGAACTTTTAATTCCAATATACTCTTTCTTCAGTTTGGACAAGGTAGGCTCAACTTTTCACTCCATAAAGCAAACAATACGTCAGGGTTGCCGAAAGACTAAAGAAACTTTATGAGCAAGATGGTAGAAAACTGTACATTTCTCGTCTATATCCACCCACTGTACTTATACCAACGACGGAAATAAGTGCAGTTACAATAGCTAAATATGTGGGAGAGCGTTGCTATAGTGTGACTATATTGTATTGCAATAGGAAGCACTTCAAAGTCAATACCAAATCAAAACTAGTTAGCAATCATTTATAATTGAAAGAATTTAATGACAAAATCTGGTTATGGTTACACTTAAAATAGATGTATGAGATGATAAAAACTTACACCATTAATCGTACCCAGCATGAATAGAATGTTACCTGAGGGATAGAAAGAGAGAGAGGGAGAGAGAGAAAGAGGCAAAGAGAAGAAGAGAACAAAGAAGAGAAGAGCTAAAGAGAAGGCCCCCAAAAAGAGAGAGAGACAGAGAATAAAAAGAAGAGAGAGCAACAGTTACAACCTTCTTTTATAGTTCCTTGACCATGTAACTCAAACCCTATTGTGAGTCATTCAAACTGACCAATCAGACCAAACTTAAGGGGTGACACACCTTTGGCCTACAGGCCTTCAGAATCTCTTTGTCTTTAGGAATTCCAAATGGCCCTTCTGATAAGAGAGATGGGGGTTGAAAACAGTAAAGCAGTATGTCTTTGTTCAATTGCAAATATCAAATATCTTTGATTATTTTCAATCCTACAAAAGTATACTTAAAACAAAATATTTGGGGCGTTTCTTAATAACAAGTATGCAAAGTTCAGACTTGCGTCCTTGGTAGTTTCTGCAAATGAAACTGCAGCGTTCTTGATAACGTTTTCAGTATCTCTGTATGTATATTTTAGCTACAATAAAACTAATCTTACATCTTAAACATATTAATAGCCACACAAATGTGGTTCAGGCAAAGCGTACATTGATTATCTTCACTGCATTTATAGTTATTACAAAACTAATATAAAACACAACCCTGCCTCTTTTCGTTTACATTTAAAAATAAACGTGGTTCAGGCAATATACATATGTATTATAGTCACTGTAATAAAATTAAATATGACATAAAACACAACGTGCTATTTTTATTAAATGTCAGTTTTTAATATATAAAAGTATAAGTAAAAGGTATAAGAAGCTATACAATAAGAAATAAAGCAAACAATTCAGTCAAACATACAAAGTCAGCGTGCTAGGCTAGGCTACAACGGTAAAGTTAAATAGCCTAAATATATAAAGATATGAAGCTTCACTTTGCCTTCAGCCAAAACTATTTGCCAGGGAATAAATTATAGATTCATGAGACCAAAGATCGCCTGTTATATATACACAAGACGAAAATGTTTAACCACTACAGAGACATCAGAGCCAGCGGCAGACGTCAGAAGGACTAGCCGAGGTAATGCTGCTCTAGGTGGGGTTAACGAGCGCTGAGCGCCCGGTGGTCAACTGGATCTCACAACTCCGAAAACGACAGATCAAATGTTCAAATCTTTATAAATAAACCACAGATTTGAGATATATTCACAAGTATATTCTTGCCTGAAAACCTCTTAAAACTACATTTCGTGACACAATAACAGTAGTATTTTTTTTCTCCTCCACCATTGACGCTTGCTGGTTGGTGCGAGATGCATTCTGGGATACCTGGCTGTCTCAAGTCAGCACAAGTCACCTCTCGATGCATCCTCGATAAAAGGGGCGGATCGAGAACACATCCAGGGATTTGAACTGTACTTGGCTTGATGTGAACTTTGAATTGGAGCAGGACTTAGGCAGCGAATGATGACATTTCACAAGAACACGAGTACCAGACAAGAATGCATATTGAGAAACGGCCTTGAACTTTACTTTAAAGGGTACATAACACACACAGTTTCTGCCAGTCTCGTGTTAATCTTGAGTATCTATAGAGTAGTGTTGATCCTTCATATCTCCCAAGAGTCTTTAGTTTATCAGATTTATAAAAGACAGATACACTGTACCGATTCTTTCAGAAAACAGCCGAGCTCGTGGAGGCGTGCAGTGGGCGGAGCTAAAGAGACGCGAGCACACACACACACACATCATCGCATTATCCCTGGATAACTTTGTTCACATTATATGCACTTACGCACCGATTGCAAAAACACACACATTTGATGCAGTTTCACTCACCGCCTGCGGTTTCCACTCATGGCCAGGTTAATTTAGTGCTGGGACCACTCCATATTTCTGTTTCAAGTGATTTGCACATTTTCAAACTGGGCCTTGTTTATAAAACACAGATAATCATGAGTTAATGTATGACTCATGAAGAACTAACCCATTTATTAATGATTACTGCATCAGCAACTAATGAAGATTCATTCTTTATGATTAATATATTAAATAATATATTAATTGATATTTAAATATGACATCATGTATTAATTCCTTAATAACATATTATATTAACTAATAATGTAAACTAATGTAAGCTATGTACTTCAGCTTCCAGTTGTCTGCTTTAATTAATCAAATTTAGTTACTCATCTTTGGAAACTTTGAACATGTTTAGCATGAGAATCCAACTGTTGACCAGTGTAAATAAATCAGAATGCATGAAATAGCATTAGACATCCCCTTTAAGTATGCTTAATCAAATTAATTTGAAGTATACTTATTTTTTGTAATTAGAAATATTGCTAAATGTATAATTGACATAACATTTTTTTTTAACTTTAAGGTTCATTCTTGTGGACTGTATTGTCTCCTAATTAAACAAATTCTCTGTGTCCACAGTTTCTCTGCTACTTTTGTCTCTGTCAGACTGTGCTGACTGAAGTCACTTGCTCTTCCTGGTCATCCTGCACTCGTTGCAGATCAGCAGAGGATGCTGTGGAGCCACGAAAGACCTCGATGCCATGACATCAGCTCTTCAGATTTTCAGTTCTCACCGGCTACATATGAGCACGTCACAACATTCATCCGCTGTGCTCGTTGTGTGTTAAATTGGGCCAGAAAGATTTGGAATGGAGTTTCGCCTTTGATTCAAAAAGAAAAAAAATGGCTGAATAATTGTCATTACATTCAATTTCAAGAAGAAAACAAAAACTTTTTCATAGAACTGTACATGCCAAGAAATCCTTTTATTTTCAAGAGTCTTTACTAGAGAGAACGTAACTTAACCTTATCTTAACCAAGTGGTCAAGGTTTAGCTGGCCATCAAGGCATTTTTATCCATTGACGGACATTCAATAGATGACATGTATTCTAAAATAATAAAAATCCTTTGCATCATTTGAATTTGCTAATATTCTTTTAGGGAGCTCTTAAAGTGTGTAAAGGTCTTATATTTCTCCAGTTTGTGATGTGTGTATTTGTATCATCAGTCAATCAGTGTTGTCATGACATCATTTTCATTAATGTTCAGGTGGTGCCCCTGAGAATGACTGCAAAAACTGCCATCAGATGTCTCATCTGTTCCTAAAGCAATTATCAGTGTTAAATTGAATATTTAAATCAAATTATGTGCACAGGATTTTTACATTTAATATATGAATATTAGTGAAGAAAGAAAAACAAGCTTGCATTAGTTGAGGGCTAAAATTCAGTTATTCTGTATAATTTTACAATGCTGAAAAATGGATTGCAGGAATAAAGGAAGCTGCAATGCATGTCTTTAGTCTTCATTGCATGCATGATATACAGCATCAGGAAGTAAGTTGTGCACTAAAAATCACAGAACATAATGGGTATAAAAATGCTAACAGTTATACAGTGCGCCGGACAAAATGGCGGACACCGCGCATTCAGGGTGTAGAGCAGGCGTATGTAGAGAATAGCCCAGCAAACACAGTATGTCAGAAGGAAGACATTGCACTCCAACTAATCCAACGTCAGATGTCATATTTTTGTTGAAAATGAAAGTCAGACGTCTACAGAAGCTCTTATTGAGAATTAACAGAGGTGTTGCGGTAGATGAATTATTGAGAATAATAGTTTGGTTAGAAGTCGCCATTACAGTGGATCAGTGTTTCCTTTAGTTGGGTAGCTTGACTTTTTAACATACGTTTTTCTCTGGCTGCTGTAACTGTGTTTGTTATGGCAAGAAAAGCAAGACAATATGATCAGGTGATATAGTTTAGTAATAATTCACTAGTCTTATCTCTGACCTAATGTGGTTATTTGTTATTAATAGATGGTATTCACCAACAATACTTTCTTGTCACAGATTAGACTTTCTGAATTTTAAAATACATCATTGGAAAAATTCTTTAGCCACACATATGAATCTCAACAATGGTGACATTCTTTATACAACAATGCATTCTGGGAGCCACCATAGTATAAAACTCATGGCTCCCAGAATGCATTGCAGCAATAAGTATGTCACACGCTGATCTCCATAATGGTGACCAAACATTTTCAATAAAACATCAACAAACCTCTGTTAATTCTCAAATAGACCTTTGTAGACGTCTGACAGAAATAAATTCAGTCTGGTTAGTAATAATTGAAGCTGGTAATAAGTGTACAGCCATGCATTTCACCTTTTTTTGTGCTTATTCCAACAAAATTCGACGGCTGCCCAACGCTGGAGCTTGACGGGTTTAGACATCAACCCGACTTTCATTTTGAACCAAAATCCAACGTTTGACCGACGTTTGAGTCTACATCCTGTGCATGCTGGGAGGAAATCATCTTGAGAAGGAAAATATAAAAGAATGAACAAGATCTACATGCAGGAGTGAAATTAGCTCAGAGGCCTCACTGTGATTCACACACACACACACAGAGCTGTTTAATTAGTCCAAGAGTTTGTCATCGTTTGGCACCAACAATACTGTGTTTTTTTTCTACTAGTGACTGTGAGCGAAAAGGCGCGCTGACACGTACTCTAGTCCTAATGAAGTGAGCCAGCTGTGCGTGTTCACATCCTGAGACAGCTGATAAATAAGAGGAGCTCCATCACTTTAATAAACCTCTTGCTCCAACTCTCTTTATCTCTCCTCTATGTCTTTTCATTCAGTAATGAAATCTATGGACTATTATAATCCTGTGTGATTTGTGCTACACTGATATGCTCTCATTAACACAGTCAATCCCGTTTCATTACTTGATCTACTCAAACTAACCTTTTTTTGCTTCTTACGCTCACTCTATGTCACACTTACTGCATTTTATCCATTGTCTTTTCTGGCATGTGATCATGTAAAAAATTGCTACCAAAAATGTGATGAAAACATCAAGCAAGTCATGTGTCAATCACACATGTAACATGTAACACGTGACTATCGGCAGAACTGAGTTGTGTTATTTACATTGTGGTACTGGCTATAAATATGATGACCAGTTAAACTTCATTTATACTTTCTGAATGCTATTGATATTATAACAGAAAAGCATTTCATCTCTTAAACTAAAATAAAATGGCTGGTTTTTGTTTCAGTAATGAGATAAGAGTCTTTACTCAGAAAGAGAGAAAGAGAGAGAGATGGATGGAAGGTAGTGGGACAGTGACACTGTGTGTGTGTGTGTGTGTTGATAGCTGTACTCTTGCAGCCTGTCTCAGAGCTGTAAATAGATAACTCGGTTGTGCTCTCACAGATCCCCTACACAGGAGATGCAATCTACTGCCCTGCCACTCAAACCTGAACCTCTCTCACACACACACACACACACACGTTGGCAAAGACTGTCAGCCAACAAACACACTTTGTCACTCATAAAACAATGACAGAAAATCATTTGTTTTAATAATATTTCATTTTTTAGATTCATATTTCAATATGGCATTTCTGCAGAAATGTAGCAAATTGCTGTCATTCATTCCTGTATTATTTTAGGTTTTGAAATTGAGTTTAACTTTAAAATTGCAAATTGTCCTGTAGATTCACCGATTTTTGCGGGTGTTTGTGTCCAAGGGAGAAAAGAAATGATGTAATTTGAAATATGTCAATGTTGAACGAATTTTGTGCCAAAGCGATGACAAATGACCCACAGTTTATCCCACATAGACTGATGTTGTCAAGTCACCTTTATTTATATAGCACTTTATACAATACATATTGTTTCAAAGCAGCTTTACAGTGATACCAAGAAAATAATGCAACAGAATTTGTTTCAGCTTTAAAGAAGCTCTAGAAGAAAATAGAGTCATTGCCCAGCCAAGTTCAGTGATGGTTAATTTCTGTTGTAAAAATCATTAGTTATTAATTTAGTTTATACATTTTTATAAATGGAGAAAAAAACCTTGGGAGAAACCAGGCTCAGCCGCTCCATTCTCCTCTAGACAATGAGCAAACAGTGTGTGATTATGATTCAGGCAAACATTACAGGTCAGAAGTCAGATCGGGATCGGTAGCATTCAAATATTCATTCAGTTCCGTTTGCTTGAAGATCGATTTATCCCGCCGGTATGGAGCCGAAGCTAGCTAAAGGGTGTGTGCGGAGGACTGGATCTTGTGTCTCTGCTGAGGATCTGTGCCGATGACCGTCATGTCGATGAGGCTTTCACAGGGGAGTCACGGTCTCTGCAGACACTTCAGGGATGTGTTGGTCGTGTCTAGGCGCAGGTCCACCATCTGATCTGGATACGGCCCGTGTTTACAGAATCACAATACATATTTTGCTAATAAACACACTAGATGTAATTGTAATTTTATTCAGTTTTGTTATTAAGTCAACAACACTTATACCATCACCTCAACCGGCACATTTTCAATGTGAGAAAATAAAGCAAACAGGGATGAAACTATATCCTATAGTGTTTGCAGCGTGTAAGATACACTATATTGTCAAAAGTATTGGGACGCCCCTCCAAATCACTGAGTTCAGGTGTTCAATCCCTTCATGGCCACAGGTGTATAAATCAAGCACTAGGCATGCAGACGCTTCTACAAACATTTGTGAAAGAATGGGTCGCTCTCAGGAGCTCAGTGAACTCAAGCGTGGTACCGTGATAGGTTGCCACCTGTGCAATAAGTCCATTCCTGACATTTCCTCACTACTAAATATTCCACGCTCAACTGTTAGTGGGATTATAACAAAGTGGAAGCAATTGGGAACAACAGCAACTCAGCCACGAAGTGATAGGCCACGTAAAATCACAGAGCGGGGTCAGCGCATGCTGAGGGTCACAGTGCGCAGAAGACGCCAACTTTCTGCAGAGTCAATAGCTACAGACCTCCAAACTTCTGTGGCCTTCAGATGAGCTCAAGAACAGTGTGTAGAGAGCTTCATGGAATGGGTTTCCATGGCCGAGCAGCTCATCCAAGCCTTACATCACCAAGAGCAATGCAAAGCGTGGGATGCAGTGGGGTAAAGCACGCCGCCACTGGACTCTAGAGCAGTGACACGTGTTCTCTGGAGTGACCAATTACGCTTCTCTGTCTGCAATCCCATGGACGAGTCTGGGTTTGGTGGTTGCCAGGGGAACAGGACTTGCCTGACTGCATTGTGCCAAGTGTAAAGTTTGGTGGAGGGGGGATTATGGGGTGGGGTTGTTTTCCAGGGGTTGGGCTTGGCCCCTTAGTTCCAGTGAAAGGAACTCTTAATGCTTCAGCATACCAAGACATTTTGGACAATTTCATGCTCCCAACTTTGTCGTTATACACTTACATGACTTAATAAATTGTTACATTTGGATTTATTCTGACTTACTCTGAAATTATTGATTTTAATGCATTATGATGTATCTTTTGTTTCTGCAAATCTGCGACCAGGGTGAAGTACATACTAGATCTCGGATAGTATGGAGCATGGGGCACATCTGGCGAGATCCTATATTTCTGACTAACTGCTCGACTTTAAGTTGTTATGCAGTCGCACTATAGGGGGCCAGATAAAATACTATTGAGATAATACAGCATTATTTTATGGTACTGGCCATAACCTCTGGTTACTGTTTCAGCTTTAATTAAGTTGTTATATAGGCGACTGTAGGGGGCTACATGGGTACCTTTTAACAATAGTAAGCATGGGCAACATTGTTAAATCGCTTTAGCCATAACCTCTGATTAATGATCGGACTGGCGAGTTTAATTTTTTCTGTACGTTAGTCTAATGTTTCTATATTTCAACAGAAATCCAGTACCTTTGTTTTATTGGTTTTTATTCTTCTGTATTTGGCATATTCATCTATATTTCAAATAAAACTCTGATGCTACAGACACACTGACAGAAAAAAACAGAAAGAAAAACAATATGAGATATTTTTTGCTCTTTATCTATATTGATATTGTCATGTGTATCTCAGATAAGTTTTTGTTTAGCGTTCATATTTCATATTGTTCCAAACGTCTGATCTCTCTCACAACATCGACCTGCTGTCTTACACACACTCACACACACACACACACATACATTCACTCACTCACACGCACACACATTCACTCACACACTCACACACACACACACGGATTAAGAATGGGATGGCATTAAAGTGCATGTGCATGTAAAGGCAGGCGTCACAACACTTTTGGCAATAATTCAGAGAGAGAGAGAGACAGAGAGAGAGAGAGAGGGAGAGACAGACAAAGACAGAGAGAGAGAGAGAGAGAGAGACAGAGAGAGAGAGAGAGACATACAGAGAGAGAGAGAGAGAGAGAGAGAGAGAGAGAGACAGACAGACAAAGACAGAGAGAGAGAGAGAGACAGAGAGAGAGTGTCCTGTTCTTTTTCCAAACTTGAATATACACTTCAGCTGAACGTAAACTGTCGTAAACTCATTAGGATGCTGAGTCACACTTTAGAAGTAACAGACATGATGGTGTATCACGACCCAGTTAACTCACCTCCGGCATGACGCGATTCCCCCGCTCCTGGCCACAGGTTCTTCTGAGTGTTTGTAAGAGAGCGATCTCGGCACACGAGGATCAGGAACAGACGGATGAACGGTCATGAATAAATCATGACTGTTCCTCCTGGAAAGGCCAGAATTATCCTGCATTAAGCACAGCGTGGCCATCGTCAAGGTTCATTACACAACTATGCATACTAAAGCACAAACACAGACTTTCTCTGACTGAGGTTCTCCCTTTACTTTTTCAGTCTTTGTCTTTGTGGTACTATGCATGACTGTACACATATACAGGCTTATATACTGCTGCATTCCAGTTATTTTTACAATTGTTAGGCAACATTTCTTAATCTTCACTTCACTGGTTTACTGTAGTCAAAATTTCCATGTGAGATTTGGAGCCAAATTACAGGGGTGTAAAATGACTTTAGAAAGATGGCAGCATCATTATTTTATTGGTAGGTCTATTAATAAAATCTGTTGACGTTATCAATCTGTCAACGGTGACCGTTCAAAAATGGGAAAAGAACTTCTTTTTGCCACAAGTTTGCATTCCTGTAACTCAAGAAATATTAAAAGTATCTCAATATCCTTTAAGGTTCTGGTTCTTTACAAACTTTCCTTTTAATAGCTTCATTTTGAAGGCCCTCGATGGTTCAATCCCAGAGATATGGAGATCTTAATGTGGCTCCATGAGTAAATTGTGCACATTTTCAGTGGTTTTCATACAGCTGATACTTTTTTCTTTTAAAGAAGAACATCTGAAGAACAAATAATGTTGAAACTAGAAACATATCTACACAACTGCATAAACATAGTTGTGGTCAGAATTATTGGCCCCCTTGGTAAATATGATCAAAGATGGCTATAAAAATAAATCTGCATTGTTTATCCTTTTGAGCTTTCATTAAAAAAATTGGCAAAAAAAAACCCTTACCTTTCATTGATGTTAGGTAAAGCATTGAAAAATCCCCATTTCCACGACCAGGGCAATAATTGAGAAGCTCCAATCAACTGAAGATGTTAGGAATCTGCCTGGAAGAGGATGTGTGACTATATTGTCCTAATGCTAGTGAGGGGACAAAGACTCACAGATGGAGAAGTGCAGAGATTAATTGAGAGTTAGGGTCAGAAAGACAAAAAAAAAAAAAAAAAGTTTGCATGCCTATAACTCAAAAAGTATTAAAGATTAACCCATTTTCAAGACCTGTTGGTAGCGTGATTTGTTGTGATGTTTTTTTCCCTCAGTCGGTCAGAACAAAAGTGACAGACATGTTACTTGTTCAGGTGACATTTTCCAGTGAAACATATTTTGGTTGTACTTCCAAGATATGACTGACAGCCACACACACTCCTCAAAACATTAGATTCATCCTCGCTGAGGAGCCGTGCCGATCCACAACACACATAAAGATGATAATTCCACAAATAACTGCAGTTTCAGGGTTCAAACAGAGACGGCAACAAAGAGGCAAAATTTACGGACTGCAAAAAACAAATTGAGCCGGGGTTTTGATTTGATTAATATGACACGGAATGACCCTATTGTTTTTTATAGAGCTTTTCTACAGCAGAATTGAATTCTGTTTGCATCATTGAATCATTATTTTGATCACATACACACACGCTTCCATCTTCCGCCATCGGAGTGATGCCGAAGGATCTGTATGGAGACACGGTTTGACCCAAAGACCCATTCTGAGTGATGTCTGATAATTTCCTTACAACTGTGAGAAGCAGATATAAAAGTAGTATGGAACAGTCCATCATAGGCCCACAATCCTTGAGAGCAATGGAGTCAAGTCAAGTCAACTTATTTATATAGCGCTTTTTACAATGCAGATTGTCTCAAAGCAGCTTCACAGTGTTAAACAGGAAAATAATGAACAGAATTTGATTCGGCTGTACAGCCGCTCTGGAGAAAACGGTAATGTCATCAGCTCATTTCAATTATCATATATATTCAAATAATGTAGTTGATATAGTTAATTTAGTTTAGTAATTAAATTTATTTGGATATTTATTTGAAAATTTAGTGTCCCCAATTGAGCAAGCCAAAGGCGACAGTGGCAAGGAACCAAAACTCCACCAGGTGTCCTAATGGAGAAAAATAAACCTTGGGAGAAACCAGGCTCAGTCGGGGTGCCAGTTCTCCTCTGGCCAATTAACAAACAGTGTATGATTATTATTTTTTGCAGTCTTACAGGTCAGAAGTCATATTAGATTGGAATATTTGAAAGATCGGAGGCATCACGCCGGAGACGGGTTTATTGAGGTTGGCATGTCAATTAAACAATTATTAAATAGGAATATTCGAAAAATCAGAGTCATCACGCCGGAGATGGATCCATTGAGGATGCCATGTCGGTGAGCAATTTCAGAGGGTAGACTAATTGACACGGTCTCTGCAGACACTTCAGGGATGCGTTGGTCATGTCTGGGTGCTGGTCCACCATCTGATCTGGATACGGCCCGGATCCGGCTGACTGCAGTAAACCTCGGGATAAACAGAGAGACTAACATTAGCATAGATGCCATTCTTCTTATGATGTAACGAGTACATCAGGTGTTATGGGAAGTGTTCCCGGTTCCGGCTGACCTAGTTAATGCAGCCTAACACTCATTTAATTGATTTGAATAAAATATAAATTAAAAATGTTCTATGTGTATGCCATAGTAAAGAGATGTGTTTTTAGTCTAGATTTAAACTGACAGAGTGTCTGCTTCCCGAACAATGCTAGGAAGGCTGTTCCAGAGTTTGGGTGCTAAATAGGAAAAGGATCGACCGCCTGCAGTTGATTTTGATATTCTAGGTATTATCAACTGGCCAGAGTTTTGAGACCGCAATAGACGTGATGGAGTATAATGCGTTAAGAGCTCGCTCAAGTACTGGGGAGCTAAACCATTTAGTGCTTTGTAAGTAATTAGCAAGTGTAAAATGTATGCAGTGTTTAATAGGGAGCCAGTGCAGTGTTGACAGAACTGGGCTAATATGTTCATACTTCCTGGTTCTAGTAAGAACTGGAGCTGCTGCGTTTTGGACCAGCTGCAGTTTATTTATTAAGCGAGCAGGGCAACCACCCAGTAGAGCATTACAATTATCTAGCCTTGAGGTCATGAACGCATGAACTAACTGTTCAGCATTTTGCATTGAAAGCATATGCCGTAATTTAGATATATTTTTAAGATGTTAGAATGCAGTTTTACAGATGCTAGAAACATGGCTTTCAAATGAGAGATTGGTATCAAAGAGCACACCCAGGTTCCTAACTGACGACGAGGACTTGACAGAGCAGCCATCAAGTGTTAGACAGTATTTTAGGTTACTACATGTGGAGTTTTTTTGTCCAATAATTAAAAATTCAGTTTTTTCTGAATTAAGTTGCAGGAAATTACTAGTCATCAAATTTTTTATATCAGCAATGCATTCCGTTAATCTTGTGAATTGGTAAGTTTCATCAGGGCGTGAAGAAATATAGAGCTGAGTATCGTCAGCATAACAATGAAAACTAACGCCATGCTTCCTAATGATATCTCCTTGTGGTAGCATGTACAGGGTGAAGGGTCCTAGCACTGAGCCCTGCGGTACTCCATATTGAACTTGTGGACGGTGTGACGTCTCTTCATTTACTGCTACAAACTGATAACGGTCAGATAAGTATGATTTAAACCATGCCAATGCAATTCCACTAATGCCAATATAATTTTCGAGTCTATTCAAAAGAATGTTGTGGTCGATGGTATCGAATGCAGCGCTAAGATCGAGTAACACTAACAGAGAGATACAACCACGATCGGATGATAAGAGTAAATCATTTGTAACTCTAATGAGAGCAGTCTCAGTACTATGATGTGGTCTAAATCCTGACTGGAAAACCTCACAGATACCATTTCTTTCTAAAAAAGGAACAGAAAGGGTAGATTTGAGATTGGCCTGTAATTGACTAATTCTCTAGGATCAAGTTGCATTTTTTAATAAGTGGTTTAATAATAGCCAACTTAAAAGTTTTCAGTACATATCGTAATGTCAAGAATGAATAATGTTGTTAAGAAGAGGATCTATGACCTCTGGAAGCATCTCTTTTAGTAGTTTAGTTGTTATAGGGTCGATCATACATGTTGTTGATTTAGATGATTTAACAGGTTTAGCCAATTCTTCTTCTCCTATAGCAGTGAATGAATGTCATTTTGATGTGATACAGTAGGAGATGGCTGCATGGTTATAATTTTTTTCCTAATATTATCAATCTTACAAGTAATGAAGTTAATAAAGTCATTACTGCTGTGCTGTTGGCAGACATCAGAAGTTGAAGCTTTATTTTTTTTTTGGTTAATTTAGCCACTGTATCGAATAAATACCTAGGGTTGTGTTTGTTTTCTTCTAAGAGAGTCGAGAAATAAGCAGATCTAGCAGTTTTTACGGCCTTTCTGTATGAAATCATGCTCTCTTTCCATGAAATGCGAAAAACTGCGCTCCATTTTTCTGGCTGCTGTTTTAAGGGCCCGGGTGTGCTCGTTGTACCACGGCGTTGGACTATTTTCTTTAATCTTCTTTAAGCGCAGAGGAGCAACTGTGTCTAAAGTGCTGGAAAAGAGAGAGTCAATAGTTTCTGTTGCAACATCGAGTTCCTCTGGGCTATCTGGGATGCTGAGGAGATGAAACTGATGAGGAAGATTATTTACAAAGAAATCTTTAGTCGCAGCAGTGATAGTCCTGCCATATTTGAAGCGAGGGGACGGCTTTGCAGTCTTTGATACATTAAGTATACATGATACTAGGTAATGATCTGAGATGTCATCGCTCTGCTGCAGAATTTCAACGGTATCAACATTTATTCCATGCGACAATATTAGGTCTAGAGTATGATTACGGCAATGAGTGGGTCCTGATACGTGTTGCCTAACTCCAATAGAGTTTAGAATGTCTCTAAATGCCAATCCCAATGCGTCTTTTTCATTGTCTACATGGATATTAAAATCACCAACAATTAGTACTTTATCTGCTGCCAGTACTAACTCTGATAGAAAATCAGCAAATTCTCTGGTAAAGTGTGTATTGTGCCCTGGTGGCCTGTATACAGTAGCCAACACAAATGTCAAACAGGATTTATCAAGTTCACTACATAACGTTACGTAAAGCACCAAAACTTCAAAATAATTATATTTGAAACTAGACTTCTGAGTAATACTGAAGATATTATTATAAATTACAGCAACACCTCCCCCTTTAGATATTATCTAGGTGAAAGAGTCTCTATGTGCTGGGATTTATCTGACTTCTGTGACGCGAGACAGCTAGCAGACGGTCGGGAAAGCCAGTCCGTCTGCTTCCTGACCTGGGCCCTAGTTAGTCAAGGTTTAGCTTTAAGACTATGTGCCAAATTACTAGAGAGAAGAGCGGCACCACCCCAGGAGGGATGGATACCATCTCTTTTCAACAGGTCAGGTCTGCCCCAAAAGCTTTTCCAATTGTCTATGAACCCTATGTTATTTTGCGGACACCACATAGACAACCAGCCATTGAGTGATGATAGTCTGCCAAGTATCTCATCACTCCTTTTAACGGGGAGGGGACCAGAGCAAAAAATATGATTAGCCATCGTACTTGCGAGTTCACACACCTTTTTAATGTTAATTTTGGTGATCTCTGACTGGCGAAGTCGAACATCATTAGTGCCGCGTGAATAATAATCTTAGAAAATTTACGATTAGCATTAGCCAGTACTTTTAAATTTGCTTTGATGTCAGGCGCTCTGGCTCCCGGTAAACATGTGACTATGGTGGCTGGTGTCTCTATTTTCACGTTTCGTGTAATAGAATCACCAATAACTAGGGCACTTTCAACAGGATTCTCAGTGGGTGCATCACTGAGTGGGGAGAACCTGTTTGATTTTCTAATTGTAATGGAAGAGTGTTTTTTTTATTCGCGACTATGCCGTCTCACTGTCACCCAGTTGCCCTGCTGCACGGGCTCTACAGCCGGAACCGAACAATGTACAGAGTTCACTAAACTAAGCGCATCCAAAGCAGTGTCTAAAGCTGTTAAATTCTCACTACCCTCAAATAAAGTCTGGATGCGTGTCTCTAATTCTGAAATCTTCTCCGTCAGCCTGACTATCTCCTTACATGTGAAGCCCTGTTCCCCAACGGAGACAGATATACTAAACATGAAACATGTAGTGCAGGTGACAATAAAAGGAGAAGAAGACATGGCTTACCGTATTTGTTGATTAATCCAACTCACCACAGTTGTTTGATGGACTAGTAAAGGCACGAGAGACAAAACAGGAAACCCGGATGCACTTATGGCAGGCTAACAGGCTAGCGAAATGCTAACGCGTTGTGATAGTGATTTAGATTAAAAGCTAGCAATGTCAAATTTAACGTGATAGGCAATATTAAACAATATATGATGATGAGTAAGTTATATTTAGCAGTATAAACAACAAAGAAAAGATATCAAATAGAGATTCAAAAGCAAAGCTGTACAGAGCTGCAAACACTGCAGCGAGGCAGACAGGAGCAATCGAGCAAATCTGGTCTAAATAACAAAAAGTGTAAGGTGACAAAAATAACTGGTTATAACCATAAATATATTGCTACATACACAATACAATATAAAGTTGTGGGAATGTATTATTAATCTTAACTTCAATTCTAACACGTAAAAATAAAGATTAAACTGACAAAATTAAATCAGAGGTACATACAAAGCCTAGATAGAAGGGTCTTCAAATATTGTCTTGGACAAAAGAGAGTCATTTAAACTTGTGTAGTTTAAATAATTTAAAGACTTATTAGGTCCATGGAAGTTGGCAGAGGCCCAAGAGAACCACGCATAACCAATTTGTCACGGATCAGCCAGGCTCCGCCATCAGCCAATCACAGCCGAGTTTATCTGCAGCCCTAATTAAACACACCTGAAGCTAATCGAGGATCAATGAAAACTTCCAGACAGGTGTGTTGGAGTTAAACTCTGCGTGAAGTGGAATAAACAACTATGAACTATGGCCATCAGTTCTCAGTTCATTTTCCATGAAATTACATAGGATTTTAGTGACAAGTTTATCTTCTTTTCCAAAGAAAATTTCTTTAAAGCTACAGATTCACCATTTGTAGATCTTAATGTCTTTAAATATCACAAAATAGCCATGCCAGTCACTTTCTCGTAAACACAAGATGTCGTTGTTTGTGATTGTGTTTCAGTGAGAACAAACTAAACTTAATGGAGATCAGTTACATTACTCAAATTTAACTTCTTACTGCACACCCCCCATTTTGGCAAGCATTTTGGCATAAATGATATACCCAAAATAAAAAGGCTGCTGCTCATAAGTCATTCTGAATAGACACATAACAACATATATTTAGAAAACCATCACTTGAGAGTTCTACAGCTCAAGACTGTTATTGATATGGAGATACTGTATATAAGCTCATAAAAAAAGAAAAAAGTAAAAAAAATATTAAGACTATATTTTATAAATGTATACAAATATTATGTGGATGTGGTATAACAACTTATAACCACAATTAAAGTGAAGCCACAAGTGTGGTCACGCTTCATCTGAGGATGATATCTCTAAAACTATGAATTTTATGAAGCATTTCCTAAGACCATGTCATGTGAGTTTTTAGAGAAGGCTAATATATATGCCCTGTAAACACCTACTTGCACTCTACCGTCCATGTCTGGTGGGGCGAACTGACCCATTCACGTTTCTATTGTTCTCACTCGTCAAACCTTTCACACTTCTGTCGCGTATGAGAGCTAATCCTCATTATCCTTTTATCCTTTATCCTATTCTTTTATTCTGTTGTTTGTTTTATTAGCCTTTATTCTGGCATTATGGCTTGTCCATCTACACCACTTTGATCCCACTATACATGAATCCACCCATTATCTGAAGTCTTTCTAGAAAAGAAAACAAAAAAGTATTCTTAGGATTTCATGTGAATTCTTTTAACAAATTAGTTTATAGAATAGCTCCTGGAATTATAGCTACAATTAGTATCAAGCTGCACAACACAATTTAAAAGATTAATATTACGCTTTTACTGAACTCACTTTAAACCATTGAGTGTGTGTATTAACTTCCAAACACAATCTAATGTGGATTTTAGTCATATAATGATGTTGAAATATGTTATATTCAGCAATTTATACGTAGCTAATCGCTACACCTGCTTAGCATTTAATGTAATGTATAATGTAAACATCCATTATTGATATGAAAATCGCACCAATCGCATGAAAATCACACACAAATCACACACACTTCTTGTTTCACGTGTAGAAATGTAGAAATGTTTCTTTGGGTTTGCTTTTCATGTAGCTCAGAACGAGGAAGAGTACAGAACGGCGTCATCCAGAAAGGCTGGAGTTATGCCACGTAAGATGATTGACAGCTGCTGGCTGAATGCGAGAGAGCGCTGAGATCTGAACTGATGCAAACCAGTAACAGGAGAGACAGAGCGCGTGTTTTCTCTCTAATGAGGAAGCATCAATTAGGCTATGTTCACACTGTCAGTCCAAATCCGATTTTTTTCTGTATCCGATTGGAATTTGATCAAAAATGATTGACTGTCCACATTGTGTATCGCAATTTTTCAGATCTGATTTGTGTCCATGCTGCTTTTTTGTTTTCCGGAATAGCAGCATTGGTTTCTATGGCAATGACGTTGTGTTGGTAGGTATATGCCAAAAACAACAACATAACATTGTGTAGCCGCCGTGCTGGACCACTGCGTCTTCTGAGGCAGTGGCAGAACCGTAGGAGGAACTACTAAAACTACTGAAACTACTAAAAACCAGACAAAAGTAATTGGTAATGAAACTTTGTAAAGAAAGACTACGTGCATGCGCACATACGCATTCAAACGTGCATGCTTATATACTAAACACATAATATACATGTGCATGCCGTCACCATTTTCACGGAGGTGATAGCGGTATCTATTTCAAAGTTTGCATTCTCAGGCCACCAAAACCCTGTGGACGTGTAAATGAACGGCCACAACGCATTACAAGTTTTCAGTTTAAACCGGGGTTGTGTAAACGGCTCCTACATTTTTACAACAGAAATGAATTAACGTTGAACTTAACGCTTAACTAGTCATTGGACAATGACTTTCGTCTAGATCTGCTGTACTGCCAAAAAATCTTCGTCGCATTAATTTCCAGTTGTCACTGTAAAGCTGGGTCTCATTTACTAAATTTGTGCATGAAATGTGCGTAAGAAACAAATCACGATTCACCAATTTTAGTAATAAAATGTATTCTATATTTACGAAGACAAAACAGAAGGTCTGCACTCTAAAATAGTTTAGAGACATAAAGACAAAAGTAGCTCTGTTCCTTGCTGTTCTGTTCGGATCCTTGGAAACTACTAAAAACCAGACAAAAGTAATTGCTAATGAAACTTTGTACAGAAAGACTACGCGCCTGCGCAAACGCATTTGAAACCTATTTCAAAGTTTGTGTTCTCAGGCCACCAAAAGGTCGTTGTTGTGTAAATGAACGGCCTGAGCGCATTAAAAGTTTTCTGTTTTCAGTTGAAAGTGGTGTCACCCACTAGTGTTCTCCAGAGATGCATACCTGCATGATCTTGTGCTCATCAACTACAAATCACTGTTACTTCAATGTCACCGTCTCCACCCATGTGTGCTGTCGACTTTCATCAAAATTCCAATGCTGATCCAACGTACTTTAAACATTTAAAAAATGTCAGTCTCAACCAAAATGATGGTTTAGATCAAAACTTAACATTGTATCAATGTCACCATGCTATCAGTGACGTTACTGACAGAGTTTCTCTGTTCCACAACTCAACCCATTCATTAGTAAAATAGAACATTTAAAAGCATTTTAACTGCAGTACTACACAAAACTGCACTTATTACAGCATAGACTGGAGAAAAACTGCATCACCGCAGTTAATTGTTGTAAAGGTCCCTGTGCTGACATGTGAGAAATGCTAAAGCTCTCACTGCTGGATTACAGCTGCAGTTACTACTGCTTGACCTGGTGAGATTAAACTAGAGCCCCTGGTCTCTGAGGCCTAAGATAGCTGAGTTAAAGCATGAAAGAATGTGCAGGTTTAGCCTAGCATGACCTGCCCAGTTTCATTGCACCACTTTAATTGCTTTGAGGCTCAGGGAAGGCAGGAGGGAGACCTACAGCATGTATAACCATGATATCTGAAGTCGATAATAAATAATACAACAAGATACGTTTTATATCTCATGGGTCCAGCAAGGCAAGAGCAGGCAGAGTTCCACTCCTCCACTAACCCACGAGAGCAGACAAACTGATGTATAGAAATGAGAAAGTAGTAAAAACTGTCGACGTTAAAGTGACCAAAGCAATGTGGGTAGACTGTGGCTCTTTTGAAATTACAATGAGTAGTTACAAAAAAGTGGCCTGTAATTGGCCATTGAATTGCTTGTTAGCCCATGTTGTCAAGGTTTGGATACAGCACTTCTGTGTAAATAACTGACATTGTTCTGAGCTGTTCTGTGGTCGGCCTAGTGGAGCTACACGCCATTTCTTCGAAGCTTCCAGGAAAGCGGCCAAAAAAACTCTAGTTCTCATTAGCAACACTGAATTGTGCCATTGTCCTGCTGTCAACACCAGTCCCTCATTGGAATCAAACAAAACCTCATTTTGTCAAACAGCGATTCAAACAGCGCACCTGAAAATCAGCCTTGTGCTGCAGTAGACATTGACAGTCAAGCCTTCGGGTTTGTTTTCTGTGTGAGCTTATAATATTGCTGTTTTACAGAAGGATTTCATCAGCAAAGTACTTCGCCAACACTCAGCAAAAAGCATTATTAGGGGTGTAACGATACATTGTTATATTGAGATATAAAAATATGAAGGGCGCCCTGTCTGCACCCTTTTTAAATCAGAAAATCTAAGTAAAGATTAACTGATTGGTTTGAGTGGCATTTTCGTCAAGCAAAAAAAGGCGAGGCAATTCTTAATAGACTTTTCCCTCATGTCCTCCACTTCTGCAGTTTTCTTTCTCTGCTTCCATTCACTCATTTCCTAAAGTCATCTTAAATGTTGAACTGTCAATACAACTGAAACATTAGAGAGAACATCACATAAGCTGACTTCATAAATTGGTGTTGATTTTCTTAAAATGTTTTAGTTTGAACTCACCATTATGGAAATCAGTGTTCCCTTTGGTTGGGCTCTTGAACTTCATTTATATATATAAAAAAAAAAAATATATATATATATATATATAAAATGAATGATGTGTAACATCATTTCATGTCAAATAATGATCTTTTACATTTTTGTTGCTCACACTTAGGTCATAATCACCTTGTGAAACTTTTAATTGTGTTAATATAATCCCTCTAAATATTCGTGACAATATCTTGTAATTGATCATGCTTCAGTCACACACAGACTTCAACATTCAGCATCAAAACACAACAATGGAAGCAATACATTTTATCTAAAGTAAATGATCAAGTCCTCTCTACAGTTCTTGTTTAGTTACTAGAGCTCTAGAGTAAGTGAACTATACTAACTAAGCATTTGTCAGCACAACGCACTATTCCTATTACACTACTTGTTTATCTAAGGCAATCGGTTTGCCTGCTTTTTAAAGTATACAACTATAAAACTACTTTTTGAGTCTTGAATTTTTAATTATTAAACCATATAACTTTTATTTTGGTGTCACTCTAAAACACTGAAAACACTGTTAACATGATAATGAACATGTAAGTTATACAGTGTACGTGCAATGATATTTATTTAATTGAATCGCAATTTAATAATCATACTAATTCTTATTCTTATTGTGATTTTATTTAGATAATTTTAGCCCTACACAAGAACATGGATTAGGAGAAAATTAAAAAAAGAAAATGACAGAATTGAAACAGACACACACAGTAAGTTCTGGCTGAAAAACATTCACACGTTCACCTTCATTACATTCTCGTTATGAGGCTGACATGTGAAATGCAGAAAATCCCAGTAAAATCAATGCATCACTGTTTGCATTTATATGGGCTTCTCAGCACAGACACGCTCATCAGATGAACAGCGGCTGATAGAGGAAGAACGAATGTAGGACGATGTCAAACACATCAGTAGATTAGCAGAGGCTGAGACAGACACAGCTGTCACTGACTTCTTTATAAGAGCTAATGAGACTGTATGTGCTGCCCATGTTTGGGTCGGTTCAACACTGACGTGTTCTGAGAACATTATTATGTGCAGAGTGAGATGATTGTGACCGATTTGAATGACTGCGGTGGAAAGATGCATATGGGGCACGGCAGGGTTCGTACTATGATTTGAGTCTTAGTGCAACAAATGTTATTTACACCCTTTGTTTGCTTTTAGTGGATTAAGGAGAAAGAGATCATCACAGATGACAGACAGACAGACAGACTGATGAACGAATAGACACATAGATAGACAGATAGAAAGACTCTGACGTAGATAGAAAGACTCAAAGCAGCACAGCAGTAATGACTTTTTGAATTTCTTAACTTGCAAGAGTGATACTATTGCAGAGAAAATGAAAACCATATAACCGTCTACTACAGTATCACATCAGACGTCATGCTCTAGACACCCTGAGCAACAGTTACATTCATTCATTGCTATAGGAGAGGCTATTATTAAAACTCTTATTAAAAAAACGCAACTTGATCCTAGAGAATTAGTCAATTACAGGCCGATCTCAAATCTACCCTTTCTGTTCCTTTTTAGAAAGAAATGGTATCTGTGAGGTTTTCCAGTCAGGATTTAGACCACATCATAGTACTGAGACTGCTCTCATTAGAGTTACAAATGATTTACTCTTATCATCCGATCGTGGTTGTATCTCTCTGTTAGAGTTACTCGATCTTAGCGCTGCATTTGATACCATCGACCACAACATTCTTTTGAATAGACTCGAAAATTATGTTGGCATTAGTGGAATTGATTTGGCATGGTTTAAATCATACTTATCTGACCGTTATCAGTTTGTAGCAGTAAATGAAGAGATGTCACACCGATCACAAGTTCAGTATGGAGTACCGCAGGGCTCAGTGCTAGGACCGTTGCTCTTCACCCTGTACATGCTACCACTGGGAGATATCATTAGGAAGCATGGCGTTAGTTTTCATTGTTATGCTGACGATACTCAGCTCTATATTTCTTCACGCCCTGACGAAACTTACCAATTCACAAGATTAACGGAATGCATAGCAAAATTGGATGACTAGTAATTTCCTGCAACTTAATTCTGAAAAAAATATTATTGGACCAAAAAACTCCACATGTAGTAACCTAGAATACTGTCTAACACTTGATGGCTGCTCTGTCAAGTCCTCGTCGTCAGTTAGGAACCTGGGTGTGCTCTTTGATACCAATCTCTCATTTGAAAGTCACGTTTCTAGCATCTGTAAAACTGCATTCTACCATCTTAAAAATATATCTAGACTACGACATACTATATGACCATAACAAACGAAATAAACTTCTGTTTTTCTTACAAAAGTGTTGGTTTCTCATTTAAACATTAAACTCAAAATAAATACATAAATCAACTCATCACATCCAGATATTCACTGTCCAGCAATACAGGATGTAATAAACCCATCAATCGTCACAGGAGTAAAATAACAACAAAATCCACTCAATATCTTCCTCTTCCAACGGATATGAAGAGTTTTAAACACTATTTTCAAGGTTTTACTCAGTTATTTCTATTTTCTTGATAACTAAATCTAAATATAATAATAAATATAAATCTAAACTAAATATTTATTCTTTACAATTTATTCTATGGAAATTATTTGTTGACATCTCCAATCATTGATTATTTTGTGAACCTCATTAATAGTTTGTATTAATGTATATTATAAAACGTATTTAGTCTGGGTTACATACTCACTAATACATGCATTGTTAGCTCTTGCAACTGTTTTAAAAAGTTTATATCAGTTTGATGTGCTCTGAATGACTGTGTGGAAGGATTATTCTATATACTCTTGTTTTTAGTTCCACCTGAATGAAGCTAATGTTTTAGGTGGGTCCTGATAAAACAATCCTGGAATTATCTGGTATATATATTCTATATATAGAATATTAGAATTTACATTGACTGATTTTACATTTGCCTTTAAATTAATAATGGATTTCCGTATTGCAAATTATGCTCAGATCTTTGAACTCAGTGTCTGTCATTTGAATGTGTGGAGAACACTTTATCTGTAATAAACTTTGACTCCTGGTGTTCATTTCCATACTACACGCTGGTATCTCTTCAGATCAGCTGTGTTTTTCAACAGTAGTTCTAGGAAAATGTGATGGGTCATGCAGGATTCAAAGCCAGACCCTTTAATGTGTATAATGAACATGGGAAGGCATTTTTCCTCATGTTCCTCAGTTATCCATGGCATGTGGCACTGGCGTATTCACTTTTCAAGATGTCGTTTATGGCTCATTAAAGTGACATGTAATAAAGTGCTATTGGATAATGCATACGCCGTAGTCAACGCTACACTTTATTTGATATCGAGTTCCTGTAGCTCAAAAAGTAAAGGATGACACTACTAAGGTCATGAGCTTGATTCCCAGGGAAGGCATGACCTGATAGAATGTATGCTATAGCGTAATTGCAATCCCAGATAGCATCTCTGAGACGTCTGTTTTGATGTGCATCTTTTCATCTGGAAGACATATTTTTTTGAGTGTTTGCTCATTTGCAGTGCATCTATTAAACGTTTCCTGACAGATGTTAAATGGACATTTAGAAAATAGAAGATGTTTATCATTTAGAATGTATGTAAAACTGACTTTATAAAGACATTTATCAGATCTTTGTACACAGCAGATGCTTTTCAGATGAAGAGCTCTAAAAGACATCTTGGAGACGTACGTGCTATCTGGGATGTGAATCACTTGCAGTTTTCTTAATATGCTCCTAAAGAGTGTACCCAGCAAACACAGGACGTCAATGTGACGTCAGTCAGACGTTTTGGTTGAAAACAAATGTCGGGTTGGCGTCTAAACCCAGCGTTTGCTTGACGTCAAGCTCCAAAGTCAGACAGACGTTGAATTTTGGTTGGAATAAGCACCACGCTGCAAAAAAAGATGAAATGCATGGCAGCACATTAAATCTCTGAAGATCTCAGCAGAGGAGGATTAAACAACTCCACAAACAGCATTACTAGCTTCACGCATTACTAACCAGACTGACTATTTCTGTCAGACGTCTACAGAAGCTCTTATTGAGGATTAACAGAGGTTTAGATGTTGATGTTTTATTGAAATGAATAGTTTTGTTAGAAGTCACCATTATGGCGATCAGTGTTTCCTTTAGTTGGGTAGCTTGACAACATACGTTTTTCCCTGGCTGCTGTAACTGTGTTTGTCATGGCAAGAAAATCAAGAGAAAATGTGATCAGGTGATATAGTTTAGTAATAATTCACTAGTCTTATCTCTGACCTAACATGGTTGTTTGTTATTAATATATTATATTCACCAACAATACTTTCTTGTCACAGATCAGATATTCTGATTTTTAAAATACATTATGAGAAAAAATATTTTTACATACACACATATCTCAATAATGGTGACATGCTTCTTGCAGCAAAGCATCCTGGGAGCCACTATAGTATAAAACTCTGGACTCCCAGCATGCATTGCAGCATGACATCATTGTTGAAATTCATATGCTGATTCTTGATGAGAATCAAAAAAAGTATTGTTGGTGAATATAATCTATTAATGACAAACAACCACTTTAGGTCAGAGATAAGCTTGATTTTGAAGTGAATTATTCTACGTTATGATGCTGAAAACTATACCAACTGATCATCTTTGTTTCTGGCTTCTTTCGCAACAAATGATGTGTTTTGGTAAACACTGTTACAAAGACCACAAACTCACATAAAAAGCAGAGTCAAACTGCCCAACTAAATGAAACACTGATCTCCATAATGGTGACCAAACATTTTCAATAAAATATCAACATCTAAACCTCTATTGGTTCTCAATAATATCTTCTGTAGATGCCTGTAGAAGTCAATCTGGTAATAAGTAATGCTGTACGACCGTGCATTTCACCTTTTTTAGGGAGTTTTTCCTCGAAATACAACTTTATTCTCAAAATGTTACAATTTTATTCTCTATATTTTATTTCAACCTTTTTCTTGAAATGTAAAGAGTTTAACATTATAATTGTCACGGTTAATGAATTCACTGACTCATTCTCGCTCTGTGTGTATGTGTGTGTGTGGGTGTGGCCACTGATTACCACTTGGCTGATTATCAGCGCCAGCTGCCACTCATTATCTGTGTGTATTTATACTCATTGTCATTCGCCTTGTGTTTGTCAGATCGTTGAATTTTGTTCCTGTGTTTGTCTGTCTCCTGGCCGTTCTCCTGAGTTTGTAGTGGATTCCCTGTTGGATTTTCTGATTGCTCTGCCTGTTTTCCCTGAGGATCATCTGGGATTGTTCCCGTCTGTGTTCAGCGGTGACTGGACTCCTGATCACTCCCTTCACTTCCACGGAGGATCTGGGTTGCCAATGGATTGACTTTTCAAGCACCAATTCTGCATCTGACCCTGTTACACTACTCTCATCAGTGACTATCAATAAACATCATTGTTTCACTTTCAATTGAATCCTCTGTCTCATTTCATGTGACAATAATGTTTACCCCCGAGATGGTTTTATTTAGTTTATTATTGCCTGGTCCTAATCGTCTCCCATAAAATCCGGCCCTGCATGTTTTAATTTGTATTATTATTGTTTCCTGTTTTACTTCATTGATTTTCTAATATGAAATGAAAACGTAGTGTAAACCTATAACAGACAGACACGCTCGCTTTCTATTTCTCTCTCGTTCTCTCTCTCCCTCTCTTTACCTCGTCTGATGGCAATTTTATCTACAGCAGTAAGAAGAATCTGACAATAACATTTTTTGGCCCATCATCCTAATGGTCAATAAACTGAAAGGTCAGTCATTTCAGGTCCAGATATTGCTCACGATGGTGGAGAGAATGGTCTGAATACGAGGGCGAGAGATTGGTTAGCAAATCGCAATATGAAGCTTTACACAGTCCCGTCAAGCGCTATAACCTTTGATGGCGAGAAATTTGGGGACAAAACATTTCATCCATTTACTGCAGGGCCCTCTTTTTCACACTCTGGAGCTGTGTAAAGGTCAGCTATAGAGTGACTTTATAACAGTGTGCTGATATCCTGCACAACAAACATATGAACCTTTCCTGTCACATGCTTTTGTAAGGGTGGGTTGCCTACAGTGGTTCAGGCTGCAGGGTTGCCGAAAGACTAAAGAAACGTTATGAGCAAGATGGTAGAAAACTGTACATTTCTCGTCTATATCCACCCACTGTACTTATACCAACGACGGAAATAAGTGCAGTTACAATAGCTAAATATGTGGGAGAGCGTTGCTATAGTGTGACTATATTGTATTGCAATAGGAAGCACTTCAAAGTCAATACCAAATCAAAACTAGTTAGCAATCATTTATAATTGAAAGAATTTAATGACAAAATCTGGTTATGGTTACACTTAAAATAGATGTATGAGATGATAAAAACTTACACCATTAATCGTACCCAGCATGAATAGAATGTTACCTGAGGGATAGAAAGAGAGAGAGGGAGAGAGAGAAAGAGGCAAAGAGAAGAAGAGAACAAAGAAGAGAAGAGCCAAAGAGAAGGCCCCCAAAAAGAGAGAGAGACAGAGAATAAAAAGAAGAGAGAGCAACAGTTACAACCTTCTTTTATAGTTCCTTGACCATGTAACTCAAACCCTATTGTGAGTCATTCAAACTGACCAATCAGACCAAACTTAAGGGGTGACACACCTTTGGCCTACAGGCCTTCAGAATCTCTTTGTCTTTAGGAATTCCAAATGGCCCTTCTGATAAGAGAGATGGGGGTTGAAAACAGTAAAGCAGTATGTCTTTGTTCAATTGCAAATATCAAATATCTTTGATTATTTTCAATCCTACAATTCCCCCCTTGGCACCGTTGGCCACAATCATTGAGTCCAAAGGTGGCACAGTCCACGAAGACATGCTTTCTGTTGTGTGTAGATGTCATCTTCAGACTTCTCGTCCAGACTTGTTGCAAAAGCAGCTGGTCAGTCTTCAGTCTTTGTTCTCATTTCAGTCCTGCATGAGAAGGCTCCATCAAATGGTGTTGCATCATTCCTTGATATGCAAAGCGTCCATTGAATGCTTCACACCTCGAGAACAGTCACTGAAGATGAGAGCAAACGCTTGTCCCTCTTTCTGAGGCAGGACACAGGATGTGAACTTGTGCAGCAGGGATCCTGTGATTAAAAGAACATATAGCACAACAAAGAGCAAAAGCATACATGGCATTTGTCATTGGTCAGAAGTTTGATGTGGTCAGATTAAAATAGTCTCTGGCAATAAGCCCTTAAATCGATGTACTTAATAAAGTGGTCAAGGTTGAGAATAAAAGAAGATCTCACAAGCTCTTACATTGTTTCTGGAAACATTAAACATAAATTGCATTATAACAAAACAACAATCATTGTTGGTTTTAAACCCCCCTTTTCATGAAGAGTATCAGCAAAATATTCTGTGTAACCAAATACAGAGATTCAATTGAATAGATGTCCAAAAACATTGTTGCAAGTCAAATGGACAAAATACAAAGAAGCAGAAATCAAATAAGTTCAAAATCAAATGCATTGTTACAATACAATGATAAAATCACGTAGGTAAGAATGAGAAATACTCTTTTGATATTTAACTCGGTGAGACAAATAATAACTAACTGATTTAGTAAATCTAAAGAAAAACAAAACAAACAATAACTGGAAGAAATTCACAGTTATAGTACAGTCTAGACGTAAAGACTTTTTGACATTTTGTGAGGCAGATGTAGATTTGACTTTGTGTGTGAAGATCAAATCTATGTGGCTGTATTTAGCTGTGGCTATGTGTAAATCATGCCCCAAACATGGTGAGGAGGGTTTACAATTGTGATGTAAATCTGGTCCTGTTGTTGTAACAGGGAGCCAGCATGAGAATGTGAGTGAGGTGTGACTGGCTCAAAATCTTCCCACACCAATGTTTGTGTTAAGGAGCATGATAAAGTGCAAAGGTCAGAGTTACTGAATCCTGCTGTGATGAAAGCATTTTCATGGTTAATGCAATTGTAAATTACACTGTAGCCACATGGCAATTCTGTGCTCCTGTACATGGGTGTACTGCAGCTATATAGGAAATAGCAGAGTGTTCCACTTAGGAGACAAACAAATTCAACATAGAAACACATGCAACTTGAAATTGCTATACAATTCCAGTATTAAAGTTATTCCAGTTTACACAAGATACATGGCCTAGAATGCAGAGCATCTACAACCTTTATCCTAAGTGTCTCATACAACACTTACAGTAAAGCAATCATGTGTTTTAAAGAATAAACTTAACTAGTCTATGTGTATCAAGTAGCACAAACAACTATAATGTGTGTTCAATGAGCACAGTGTGTTAAGTACAATTACAAATTTGGAAATACAAACAGGATCATTGCAATTTGGATGTTTAACTATTAAACTCATTGCTATGAGGCTGCTAGCCCACTAGCCAGTGAGGTTAATAGCTGAAGGCCTTGCATGAACACTGCAGTTAACTCACTGAGAGTTTTACCTGCAAATGAGCGCTGATCTTTGCCCTTAGAAAGTAATTTCCTATTTTTCTGAAAATAAGGTGGAGGTCGACCCCTACCCAGTGACCAGCATTTTTCCTCTGAATGGCCTATTTTCTGACAGGAACTGCAAAACCTGTTCTCTTTGCCATTGGGTTGTCTGCTATGTTCTCCTGGAGTTTGAGGATATTCATGACTCTCTAATGCTTGCACACCATGCGTTCTGGTACATGACTCTGCGCTATTACACTGCTGCATCACCTTAAGAACTGAAATAGGCACACTTTCTTGAGTTGCACATGCATTTTCTGAACTAAACGTTTCAGATTCATTAGAGCAAGTCACCTCATCTAAGAAGTGAACATGCTTTTTAGTCCCATCGCTGTTAAGCGTTTTGGGAGGCATGAACTTTTTAGCTATTAGCTTAGCCTTAAGATCTGCAATGGTCTCCTTGTGATTTTTACACTTTTCAGTCAGGGCTAACTGCTCAGCTAGTAATTTATCTAGCTGTGCTTGAAGATCTTGAATCTTTGCCTCAGACTTTTGTGCCTCTGCGTTTTTAGAATGCACTTCTTTACATTTAACATCTAGACTTGATAATAGAAATGGTGTCACATTATGTAGCCTTTTAAAACTTATGAAGTTTAAAGCCTCAATTATTTCACCATGTTTTGATTTCTTTTGGTGTTTGCCAATTATGTCCCACCATTTAAGCATTTCATCATCTGAACTTTTAATTCCAATATACTCTTTCTTCAGTTTGGACAAGGTAGGCTCAACTTTTCACTCCATAAAGCAAACAATACGTCACTGTTATCAGAAATTTTCCCTTCCATCCCCGAGGAGATACTCGGAATATTCTCGGTTTGTACAGTAATGGGACTATTGAAGCTGTTTAAAACCTTCTACGTTCTGTTTCATGCAATTCATAAACAATGAAAACAGACTTACCCATTCCTTGGTCAGAAGGTCAGCTTTAATCCATTCACAAGATCAACTGTGAAAACATTTCCTCATTCTGATGACCGATCAAAATAAATGTCAGAAAATTCACTGCAAGGGATCCCGGGTTTCAGCACCATCTGTAAGGGTGGGCCGCCTACAGTGGTTCAGGCTGCAGGGTTGCCGAAAGACTAAAGAAACTTTATGAGCAAGATGGTAGAAAACTGTACATTTCTCGTCTATATCCACCCACTGTACTTATACCAACGACGGAAATAAGTGCAGTTACAATAGCTAAATATGTGGGAGAGCGTTGCTATAGTGTGACTATATTGTATTGCAATAGGAAGCACTTCAAAGTCAATACCAAATCAAAACTAGTTAGCAATCATTTATAATTGAAAGAATTTAATGACAAAATCTGGTTATGGTTACACTTAAAATAGATGTATGAGATGATAAAAACTTACACCATTAATCGTACCCAGCATGAATAGAATGTTACCTGAGGGATAGAAAGAGAGAGAGAAGGAGAGAGAGAGCAAAAGAGACAGAGAAGAAGAGAGCAAAGAAGAGAAGAGCCAAAGAGAAGGCCCCCAAGAAGAGAGAGAGACAGAGAATCAAGAGAGCCAGAGAATAAAAAGAAGAGAGAGCAACAGTTACAACCTTCTTTTATAGTTCCTTGACCATGTAACTCAAACCCTATTGTGAGTCATTCAAACTGACCAATCAGACCAAACTTAAGGGGTGACACACCTTTGGCCTACAGGCCTTCAGAATCTTTGATTATTTTCAATCCTACACTTTCCCTGATAATGCTAGCATACATTAGCATTGTGAGATCAAATGTTTTGATTGGAAGGTGTTTGTGCTGGCAGGTGACAAATCACCATGTTGTACAAAAACAAAATGTTACACAATGTACGTATGGGACGGTAAACAATTTCAAGATTAACAGTCATGATGTTTTCAGGATATCATATTTAAATATGATAATAAACATAACAACAATGTATTATGATGCCCTTCACACCTCTAGTGTTTGCATGTTTACACACACACACACACACACACACACACACACACACACACACACACACACACACAGGACCTTAGAACCTCCATCTCTCTCTCTCATTTGACTCATCTTCTCAAGCAGCCAATAAGTAATGACCTAAAATCTTCTTAGCTACACCCTAGCAACCAGTTACAGAACCCTAGCAACCACCCCACATACCATTGAAAAATAGAGGAGAGGGATATAAATGAATCAAAACCTCATAGAGACACGTGGTATTGGCTCTTTTGATTTGGGCAGACATGCAGTCTATTACTTTAACCAACCTGCTTACTGTCTAGCCACACCCTAGAAGCATTGTCAAGCACCCTAGCAACCCAAACGCAAAGAGGAATATCTTGTAATCTGAATGCCATGGAGGGATTGTGGTTGGTTTATATCATTCATACTAACAAGCAGCCTTTGGCGTATCGTCATTGGCAGCTGCCTAGCCACTCCCTAGCAACCAAACAGAGTACCCTAGCAACTGTTTAGCAAGACCTATAACTCTGCATCAAAACATCATAGAGACATGGGGGTTGGCTCTTTTGTCTCCTGCTAGCAAACAGGATTTCCATCATGCTACACATGCTAGCAGTGAATAGCTACATGCTAATAGCGATTAGCTACATGTTAAATCATGCTAATACCATGTTAAGAACTCTATAAAAACTCCATAATATCCATCTGTGACAATTACCAACTGCCTAGTAACACCATATCACACCCTATCAACCTCCTAGCAACAGCCTAGCAACACTTAGCAACTCCCAGAACTGCCTAGAAACCACCCAGAACACCCTTTCAACCTCCTAGCAACCACCCAGAACATCCTAGCAACCTCCTAGCAACCACCCAGAACACCCTAGCAACTCCCTAGCAACCACTCAGAACACCCTAGCAACCTCCTAGCAACCACCCAGAATACCATAGCAACCGCCTAGCAATGCCTTAGCAACCACCCAGAACACCCTAGCAACCGAGTGCAGAGTTTTGCCACTGCAAGCACTACTCACATTTTCTTCAGGAAATGTACATTCTAGTTAGATCTACTGTATATCATTTGTTTTTGCATGTTTGGATGAGACAGGTTTAGTTTATAGCCAAGTGACCCTGAAATAAACATTTCAGAATAAACAGCGACTCATGAAACCCAGAGTACACACCATTCCTGTAGAGATGGAGACATAAATTTGCTGAAATGCAGCAACCAATTTTGTTGTTGAATTTATTTATTTATTTTTGAATAATGATTACATAGTGTTTGTGGCAGTGCTGTGTACGTATTCCTCTTCTGTCACTGAGAGTGATGAGAAAGATCAGACTAATATACTGATGTACCTGCTGCAGGGCAGACATGTTTTCCATCTGGGCTTTGTGGCAGTAGATTACACTGGATTTTATTCATACCTGTGTTTAATCCACAGTTCTCATGGCACAGGCCTGGCTGAGTGAGACCACAGCAGTGCTTGAATAAACTAATATCAGATTAGTGGCGGAAGGACAATATTAAGCAAATGTCCAGTGTAACAGTTTAAGTGTCACTTGTGCTTTTCACCTCCCCAGCTCTGACAAAGTCCAATGAAATTCTGTCATTTTGAGGGAAAGAGAAAGGAAAAAAGACGTACGGAGGGAAAAATAGATCAATATTTAATTTTCTCTGCTGGTGAAATGTTCAGCGTCTAATCAGCAGGGACTGAGAAGATGACACCAGGAATGTCAATTAGATGATCATCTCTCCTCTTCATCAGTCACGTTACCCTGGAGGTCAAACCCAGGGTTCAGAGGTCAAATGTTTGCTAACTATTCAGTTAGGCCATTTATAGTCAAGGGGATCAGATGAGAAGACAAACTAGGACTAGAACTTTTGGTGCGCATCCAGAATCGTTTGATGTCGGAGTTGGGTTCACTTGGTTCTGCGTGTGTTCTCACTCACTTTCCTGACAAGCACATTTCTGCTCGCCTTCCATACAAATGAACTCCATGTCCTAACCAATCAGACCTCAAAATACCACCATAATGAATCAGGAAAAAGAAAATTCACATGATCTTGGGTACTAGTGCCCATCCCTAATCATTCCATTTATTTGTTTGTGCCTGTGAATCGACAAAGAAGACCAAGTTCAAGTTCAAGTTCGGTTTATTTCTAAAGCACAAAACGGCCACAGGCCGACCAAAGTGCTGTACAACAATAAAAAAATAAGAGTACACAGAAATTAAACAACAGACAGTTAAGAACAACAAAGAACCAGACAAATGAGAAGCACACAGGAAGTTTGGAGGAGAACAGCGCTCAAATTCAGGGGCATTTTGTGTGTTGATTTAAGTGTTTGGAAGCTGCAGGAAAGGACTAACAAAACAAGTGTACTTTGAGTTTGTGATGATTTAGTGCATTGTAGCATCATTATATACAAATATATATACTTTCTCTGTATTGAGTTGGTTTGTTCCTTAAATTTACCAACATTTTCTTGAAAATTAGTAGATTTATTGTTTGACCTGAACAAACGCAGCCTCTATAGAATGGACTACATACACACTTCTATCAATTAAGTGGGTAGAACAAAGACTGTGATTTGATGTTTGAACATGTCCTTGCCTGCACTCAAAGGTCCGATACATTCACCATTAGAACAGATGAACAGTCATTTCCTGAGTGAGAAGAGTGTAAACAAGACATGTGATCAGCTAATAGCTCATTTTTAGCTAACCAGCACAAGAGGAGGCCTATATATCGCCACCTTGGAATTAAAAGATTCTTTCTACACTTTTTGAGATATTGAGCTTAAAAATGTTTGCATTCCAAATAGCAAAAATTATATGGAGAACAAGTCTCGTTCATACTTAAAAATGACAGAGACCCCAAATGTATTCTAAATGTACAATATCAAAATCCTCTTCAAATTTTTGGGACAGGCCAGATGCAGTTAGACTTCCCACATGGAATAATACGGTTCTCTCTTGCAAAACATTAATTGAAGCAATAATTTTCAAGAAACATAAACAGTTTTAATTCAAACACAAAATTAGTGTTGTAACAATGTGTTGACATGTTAGAGAAAGTTACATTTAACATGACATTTATTTCATATTTTAGGACAAATATTTATTTTCTTGTTCAAGTTAAGCATAAACGGCAGTGGTAAATATGTATTCAGTGCAGATGGTCATTTTAGGCAGGAATATGGTGGATAATTAATCACGTTATTCCAGGAACCAATAGTTGAAGTTCCTTTTGGTTTAGACAGAAAGCCGCTCCCGTGATGATCGGTATGGATTAAGGAAAGTTTGTAGACCAACTTTGATGTTGGCTTGGGAAAGTAGTATTAATAACTTAAAGTTTGAAGGTTTTAAGTTTGAAATAGTTTTACGTTTTAGTTTATTGGTTTTAAAAGCTAGAATTTTAGATAGAGGGATAGATTTTTTGTTTTCAAAATAGTTACACAATGTACACAACTTAAAAAAAACAAAACAATAAAACAACAATAAAAAAAACAAAAATAAAAAAATAAAAAAAAACAATGTAAATAAGTTATCACAGAATAAGAATATTATTCATTTTTGTGAATAATTTTCACAAAAATGTCAGACAGAACCTTATAACTCCAAGGTGGCGGTACATACACTATATTGCCAAAAGTGTTGTGACACTTGCCTTTACATGCACATGCACTTTAATGCCATCCCATTCTTAATCCGTAGGGTTTAATATGGAGTTGGCCCACCCTTTGCAGCTATAACAGCTTTAACTCTTCTGGGAAGGCTTTCCACAAGGTTTAGGAGTGTGTTTATGGGAATTTTTGACCATTCTTCTAGAAGCGCATTTGTGAGGTCAGGCACTGATGTTGGACGAGAAGGCCTGGCTCGCAGTCTCCGCTCTAATTCATCCCAAAGGTGTTCTATCGGGATGAGGTCAGGACTCTGTGCAGGCCAGTCAAGTTCCTCCACACCAAACTCGCTCATCCATGTCTTTATGGACCGACGCTTTGTGCACTGGAGCACAGTCATGTTGGGACAGGAAGGGGCCGTCCCCAAACTGTTCCCACCAAGTTGGGAGCATGAAATTGTCCAAAATGTCTTGGTATGCTGAAGCATTAAGTAGCAGTCAGACAAGTACCGTTCCCCTGGCAACCACCAAACCCAGACTCGTCCATGGGATTGCAGACAGAGAAGCGTGATTGGTCACTCCAGAGAACACGTCTCACTGCTCTAGAGTCCAGAGTCATCTGAAGGCCACAGAAGTTTGTATTTTCTATAGCTATTGACTCTGCAGAAAGTTGGCGTCTTCTGCGCACTGTGACCCTCAGCATGCGCTGACCCCGCTCTGTGATTTTACGTGGCCTATCACTTCATGGCTGAGTTGCTGTTGTTCCCAATCGCTTCCACTTTGTTATAATCCCACTAACAGTTGAGCGTGGAATATTTAGTAGTGAGGAAATGTCAGGAATGGACTTATTGCACAGGTGGCAACCTATCACGGTACCACGCTTGAGTTCACTGAGCTCCTGAGAGCGACCCATTCTTTCACAAATGTTTGTAGAAGCGTCTGCAAGCCTAGTGCTTGATTTATACACCTGTGGCCATGAAGGGATTGAACACCTGAACTCAGTCATCTGGAGGGGTGTCCCAATACTTTTGGCAATATAGTGTATATATATATATAGCCACTATTTTTCCTCCATAGTTTTCAGCATCCCTCCGACTCCTCAGTCTTGGCTGGTTCCTATCCCAGCCAGGGATATCATGGGAGTACTCTGAGTTTGGGCCCTCTCCTCGGACAGCATGCCAAATACACATACTTTTTTATCTGATTTTTTGCGAGTGTGAACTGACGGAATTGACGGAATGAATTGACGGAGCTCCAAACTCAAACCATGCTGCATCAAAAAACAGGACTTGGTACAAGAAAAAGAGCACAGCAGCCACTGAAACATGCCTGACAACTTTGCACTCCTTCCTTTCCTCCACATTACTGAGGGCCAGAATCTCAGGCCTATTTTTGTGGCATAATGAGGCACAGAAGAATATCAGCGTGAACATTTGACTGAGGGCCGTAAATGCCCTTGTCCAACATGCTTAAGGAACTGCCTGATGACTTTTGCAGCTGTGATTCATTTGGAATTATTCCCTCTTCGATCCTAAACCCAGAGATTGACGCTCATCTCCTACGGGAGCTCAATTTAACAATCCCTTTCATTGTCACCAATGAAGAAATGGCCTGTGGCTCAGTCTGTTAGCTGTAATTTATTTATCTCTCTGTGTTTTTATGTTTTTGTGCTGCTCCTGAGGCTTTCTAGATCATTGATTTCCCACAGACAGCGGTCAGATGATGTCATAGTCCAGTTAGCACAAAACCGCCAATCACAGCTGCAGAAATGTGTTCAGAACAGAGTTTGAAAATACAGATAGAACATGAAATTAAAATATTATCTTATTTATAATAAGATAATAATATAATAAAGATAATATATAATTTCTTAATAATTGAATAAATACTAATGTACAGTAAATTAATTTAAACCAGCAATGTCATAACCTGACTATTCATGATCCAATCAAACTCCAGTGGATAGAATCTAGTCCTGCACTGCATTTATTTCCTGCTGATTATGTTTCACTTCAGAAATGTAAATAAGGTATAATTTTTGGTTGAATGTTTTCACATGTTAATGAAGGATCCCAATTTTTGCTAAAGAGTAACAGCACTGCAGTGATGATCCGTGAATAGGGCTCTTAAATGATCTATGGGTGAAATGTAATTTGTGCCGCGCTTCGCCATCCAGCATCCAGCTCACCGCCCTAAATCAACACAGCCGACATTTACAGGAGAGCACTTGAAATGTCAGTGTTGGTGTTCAGCAGGTGTTTCACTTGAGTCTCCAGGGAACATGGGAGGGATGAGAGTGGATAAGGTTGGAAAAGAGTTGTTCTGCCTTCATATTGCATCCACAGAAACTGTAAAGCTTCAAATTATGTCCGTAATCATCACTTATGACTTATCACTTATTGTCACCTTTATTTATAGTGCGTTATACAGTACATATTGTTTCAAAGCAGCTTTACAGTGATAACAGGAAAATGATGCATTTCAGCTGTTGTTCAATGTTGAATCAGATTTGTTGTAAAGATCATCAATTATTAATTAGTTTATTTCATCTATAAAGCAGTTCTGCAAACAGTGATGTTTTTTTCACGCAATAGACGTGATGGAGTATAATGCGTTAAGAGCTCGCTCAAGTACTGGGGAGCTAAACCATTTAGTGATCTGTAAGTAATTAGCAAGATTTTAAAATGTATGCGATGTTTAATAGGGAGCCAGTGCAGTGTTGACAGAACCGGGCTAATATGGTCATACTTCCTGGTTCTAGTAAGAACTGGAGCTGCTGCGTTTTGGACCAGCTGCAGTTTATTTATTAAGCGAGCAGGGCAACCACCCAGTAGAGCATTACAATAATCTAGCCTTGAGGTCATGAACGCATGAACTGTTCTGCATTTGACATTGAGAACATGTGCCGTAATTTAGATATATTTTTAAGGTGAAAAAAATTTGGTTTTACAGATGCTTAAAATGTGACTTTCACTGCGCTGTATCATAACTATTCAGTGTTTTCATCCATATAATGTTTATTTGAGGTTTCAGACATCTAAATAGACATTTAAATGAAATTCTACACTAATAAAACTACATTTATAGTTTCGATGGAAGGTGCATTTATACGTGTTTTATTTATATCAGATACACATTGTGTAGGAAACTATAAAGTTTACACTTTTCTTCACCCAGTTCACCGGCCACTTACTTTTATGTATTTTGATGAAAATCTGACAGATGTGACTCTGAATTTTGGTGCAAACTGACATTGCGCATTATAGATCAGCTAAACATGATCATTATAAAAATGCTTTCACTTCCACACATTTGACAACTGGAATATATCTTATAGTTCATGATATAATTAACAAATTTGTGAATTTGTTAGTTATATCGGGGCAGACTCTGCCTCTCCAACAGTGTCGAACACACACAGCAGAGGAGAATCACTTACAAGCATTTAATTAGTTAAGCTTCAGGCTGTTTGAGTGAGCGAGAGAGAAACGTAAGGAAGGTGATCAGCATAGAGTGACAGAAAGGATAGGGAGAAAGACTTGACTTCTCAGTGTTATTTACATCTTTTGCTCTTCTGCATGTCAAACAGGCCGAGAGGAAAGCCGCAAATAAAAGCAAAATAACAGCCTGTGGGTCTGAGCACTGAGCTGACGCAGCTCCGTGAGCCTGAAGACGACCTTAAAGGCCACACAAACGCTGGCTGACTCAAACACGCAGCAGATTCAGTGTTTGTAGATGCACAACATGCTACATTCTGCTCTGTAATTGTTGCTTATCTCTTACTGTCCTTCTGTTTCTATAAGGACACTGTCTTGAAGGGCCTCACGCTCTATTAAAAAAACAGTTAAAAAGGAGCCTAATGGCCGAGATCCTTTCTTTTGCACTGTAGTACTGCAGGAAGGCACAGATAAGAATCTCTTTCTGTGGTGTTCTCTGCCATCGTAAGTTTATGTTTATTTGCCATTATTTAGCATCTTTAGAGTCTAACACTGGTCTGTCATGCTGCCATTTTTTGGCTCTAAAAGCCCAAACAGATTCTGACATTATAAACAGACTCACTCACATTTCACATGCAAATATATTCACACAACAGATTTGCATTATAAACGGGACGTTAATCCTTCCTGGTGTAAATTGGTGCACAGAAGCTGAGAGTAGACAATGCCACTTATTAATTTGTAAGGACGGTGTTCATTAGAAAGCACAACAAACAAGCAGACACAGGAGAAATGTGAATCTCTCATTTGTGAGGAGCACAGGAGCTCTTCATCCCAGCAGCCATTAAAAGCACACAAATTAAAGCTTTGGGTTTAAGGGAATAACGGCCGGACTCAGGAAGATTAGCAGCGTATTATCTGTCTATCTATTATTTGCGTAGATGCTATTCATCTTACGATGTAACAAGTACATCAGGTGTTATAGGAAGTGTTCCCTGTTCAAACTGACCTAATTTATGCAGCCTAACAATCATTTAACTGATTTCTGTGGTGATACTCCACTCAATTAAGGGGTTGGTGGTACCGGAAGCCATCAGAGGCAGAAGGTGTGAGAATACTCGCCCTTATTAACCCGGGAGTTGCTACTAGTGTGCCTCGCGAACCGAAGCTCTCGGATTCTTCCATTCAGACAGAGGCGTGATTCTGGATTCTCTGCTTTTATTGTTATTTTGATTTCTTATGCATTTGTTGTGATTATTTTATGATTATTTTAATTCCTTTTCTATGTAAAGCACTTTGAAATACCATTGTGTATGAAATGTACTATATAAATGAACTAGCCTTGCCTAATTTAAATAATATAAATTGATTATTTTCTTTGTGTAAGCCAGGTTAAAGAGATGTGTTTTTAGTTTAGATCAGTAAAACTAACAGAGTGTGTATGCGTCCTGAACAATGCTAGGAAGGCTGTTCCAGAGTTTAGGTGCTAAATAGGAAAAGGATCGACCGCCTGCAGTTGATTTTGATATTCTAGGTATTATCAACTGGCAAGACCAGCTGGAGTTTGTTTATTAAGTGTGCAGGGCAATCACCCAGTAGAGCATTACAATAATCTAGCCTTGAGGTCATGAACGCATGAACTAACTGTTCAGCATTTTGCATTGAAAGCATACTGTATATATATACACTCACCTAAAGGAGTATTAGGAACACCATACTAATACTGTGTTTGACCCCCTTTCGCCTTCAGAACTGCCTTAATTCTACGTGGCATTGATTCAACAAGGTGCTGAAAGCATTCTTTAGAAATGTTGGCCCATATTGATAGGATAGCATCTTGCAGTTGATGGAGATTTGTGGGATGCACATCCAGGGCACGAAGCTCCCGTTCCACCACATCCCAAAGATGCTCTATTGGGTTGAGATCTGGTGACTGTGGGGGCCATTTTAGTACAGTGAACTCATTGTCATGTTCAAGAAACCAATTTGAAATGATTCCAGCTTTGTGACATGGTGCATTATCCTGCTGGAAGTAGCCATCAGAGGATGGGTACATGGTGGTCATAAAGGGATGGACATGGTCAGAAACAATGCTCAGGTAGGCCGTGGCATTTAAACGATGCCCAATTGGCACTAAGGGGCCTAAAGTGTGCCAAGAAAACATCCCCCACACCATTACACCACCACCACCAGCCTGCACAGTGGTAACAAGGCATGATGGATCCATGTTCTCATTCTGTTTACGCCAAATTATGACTCTACCATCTGAATGTCTCAACAGAAATCCAGACTCATCAGACCAGGCAACATTTTTCCAGTCTTCAACTGTCCAATTTTGGTGAGCTTGTGCAAATTGTAGCCTCTTTTTCCTATTTGTAGTGGAGATGAGTGGTACCCGGTGGGGTCTTCTGCTGTTGTAGCCCATCCGCCTCAAGGTTGTGCGTGTTGTGGCTTCACAAATGCTTTGCTGCATACCTCGGTTGTAACGAGTGGTTATTTCAGTCAAAGTTGCTCTTCTATCAGCTTGAATCAGTCGGCCCATTCTCCTCTGACCTCTAGCATCAACAAGGCATTTTCGCCCACAGGACTGCCGCATACTGGATGTTTTTCCCTTTTCACACCATTCTTTGTAAACTCTAGAAATGGTTGTGCGTGAAAATCCCAGTAACTGAGCAGATTGTGAAATACTCAGACCGGCCCGTCTGGCACCAACAACCATGCCACGCTCAAAATTGCTTAAATCACCTTTCTTTCCCATTCTGACATTCAGTTTGGAGTTCAGGAGATTGTCTTGACCAGGACCACACCCCTAAATGCATTGAAGCAACTGCCATGTGATTGGTTGATTAGATAATTGCATTAATGAGAAATTGAACAGGTGTTCCTAATAATCCTTTAGGTGAGTGTATATTAGCAATGTAATATTGTTAAACATTGAAATAATTACTATGTTAATTTACTGGTATGTGGAGATACTTACCTAATGTGATGTTATTGTTACTAAATGCAATTATGCATTTCTGGCCTTTTAAACAGGTCAGGTTTTTGGAGTTTGTTTGTTTTCAGGAGTTTGGAGTTCAGGAGTTTGTTTTCGTTGATGGCGCGGCCAACCTATTATTTTATTGAAAGTGTTATTCTTAAAAAAGGCCTGCAGTTAAAAGATTTATAAAAAATTCTACATACTTATCCAAGTTGTGGTCTCCTGTCATTCCTCAGCAATTACCCTCTACCGCCGTAGTCGAACACTGTGATCTTCTGATCTCGTAATTAGTCTATAAAAGTGTCAAACTAATTTGTTTAGAATACAACCCGTTACAAGTACATAACTTACCTTCAATTCCCTACACAATGTAAACCCTAACGCTCAAAATAATGAATTGGTTTGAGTAGAGACAACTCAAATCAAACAAATTAATTCAATCAAATGAACTTTTATGAGTATTTAGAACTGTCCTTTTCTTTTGAGGTCACAAAACGGACACATTTTAAGTAATCTGATTTTAGGAACATGTTTCTTTTAATTTAGACAAACTTAAATTTAACTGAAACTGAAACTGGGCTGGGATTTATATTTCCCAGCATGCTTTGCCATGACACTCAAAAGGGAGCATAAATGCTAAAATTATATAATGTTTTCTTTTTTGCGCAATATCAATGTTAAGTGTGAGATTTAGTAGTGTTTAATGGTTATGCTAGTTTAGAAGAGTTTGTGTTATGTTTGGGTGTTATGCTTTATTTGGTCTTTCCAAATGGAAATGCTCCCACACCACAGATGTACGGCATCTCTTACGTGGATCCTCCATTTGTATCTATTCAATTAATATATCTATCTATATATCACCTATGAATCTATATCTGTATATAACTTATGTCACTATCTAACTTAGCCCATATGAATGTGTCACTATATCTATCCTAACTATCTGTCGCTGTCTATACCTATCAGTCAATATATCTAATTTAAATCTAGCCTAAATATAACTAACCAAAGCGCACTATAAATCTCACTGCTATCACAAAATCTCTCTCCTCTTACAAAAACCCACGATGTGAAGATGGATTAACTTCACTTTTAAACGGTGGGGAATTAGGTTCATACAGATGTGTGACTGTGTGGTTTGTTCCCGCCCCGTCAATCAAACGCAGTTTCGACAGGCGCCACCTGATGAAACACTTCGACGCTTCATTTAGCCGTAGTCACGTGACATGGGTGTTTTGAATCACAGTTCGGAGCAGTGTTTCGAAACATCTGCGCTTCGGGATCTCGACAAAGCTTTGAAACGTCAGTTTCACTTCAGCCATCCCTAGTATTTTGTATGTGTTCATGATTTTTATAAACTGCACTTGGGTTCTTCAAACTCGCCTACAGTGGACTTTCATTACATATACTTGATTTATCTAAAATTAAATCAGAAAAAAATAACATCATTAAAAACAATATTAAACAAAATACACAGATCAGGCATAACATTATGACCAGGTGAAGTGAATAACTCTGATGATCTCTTCATCACGGCTCCTGTTAGTGGGTGGGATATATTAGGCAGCAAGTGAACATTTTGTCCTCAAAGTTGATGTGTTAGAAGCAGGAAAAATGGGCAAGCGTAAGGATTTGAGCGAGTTTGACAAGGGCCAAATTGTGATGGCTAGACGACTGGGTCAGAGCATCTCCAAAACTGCAGCTCTTGTGGGGTGTTCCCGGTCTGCAGTGGTCAGGATCTATCAAAAGTGCTCCAAGGAAGGAACAGTGGAGAACCGGAGACAGGGTCATGGGCGGCCAAGCTGAACATACTCTGGGTTGGTTGAACTTACTCCCGGAAGTGTTTTTGGAACCAGCATACCTCGAGTAAGTTCAGGGTATATGTGACGGTAAGTTAACTTTGCTTTCTGGATTACCCCCCCTGAACACGTGATCCGTCAGCTGTATTCACTGTTAAAGCCCATCTGGCCTAATGTCTGTGTCTGACTGTATATTTTTCATTACTGACATAAGATGGAAGCACTTTACACTTTTACCTAAAGTGATGGTGTGATGCACAGTAATACAGGGAGACCTGGAAAACAGAAAACACATGGAAACTGGCCTGGAAAATTATTTACAAAATGTTCCAGTTTACCACTGGCATGGAGCAGTCGACGTTAGTAGTGGAAATGGCTATGTTCAGGACAGTTTCTGAAGAGTTTTGACACGCGAGAGGGGTATTGTGAACGTTCAGTCCTGTGATGCAGTTGAGTCGTGTGTTGGTGCTTGCAGCAGCTAGTTAGGTGTGTTCGGATTCAATTCATGCAGCGCTACACAGACTGATTGGCATCTGACTTGAAGCAGTGCATGCTGGTTAGAAATCCTGGACGACTTGAGACAGCGCCGACACCACATCACTGAAGAGTATTTCTAGAGCAGCCGTACAAAAAACGTACAAAAATCCACATGTGTACCGTGTTGGCTGGTGACAGGACTTCACAAACCTGGCAGATGTGGGAGTTTATTGTTGTTGTTGCAGGTTGAAGTCTTTTTTAAAGGTTGTATTTCACGATTGATCAGACTCATTTCCGATGTCAACAAAGTTATGTTTATTCTGACACCCTCAGTTTCTCTGTTGCTCACAAATGGGTGTTTTTATAACAGTAACTATTTGAATGTAATCTAGATGTTATTTCGTGTCATGTTTGTGAAAATGAAACATTATTTATTTAGCCTTACTAGTTTTGTTCAGCTTTATTCTTGTACATACAGGCCAGAAATGTTTGAGTGGGTAGACCTTCCTTCATAAAACAGGTCGAGCAAAGCGTAGAGTATAAAAGCTGCACGGCAAATTACCAAGAATAAATAGCAAACAATAACAAACTACACTGTAAATAATCAGTCATTTCAACTTAAATTATATTAAAACTGAAAAGAAATTCTGACTTTATAGTTTAGAATTTGCAATTATCTTTTTATTTTTATTCTGTGGCAGAAACTAGCTTCCATATTAAAGCAGTACAGAAAGTATTGAATGAAAAGAGTTTCTGTATATCGCATCTGATCCATTAACGCCTTGTGAGCGGGAAGCAGAAATAAAAGAAAGCGTCCAATTCTACGGCTTTGTTTTGAACCTTCGGCTGCAGGTGGAAAATCATGCCGATCCGTAAGGCCAGCCGCCGTGGATGATGACCAATGAGCTCTGCATGCTCGCGAATCCTTTCATTGTGTAAACACAATGTAAATAAATGATTAATTGTACACTAAACTGATGTCTTTAGTGATTATAAAGGGAGTGTCTTTAATGCTTTCTGTATTAGCCAATTACAATGTGTAAGATTCATCTTCTGGAATTATCCTTTTGCACTTGGAGTAGCACAGAACAGGAGTGAACATTTATGCATTTAGCAGACGCTTTTACCCAAAGAGGAACAAAATATATTCATAATACACAATATAACTCCTTAGCACACAACTCTATTTCTGCAGCACATAGTATGTATACTGTGTATAGGTTTATATAGGTTTCCAGGCGGGCCGTTTTCAGAGTACTTCGCAAGAAATATTATGTCCCACAATGCAATACACTCCACTTTCTGTACTCCTTCACCTATGTGATGATGCATCAACAGAAGTAAAGTTATTGGACTGGACAGCCAAGAGTTAAGATGGTCATACACCATTTGAAATTCTGGACTAGAACTGTGTGTGTATTGAGGTCACATGACAGCAATGTTGTGGAATATTTGTTGTTTGCTGTTTTAAGTATTCAGTTTGCGCAGTAACCCTCTTTTCCTGCTTGAACCTGCCATTTTGTGTCTGTGGCGGCTTCCTGTTGCTATGGTTACTTTCGCAGTGAAACGTGAAGGCTCCATTAGATGTTTCAGATAATCGCCCATCACCTGCAATCGCTCTCATTTGGTGTGCAGATAAAACAGCTCTATTAATTTGCTGTGAATAAGAGCAGTCTCTAGATTGCTTTTCCCACACCCCAGTGTTGAGTTGACGTCTCCATTCCTGAATTCTGTGCTAATGTAGTTGCATTATTCAATTCGTCCTTCAATGATTACATGTCAGTACTTCAGTCCTCTTAACTGTATTAGCATATTTTGAATGAAAGACAAACAAGAAATGAGAGTGGGCTTGAACACAAACACACACACCATCCCATTGAACTTTCCATTAAAATCAACCCTGCCCCACCTGTCGATCAATCTTCCAGCCTTCGGCCACTTTTGGTTGGCCTTTAGGGGTCAATGGTGCGTTCCAGATAACTTAGAGCAGACGGTTCGAACCGGAGGGGATACATTTGGTGCCGTGACCCGGATGGGAGTGAGGTTTAGAGGGTTGGGTGTAACAGTAAGAGCTGTGCGTGTAAACCTCACTCCCCTGATCTCCAGGGGCGCTCTAGTGACTGGTGCTAGAGACTGCAGTCTTTAGTCTCCTTGTTAGCGTGCCCGACTCCCGTGCTGGAGACTGTGGTTTGAGTCCTGCTCGGGGCAGGGCGGTTAGGAGCGGTAACACCGGCCCTGAAATACACATGAAATACATATGCATGAAACACAAACAAATAAAATAAAATGTGTGAATATTTCATAAAAACTAAATAAAATAAAATATAGTGAGTGAGTGTGTGTGTGTGTGTGTGTGAGTGAGTGAGTGTGTGTGAGTGAGTGTGTGTGTGTGTGTGTGCATGTTTATGTGATTGATGAGGACACAAATTTGTATAATGACATGGGTATTACACTGGTATTACAACGTAAACGTGGTTTATGAGGATATTTTCTGTGTCCTCATAATAAAAATAGCTTTAAAAACATATTAAACAATGTTTTATTAAAAATGTAAAAATGCAGAATGTTTCCTATGATGTGTAGGTTTAGGGGTAGGGGTAGTGTGTGTGTGTGTGTGTGTGTGTGATGGGTAGGTTTAGGGGTAGGGGTAGTGTGTGTGTGTGTGTGTGTGTGATGGATAGGTTTAGGGGTAGGGGTAGTGTGTGTGTGTGTGTGTGTGTGTGTGTGATGGGTAGGTTTAGGGCAGGGGTAGTGTAGGGGGATAGAATGCACAGTTTGTACAACCGAAGTGTGTGTGTGTGTGTTTGAGTGTGTGTGTGTGTGTGTAAGCTGCTATACTGCAGATAAGAAACCTTCCTACAGTTACAGTAGATCTGTCTTCTGCAGTGATGGTTCCAGTTCTCTCTCCAGTTGTTCTGATATGGATATGAGTGTGATTTCAGTGTTCAAATATGCCTATGTAACGGAGGCCAGCTAGAAGTTGCTATGCGAGTAAACCTCACTCCTCTGATCTCAAGAGATGCTCTAGCGACTGACGCTAGGGGTTGCAGCCTTTAGCCTCCTTTTTAACCTATCCAACTCTCATGCCGGCGGACCGGAGTTCGAGCCCCGCTTGGAGCGGGCGGTTCGAACAGGTTCAGAATCACACGCTCCAAATAAACTAGATGTGTAGATTATTCAGAGAAAACCTCTCTCGTCTGTTTTTTTAAGGCAGTAAAGCAAGATAAATCCCACACAAGACTCTCTATTGTAAAGATAAAAGACAACAGGCACTGGCTCATACAAGAGGGAAGATATCCGAACACAAACTTACAGCACATGCTTGCATGGACACCGGATCAATTACTGTCTTACACACACCAACGGCTTCTCTTCATTACTAATTTCTAATTAACTTGTGTACTGATGCTTGTATATCAAATAGCAAACAATGGTGCACTTATCTGGGGTCGTGACATTTCAGGCAAACAAAGCAGCGGTCTGATGTGAGACTGATGTGCTCATGATGACACTGGCATTTCCACAGCAGACTGATTTATCTGGCTGACAGCGTCACTGCTGATGTGATTGTAAGTCATCACCTTCATGCTAGTTAACATCTCACACAACCTCTGGAACGTTATCTGAAAAAGAAGAGCTGATCCAGTTAGTGTGCATGTCTGCTCGTAATATTCAGCAATACACTAATACACTAATAGCTTTCACTGAAGGAGCCCGAGCTGCTATTGCTAGTTCAGAATTAGTAACGGAGGCTTGTGAGTGTCTGTTAAACTATCAACGGCAGCTTTGAATCCATGGTGGAAGAAAATAGTTCCACACACAAGAGCGTCTTTTGTTTTTTTATTATTTATTAAAATACTTTTATATTGCTTTATAAAAGCAATTACAGCTCTGTATCTGATTACCTGCGGCATGAGGTAAAAATACACCCACATTTGTGAAATTGAAGTTTACTCAAAGGAGCAGTAAGTGATTTCTGAGAAACATTGTTGTTTTTTGAAATCAACCACAAAAGCACGCCCCTCTCTTCATTGCTCCGCCCCTAAAATGCATGAATACACAACGTCTCTTTATCATAGCTGAAGCAAAGCAAAATAATGCTTTGTGAAAAATAAAGCAAAGATGACGAGCAAACGACAAGGAAGAACAAACAATGAACATACAGTGCACAAGAGTATATACTGTACAAACAAGAGTTGGTTGTTAGTCGCCAGCAGCTCCAGACAAACAGTGACACTCAAAACTGTCCTGTTCCTACAGCTAACATTACAACAACAGCTGTGAAACACAGCGATACGTCTCGGTTACGTATGTAACCCTCGTTCCCTGAAGGAAGGGAACGGAGACGTAACGTCAGTTACTGACGAAATGGGGGGTTTCGCTTAGAAGCCAATCGCCTTTGAGCTCTACAAAACGAGCTAATGGCATGAAAATGCCATGGGTCTGCGGAATTTGCATGCCGCAACCCCGCCCCACCGCGTGGGTATAAAGGGCGTTGTGTGGCAATCTCGCATTATGTTACCTGCTGAAGAGCCGAGGCATGAGCGCCTGGCCTGTTCCAGCGGTACAGCGGAAGTGGCATGGGGACGTAACGTCTCCGTTCCCTTCCTTCAGGGAACGAGGGTTACAAACGTAACCGAGACTTTCCCTTTCAGTCAGTACACTACGAGTTACGTCAGTTACTGATGAAATGGGGGTCCCAATACAATCTCGCCACGACGGCTGTCTTCCAGCGTCCTGCGCTGACCAGGGCTCCCTGCCGTGAGTGTCAGCACGAACGAGGGGCTAGGCTCAACGCTACCAAGGTACACTGGGAAGCATATCCCACGTGGAGAAATGCAACACAATGCCTATGACCCCCAAAGGGACTGCATAGGGAACACTCTGGGTTATCCAGCCGCAGGTGGAAATATTTCAACCCCAGGCGTGGCAAGGTGTCTTGCCAAGGGAAGACGCGCTCAAGAGAGACTTACCGTGGAATACACATGTGGGGGTTACCCAACGGGGGAACCATGCACACGGCGGCACCTAGCCGAACACGAGGGCTGACCAAGCGGGCATGCGCTCTGGTGTCGACATCAAAAGTGCTGGAGGAGCTCAGGGCTTACTGAGAAGCTCACCTGAGAAGAAATGCGCACGTATCCAGTCTGTAGAGTGGAATGGCGCAGCAAGCGAAGTCACCTGAGCCTGTCCCGTCACTGGCCACTTGGGGCGAGTACACGAGAGGACACGGGCTCCACTCTGAGATAATAAAAACTTGCGAATGTGTTGGGTGTCGCCCAGCCTGCAGCTCTACAAATGGCATCCACTATCCAGTGGGACAACCTCTGCTTGGAGAGAGCCTTCCCTTTCTGCTGCCCTCCGTAACAGACAAAGAGCTGGTCTGAGGTCCTGAAACACTGCGTCCGGTCTACGTAAGCGCAAAGGGCACGTACTGGACAGAGCAGTGCCAAGGCTGGGTCTGCCTCCTCCACGGGCAGCGCTTGCAGGTTCACCACCTGGTCCCTGAAGGGAGTGGTGGGAACCTTGGGCACATATCCAGGCCGGGGTCTCAGGATCACGTGAGAATTAGCCGGCCCGAATTCCAGGCACACTTCGTCAACCGAAAATGCCTGCAGGTCCCCTACCCTCTTGATGGAGGCCAGAGCAATCAAGAGCGCCACTTTCAACGAAAGGAACTTCAGCTCCACAGACTGCAATGGCTCAAAGGGAGCTTTCTGCAGGGCAGATAGGACCACTGCAAGATCCCAAGAGGGTACTTGAGGGGGACGAGGAGGATTTAAAGGAACCTGCTGACCAGGTCGTGCTGTCCAACCGTTTTAGAGTCTACCAGGTCATGGTGGGCCGAAATAGCGGCCACATAGACCTTCAGGGTGGAGGAAGACAGCCTTCGCTCCAACCCTTCTCTGGGGAAGGAGAGCACAGACCCGATCGGGCATTTCCAGGTGACGAAGAGGTTCCACTTCAACGCATAGGCGTGTCTTATTGTCAAATCAAACTATTGGAAATATGAGAATTTTAAATAAAATATAAACGAATAAAAATCAATGAAAGCATGAGTAGTTTCCCAGCCAAACAGAGGAAATTGGGCGGAAAATAGGAAATAAGGAGGAAGTCATGTGAGGAAGCGGACATGAGCTTTCCGCCGCAGTCTGAACGGTGAGACGCGCACTCTCAAGTTCACAGCCGCAACCTGAACAAGCTCTTCCTATCTCTGCCGCAATCTGGACAGCGGGACGCGGAAAAAGTGCACAGAAGGTTAATACATCGTCAAATCACGGAGTGACAGCCGGTGAGAACTTTAATCATTCGTTTTTATGAATGGAGGAAATGTACGCTGATGAAGCAGCAGGTGCCTAATCAGTGTTGATGCAGCGAGTCTGTTTGTGCGGCGCAGAGTCATTCCGTGCATACTGTCTTCAATACTTGCTTATGTGACTATTTCATACAAAATATTGGTTATGTTGCAATTATTAATTTAAATGTTATTATATCACTGGTGTATTGATTTGTGTATGTTAAAGTTTGCACTTAAAGTGTTATCATTTGAGAGTGTTTCAAACAATAGAAAGAATTGACAACATCACAATGTTTAATACGTTTTATTTTCAATTGATTTATATTTGTGTTTGTTGTTTTTGTTTAAGGTTTTTCACCTTTCTTCTGTCAATATTCTTTGAACATACCAACTAATTCATTCAATAAAAAGAAGAGTGGAATCCAGTTAAGACCTCTTTTGATGATGTGACTTCCTTATCAAGCGGGGAAATTGTGCAAGAAAAGTAAACTTGACAGTGAAAAACCGGGAGATCACGTGGGAGAAACCAGTAGGAACTGGAAACCTGTGAAACTCAAAGGGTTATAATTTGAATAATTTAATTCTCTTTCCCCACGAATTCAAGATGGCAGAGCAGGCAACTGGGAAGTCTCTCGAGCAGCTGAAAGCTGAAAGGACAGTGGAGAAAAGAGCATTCACGCGGCTGGTCAATACCATAAACAGAGGCTACAAAGATATGATAGAAGAGGATCTTCGGGATAGTTTGAGTAAACTCACAAGGCAAGCAGAGAAAGTCATGGAAGCAAATGATGATCTTGAAGCAGGTATCAATGCAGAGTTAGAGGCGGAGCTGGATGCAGATAAGTTAACTGTGTTAAAAGAACAGCAAAAAGCCGACCTTGAGAGAACTGCGGGTGAGTGTGAGTTTAAATTAAATGAAATTAAATGTCTTCTTCAAGAAACTCTCTGGGCCAGGTATGGAGATATTGAACTGTCCCCAGCACTGCAGGTTGCTGAAGCTGAAAGTGAACGTATTGCAGCAGTTGTTCCAGATGGGAATCACGAAGCATATGACTTCATGCTCAGTCACCTTCAAAATTTAGCAAAGACTGCAAAAGATCTGTACAGCAGGTGGCAGCGGTGCATCCCAGAAGGTGATCAGAAGAACTTTCATCAAAGACTGAGAAGTCTCGAGCTCACCATTATCAGATTAGTCTCCAGAAAAGCAGATTTCATCAGGGCAAGACGAGAGGAGGAAGTTGCAGAAAGGACAACACTTCCACAAATAATCCCTAATTACCCCAAAGCATCAGTTAAACTAAAACCCACATCCCTTCCAAGGTTCGGAGGTAACAAACGTGATTTTTATAGGTGGAGGAAAGACTGGGAGGCGCTCCAGAAGCAGGGTGAACCTACTGGTTCCAAGGAGGTGAAGAAGATGCAGATGCTAGATAGTCTTGATGAGAAGATTGTTAGAGATCTCCGACTCACCACTTATAATACAGCAGAAGACATTTTTCGTGTCTTGGAAAATCGTTATGGCAATGTGACAGCTATTGCAATTGAAATAGTTGAGGACTTGCAAAGAATCCCTGCTATTAGAAGTCACCAGCCACGGAAAATTGTTGAATTAATTCAAGCAGTAGAAAAGGCACTTGGAGATTTGAGTGACCTCGGCAATACTGGTGCTATTAAAAATCCGTTAGTAACGAAGTCAATTGAGGGAAAACTTCCTGAGTCCCTCAAGAAGGAATGGCTTGTCCATGTCTCTGACCAGCAGAGCTCTGTCACACCAGACAACCGGTTTGAAAATCTTTTAGTATTCCTCAGAAAGCAAGAAAGAATTTATGAACAGCTTGAACAACTAAGGGAGGAGGAACCAAACAGGAAAGAGCTAAGAGCTGAGCCAAGGTGGGCAAGAACAAAATCCACTAAGTTAAGCAATGATAAATCAGGGTGTGTGGTCTGTGGAGATCCTAAGCACAAAAAGAAGTTGTACTTCTGTAAACAGTTCAGGTCACTGAAGCTAACAGATAAGAAAGTTGCAGTAGGAAAGTTAGGAGCATGCAAAAGGTGTCTTGAAGTCCACGGGGTTCATTCATTCTGTAAGTCCAATTTTCTATGTGAAAACCAAAGCTGTGAGGAAAACAGTGTTCCTGAGCATCATTATCATTTATGCCCAAATACTGAAAGAAAGGAAGGCAGTGCTGTTCAGGGAAAAGGTAAGCTTTGTCATGGAGGAAAAAACAACAGGAAGGGCTACACCAAAGAGCAAGAGGACTTCCTCAGTAGACTTCCTCCAGATCTAGCACAGCAATGCCAAAGTGTGTTCTCAAACACTGCAGCAAGAGTGTTCAATGTTACGAAAGACCAGCAGCCAAGTCTACTAGCAGAAGGTGGGCTGCTGGAGCTGCCTGTGATAATGATGCTTCTCAATGTGACAGCTAATGCTGGACAGAAAATTGGGACATTAATTGATTTAGCATCAGACACTAATTACATAACACACCATGCTGCAAGCCGTCTGAACCTAAAAGGTGAGAGAATTACTCTTGTCATTCATGGAGTCGGTGGAATGAAAATTTGTGTAAAGACCAAGAGGTATCTTCTGAAGGTTAGAGTAAAAACTTCCCAGGGTACTCTCAAGTCACATCAGCTGGCCTGCTATGGATTAGAAAGCATTGCTGAGATTCACAAAACTGTGCCACCCGAGCGACTACAAAGTTTCTTCCCTGACATTCCTCTCAGTGAACTTGTGAGGCCTAAGGTGGTCGAATTGTTAATAAGTCATCGAGAAGGGCAGCTAGCTCCACAGAGAGTTAGAGTGGTCGGAGACCTTGTGCTGTGGGACGGACCACTAGGAAAGACAGTTGGAGGAGCCCACCCAGAGCTCTTCGAAGAGGTAACTGTATCATCCCACAGATCCAAAACGCACTTTGCAAGATCAATGAGAATGGCGGCTGTGAAGTACGAAGAAGTAATAGAGTCTCATCCATCAAGTAAGACAATAGCCAGATTTCATGAATCAAGCACTGCGACCAGCATCCGAGACTTCCTGGATTGGTGGAGATGGGATTCCATCGGTGCAGCATGTGAACCTAAATGTGGTGGGTGTCGCTGTGGGAACTGCCAACCGGGTGGAAAAGAAATGACTCTTGCTGAGGAGAGAGAACTCGAAATGGTAAGAGAAGGCCTCACTTACGTTGCAAAGGACAAGCACAGCAAAGAGGCGCATTGGCACGCCAAATATCCTTGGCAGGTAGATCCAGATTCCTTGCCGAACAATAGGAGAGCAGTTGAGGCTACATTCTTGAGGATGGAGAAACAACTTTCCAAAGAGCCCGAATGGAAGGCTGCCTATAGTGCTCAAGTGCATGAAATGCTGGACAGAGGGGCTGCAGTAAAGCTATCCGAAGAAACAATTGCTAACTGGAGTGGGCCTGTGTGGTATGTAAGCCATCTTATTGCTCCTAACCCTCACTCAGTCACAACACCAGTGAGGCTTGTTTGGAATAGCAGCCAACGATTCAGAGTTGTCAGCATGAACGATTTACTTGTAAAAGGTCCTGACTTTCTTAACCCAATACATGCTGTCCTGTTGAGATTTAGAAGTGGAGTGCACTGCGCATTAGGAGACATCAAGAAGATGTATAATTCTGTTTGGTTAGAAGACCGTGAAATGCACTTGCATAGGTTCCTTTGGCGAGACTTTGAAAATGAGGAACTTGGGGAATACGCAGTCACGAGAGTCAACATTGGGGATAAACCAGTTGGCTGTATTGCGCAGCTGGCAATGCGCGAAACTGCTAATTTGCCAGCATTCTCCCTCCTGGAGGAAGAGCGCAGAGTGATCCATCAAGACAGCTATGTTGACGATATTCTCACATCCCACAATGACCTCCACAAGTTGAAGTCCATTGTGACAAATGTTGAACTGATTTTAAAAGTAGGTGGATTTCTTCTTAAGCTATGGGTCTTCTCAGATCAAAGTGGGACGGGTGAGTCAGAAGATGAGCCATTGAGGACCAAAGATAAGATCATGGTTCTACCAAACCAACTGCACAATGATGACAACAAAGCACTTGGTCTGGGTTATGATGTGAGAGAAGACAAGCTCCGTGTGATGACATCAATTAATTTCTCAAGGAGAAAGAAGAAAATGAGACTCGGTGAGAATCTTTTAAAAGACCAGGTCAGAGACCAAACACCAAATCCACTAACACGAAGAGAGTTGTTGAGTCAGGTGTCGGGTGTGTATGATCCAATAGGCCTAGTGACTCCAGTCAAGCAGAAGGGAGCAATTCTGGTCCGTAGAGCTTTCCAGGAGGCAAAGAATGGGAAAGTTCCAGTTAGTGAAACTTGGGACACTGCCCTCTCAGATCATCTCAGAGAAGATGCGGTGAGGCTCTTTGAGGAATATGTCCAACTTGGCCAGATTCAATTCATCAGAGCTATAACTCCCAAAAATTTCAATGATGAACCCTGGGCGATGACCTTCTCAGATGGAAGTGAGAATGCTTATGGTGCTGTAATGTACCTCAGATGGAACTCTGATCAAGGTCCAATCACCAGACTCATAGAGTCCAAAGCCAAATTAAATCCTTTAGATCACAAAGGAGATGTTGTCAAAGCAGAGATGTGTGGAGCAGTGTTTGCCTCACGACTTCGTAAGTACTTTGAGCAGCAAAGCCGAATTCGAGTTGGCAAGTGGTACCACTTGGTCGATAGCCAAACAGTCCTTGGTGCTATACAGAGAGAAAGCTATGGTTATAAGACATTCTTTGCTAATAGGATTGGAGAGATCCAAGGAATCACCAAAGCACAAGAATGGTGGTGGATACCAGGTCCACAAAATATAGCTGATGTGGTCACTAGGGGTGCTAATCCTCAGGACCTGGGTGAAAATTCAGAGTGGCAAAATGGCCCAAAGTTTCTGAGTTTACCAGAAGAGGAATGGCCGATTAAGTCAGCTAAGGACGTTGCAGCTACCGTCAGAGAAAGCATTAGCAAGCTTCAAAAGAAGGCATTTGTAGCTGCACTAACAAGGTCCAAGATGAAGCAACAAGAACCAAATGAAGCATCAAGTAAAAGTGAGGATCTCATTCAAATCGAGACAGAACTCAAAAGACCACCTGCTGGATCAGCTGTCCAAAACTTAATTGTCAAGGAACAGTTCAGTGATCTAATTAGACTAATTAAGACTGTGGCATGGGTCTGGAGGGCAGGGAAAAAGTTTCTTGGCAGGAAACGAACCCTGAACAACCCAAAGTGGGAGGCAGTCTCTTCAACAGGAATCATCTCTGTGAGAGAGAGAAAAGATGCCCTGCGAGATATTTTCCTTTCTGCACAAGAAGGTATAGTTTTCCCCAAACCCACCAAAAACAGACTGGTAGTCTTTAAGGATCTAGAATCTGGCCTATTGGTCTGTGGTGGAAGAGTGCAAGGATTTGGAGAAGATCAAGGGAGTGTTCCAATCCTTCCCTACAATGCCTGGGTTTCCACACTGTTAGCGCGAGAATCTCATAAAGAGAGCCATGGAGGATTGGCTGAAACTTTACTGAGAATGAGAAGGAAGGCTTGGGTCATTAGGGGCAGAAGAATAGCTCAAAAGGTCGTTGACAGCTGTGTTAAGTGCAGGAGGATCAAAGTAAAGAAATGTCAACAAATGATGGGTGATCTACCTCTAGAGAGATCGCAGCCTGCTGCACCCTTTGAGTTCACAACTATAGATCTTTTTGGACCCTATTTTGTGAAGGATGACGTTAAGAAAAGAGCTTTGATGAAGGTCTGGGGTGTAGTCTTTTGCTGTATGTCAAGCAGAGCAATCCATGTAGAGCTGGCCAACAACCAATCAACTGAAAGTTTCTTAATGGCTTTCCAAAGATTCACGGCAGTTAGGGGCTATCCTAGGAAGATTTACTCAGATCCAGGTACCAATTTCATCGGTGCAAGACCAGTTTTGCAGGAGCTGTACAAATTCCTGGAGCGCATTGATAAGGATGCTCTGGAGGAATTAGCAGCACAAGAAGGTACTGAATGGATGTGGAAAATTCATCCAGCTGATTCTCCACACAGGAATGGAGCTGCGGAGGCTGCAGTGCGCATTGTTAAGAGGGCACTCCAAAACTGTGGAGGTGAGTCTACCCTGACTTACAGTGAATTCCAGACAGCCCTTCAAATGGCAGGTAATCTCGCTAATGAACGGCCCATAGATGCCAGAGCGCAAGCTCAGGAGGACTGCATTCAGTATGTAACACCCAGTTCATTGCTACTGGGAAGAGCATCCCAAAGTGGTGATGTCAAAACATTTGACTTTTCCAGTTATCCATTCAAACGTCTTCAAGCAATGCAGTCAGTGGTGGATAAGTTCTGGAGACATTGGAGCCAACTTGCAGGTCCCAACTTATTTGTACGGACTAAATGGCATACCATGCATAGGAACGTTTCAATTGGAGACATTGTTTGGATCGCAGATCAAAATGCACTCCGAGGTCAATTTAAACTCGGCTGAGTAATCTGGGTCAATCAAGACAGCAAGGGTGTTGTGAGAGATGTTAACGTTCAAACTTTCCCGAGTTACCCTGTTCCTATCACAAAGCCCTCAAAAACAACTAAGAGCAAGACAGTGTTTAAAGGGCGTAAGGATAAGATCCCGAGTACTGTTCTTCACAGAGACGTCAGACGACTGGTTGTCCTTCTCCCAATTGAGGAGCAAGAGAGCAAGTAATTCAGGTGGAGCGTTCCAACTAGTTTACGATGTGAGTTTGCTTTAATGCATTGCGATTTTTCTCTTGAGTTCAAAGAAAATCGAGTGGGAGGTGTCGAAACAAACTATTGGAAATATGAGAATTTTAAATAAAATATAAACGAATAAAAATCAATGAAAGCATGAGTAGTTTCCCAGCCAATCAGAGGAAATTGGGCGGAAAATAGGAAATAAGGAGGAAGTCATGTGCGGAAGCGGACATGAGCTTTCCGCCGCAGTCTGAACGGTGAGACGCGCACTCTCAAGTTCACAGCCGCAACCTGAACAAGCTCTTCCTATCTCTGCCGCAATCTGGACAGCGGGACGCGGAAAAAGTGCACAGAAGGTTAATACATCATCAAATCACGGAGTGACAGCCGGTGAGAACTTTAATCATTCGTTTTTATGAATGGAGGAAATGTACGCTGATGAAGCAGCAGGTGCCTAATCAGTGTTGATGCAGCGAGTCTGTTTGTGCGGCGCAGAGTCATTCCGTGCATACTGTCTTCAATACTTGCTTATGTGACTATTTCATACAGAATATTGGTTATGTTGCAATTATTAATTTAAATGTTATTATATCACTGGTGTATTGATTTGTGTATGTTAAAGTTTGCACTTAAAGTGTTATCATTTGAGAGTGTTTCAAACAATAGAAAGAATTGACAACATCACAATGTTTAATACGTTTTATTTTCAATTGATTTATATTTGTGTTTGTTGTTTTTGTTTAAGGTTTTTCACCTTTCTTCTGTCAATATTCTTTGAACATACCAACTAATTCATTCAATAAAAAGAAGAGTGGAATCCAGTTAAGACCTCTTTTGATGATGTGACTTCCTTATCAAGCGGGGAAATTGTGCAAGAAAAGTAAACTTGACACTTATGGACAAGGCCCTAGCGGAAGTGATGGTAGCCGCCACCTGAGGTGGCAGGGTACTCAAACCTACCGTGTCCCGTCCAGGTTCCACACGTGGAGGTTCCAAAGGTCGGGATGTGGGTGCCATATGGTGCCCCGTCTCTGAGTCAGGAGGTCCTTCCTCAGAGAGATCGACCAGGGAGGGGCTGTCGCAAGGAGTATGAGTTCTGAGAACCAGGTCCGGCCGGGCCAATATGGGGCGACCAAAAGGACCTGCTCCCTGTCCTCCCTGATCTTGCACACAACCTGCAATTGACATGCCAAAGGCGCTGGAGTCCTCTCCAGGAGCCCGCGGCAGCATGTCCATTGCACATGGTGCCCCAGCCCGTGGCAGAGGCATCTGTTGTTACAACAACATGCCTGGAAACTCGTTCTAGGGGAACACCTGCCCGTAGAAAACTGAGGTTCGACCACGGGGTGAAGGTCTGACGGCATGCTCGAGTCACTGGGACCCGGAGCGTGCCGTGTTGCCAGGCCCATCTCGGGACTCGATCGCGAAGCCAGTGCTGAAGCGGTCTCATATGAAGCAAGCTGAGCGGCGTCACCGTGGCTGCGGATGCCATATGCCCCAGGAGCCTCTGAAAAAGTTTCAGTGGAACCGCACTCTTGTCCTCGAACTGGCGAAGACAAGTCAGCAGAGACTGCGCACGCTCACTCGTAAGCTGCGCGTACATAGTGACCGAGTCGATTTCCATACCGGGAAAAGAGATCCTCTGCACTGGGGAGAGTTTGCTCTTTTCCAAGTTGACCCGAAAGCCCAGACGGGCGAGGTGCTGAAGAGCAACTCCTGCATTAATGCGGGGTCAGCATTACCCTCGTGCATGTCTCTGAGCACCTTGGCCTGATAGACCTGTAGGGTGGCCATCGCATGCAGGGCGGACGCGGCCTGGCTCGCAGCTCTGTAGGTCTTCGCCACCAAAGTAGACGTAAACCTACAAGCCTACCACGCCATGTCACAGCGCTCTGCAGACACAGTTGCATCGCAACAGAGCGCTCAACAGGGGGAACCCCAGTGTACCCTTTCACCGCGCCGTCATCGAGGGCAGTGAAGGCGGAAGTGGCTGCCGAGCGATCGTGAAAAGTCAAGGGAGACTTCCACGATTTCGACACCTCTTCATGCACCTCCGGGAAGAATGGCACTGGGGGCTGACGGGCGCCTTCGGCACGGGCCACCCCCAGATACCAATCATCCAACCGAGAGCGCTTGGGACATGGCGGAGGGTTCCACACAAACCCAAGAGCCTCGGTTGCCCGGGAAAGCATGGCTGTGAGCTCCGGATCGGACTCGGGCAATGCTGGAACTCCCGAAGGAGGCAACACAGCCGAATCGTCATCTCCGGAGGAATCCAGCCCACCTTGTGATGCGGCAATCGCCATGGAGTCCTCCGCCGGTGCGCCAAATGAAACGCAGGGCCCCGGACGGGAAGCACCAGCGCCCTAATCAGGCAACACCACAGGTTGCAGTGTGCTAGAGGGGGGTGTGGCCTGAGGAGGATTCGTCGGGTTGGCCCACACCGTCACCCTCAGATCACTCTGACCACCAGCCAAAGTATTCCCTCTCGTGGAGGAAATAGATTGGGGTGTGGTAGAGGGGACTCTCCCTCCACTACGGAGATCACTGAGTCTCGATCGCAACACTGAGATGGCCATGTTCCCGCAATGGGAACATGACTCATCCATGAACGCGCGCTCGACGTGCACGAGGCCCAAGCATGCCAAACAGCGATCATGCCCGTCAAACGGAGCCACCAGCCGACCGCACCCAGAAACGGAGCACGGGCGAGACATCTTTAAAAAGACGTGCCTCGTGCAGCTCTTTTAGAGAAGAGTGTTTACTCTGCAGAAATGCTGAAGCGCCCAGGGAGAACGTGCACGCTGTGCTAGATCACTGCACAGATCAGACATTAATGCGTAACTCACTGGAATGCACCGTAACACCAACACTCTGGAGAGATACTCATCTTGAAGAGAAAAAATGCTCAGGCAGTAATACTTGGCTCTGAAGCAGAAACATAATGCGAGATTGCCACGCAATGCCCTTTATACCCACGCGGTATTTTCATGCCATTGGCTCGTTTTGTAGAGCTCAAAGGCAATTGGCTTCTAAGCGAAACCCCCCATTTCGTCAGTAACTGACGTAACTCGTAGTGTACTGACTGAAAAGGAACCAGTGTTACTCCTGTATGGAGCAGAAACATCTGTTTTCAGGCCGTCTTCTTGGCTCTCTCTCTCTCTCCTTCTCCATCATGAGTGGACACGCCCCCTACTGCTGATTGGCTCCTTCGCTCTCTCTCCTCCCCCATCATGAGTGGACACGCCCCCTACTGCTGATTGGCCCCCTACTGCTGATTGGCTCCCTCGCTCTCTCTCCTCCCCCGTCATGAGTGGACACAACCCTACTGCTGATTGGCTCACTCTCTCTCCTCCCCCATCATGAGTGGACACGCCCCCTACTGATGATTGGCTCTCTCTCTCTCTCTGAGTGAATGCTGGGAGTGTGTGGGAGTTGAGCACGTCGGTGAGAGCGTTGGTGAGAGCGATTGTGGAAAACTTTGGTTTCAATAATCTTTTACTTTTTTCCAACTTTTCTTTTCCCCTTCGCTGGACAGTCTTATATACGGTAGAAAAGAAAGTTTTTTTGTTTTGCTTGCGCTGTTTTCAGACGCCGAAATGGTGTCTGTTCCCGTGCAAGGAATGCTAACTCTGTCACTCCGAAATGGGTGCAAGTGTGTACCAGAGCCCAGAGTGACAGTGGAAGAGCTGCTCCTAGTTGTAGGAGAGCAGGTGGGTTTTGAGAACATAATTTCGGCCTCACGGATGAACAAAGCTTTCGTTGTGTTTTTAAAATCAGACTCCCTGGTGAATCAATTGACTGTGAGCGGAATATGGGTGATGGAAACGTTTCCAAACCTCTGCAGTTCTTTCGTAATGGTCTCATTAGATATAAACGGCGGGAAATTATAATTTTCGTTGCTGGAGCGGATAGCGGGGTTACCAATGCTGAGAGAGTGGAGCAACCTGGATGCAGTTCTGTCTTTGATAAATCTGGAAATGTAATAGATGATATTGACAAGAGTGAGGCCCAGAGTACTGTTGAGTATGTGTGTGAAGGCAATGATGTTGCACAGGCGGAAGGCTTGGAGGATAACATGGCTGATGAGATAAATGTTTTATCCCAGTGTACTGGTAATGGAATAGAAGATGATAATCAGTGGGCAGACGGTTTAAGAGGAACTGTTATGTATACTGTTAAACAAATTAATGCATTTCTAGATAAAACAAAAGGAAAAGCTGGTGTTGAAGTACGTAACTACTTCCCTGATACTGAGAAGTTTATTGCTTCTGTGATATGGGCTAGGGAAGTGGCTAGCAATGAGGAGCTCTCACAACAGAAGAGGTTTCGTCTTAAGAAGCATATTACTGTTCTCAGACAAGGCAAAAAGAGAGGGAAAGCGAGGAGGAAAATTAATCATTTAAATGGCTTTCTGTATTTTCTTTATTTTCATCTTCCTTTTTCCTTTGCTTATGGAGATCTTGCGGATGGGATCAATTAATGTAAATGGAATGAGGGATGGGAGAAAGAATGGTTTATTGTCAGAAATTATACGATTGAAAGATCTGAATGTAGTTTTTTTGCAAGAAACCCATAGCAGTCAAGATAACGAGATTGATTGGGGCTTGTGGTGGGAAGGAGAGAGAATTCTTAGTCATGGGCCTAATTTAAGTGCTGGAGTAGCTGTGCTTTTTTCCTCTGCTCTCAAAACAAATGTTTTATCAATAAATGAAGTGATACCAGGGAGATTATTGCTTGTAAGGGCTAAAATTATGAATTTCATGTTTCTGTTTGTCAACATCTATGCCCCTAATATAGGAGCAGACAGAGTACAGTTTTTTACTAAATTAGAGCACATTTTAAAGCAACAGCAGGATGGGGACTTTATTGTATTAGGAGACTGGAACTGCGCTCTAGACTAGGAATGGGGAAGAACCTCATGCACAGTCAGCTAGATTTTTAGCTAATATAATTGTAACGTAGTTTGTATGTTCAGGGAAGAAGGAGGCAGGAACCGGCGAACATTTAAAGACTTTAATAAAAATTAAACAAACTGAAAGTAAAAGCGGCAGCCCCTCACAGACGACTGCCACACACACACATAACAAAACATTAACAAAACACAACGTAGATTCCAGGCCTGGTCCTCTCTCGTCTTGCACTGTCGTCACTCCACCGTGAGACGAGACTGGTGTGGCGTGCAGCTGAAGCTCATTATCACTCGCCACCGGCCCGCTCTCATGGTCCCTCGCCTCGCTGCTTGCCACATACCCCCAACGCCCTTCACAGGCCGGGGGGCACTCCCGAGACTGCGCTCTACAGTGGCACGGCAGCGAGTTCTCCGTCCCACCGGATCTTCACTTGCTCCAGCACCACCGCCTCGGGCAGCCCCTCGCGGTCTTCATCCATCCGCGCAGCGTGGACTTCCTCAGCACTCACGGACGACTGCCGTGCACACACATAACAGAACGTAAACAAAACACAACGTAGATTCCAGGCCTGGTCCTCTCTCGTCTTGCACTGTCATCGCTCCTCCTTTTATGCTCCCGTCACTCCTCCGTGAGACGAGACCGGTGTGGCGCGCAGCTGGAGCTCATTATCACTCGCCACCGGCCCGCTCTCACGGTCCCTCGCCTCGCTGCTTGCCAAAATAGTAAAAAATCGAACATTTTCAGATGTATGGAGAGAGTATAATCTATCGGCACGGCAGTATACATGGATGAAAGTTGGCAATGGCAGTGTTTCTGGGGCACGATTGGACAGGTTTTATATATCACACAATTGTTAATACAGCTATCATCCCTACAGCTGTTTCTGATCATAAACTTATCACAATTTAGTGTATTTTGACTGAAAGAAAGCATATGAGTTATTACTGCCATTTTAATGTTAAACTTTGGAAGATAAGATTTTTTGTGAGAATTTTAAATTGTTTTGGGAAAACTGGAAACGTGAAAAATGTCTTTATGAAAGTATTACTCAGTGGTGGGAAGTTGGTAAAGCGCACATAAGAGGGTTTTGTCAACAATATGCATCTCACTTCTCTTTAATGTTCAAAAAGACAGTAGAATGGCTGGAAAAAGAGATTATGGACATTGAAAAGAGCATGAATGATAATGAAGATAGAAATCTACAAGAACTGTGGCCTAAAAAAAAAATCCTTTTTAAATGAAAAGGGTAAAGGAGCTCTTGTAAGAAGTCGTTTTCTAACAATAAGAGATATGGCTGGACCTTCTTTTTTTTTCTTTAACATGGAGCGAAAAGCAGGACAAGATAAATTGATGTATGTTTTAAAGGATAATAATGGACATAACACTTCAGATCCAGTGGTGATGCGCAAACTTGCTGTGGATTTTTATTCTAATTTATTTGCTGCTGATAATTCAGATGAACAATGTAGAAATCAACTGCTACAAGATCTTCCTGTTTTAACATTGGAACATAAGCAATTTTTAGAGACTGAGCTCACTTTCAAAGAGGTTACTGATGCTGTTGTGGGACTTTCCTCATACTTTTGACTTTGCCTCTCACAATAATACTAATATAGGGTTTCTGTCATTAGACCAGGAAAAGGCCTTTGACAGAGTTGATCACACTTTTCTTTTTGATACCTTAAAAGCTTTTGGTTTTGAGGACAATTTCATTTCCAAAATAAGATTGCTGTATGCTGGAGCACAATGTATGATTAAAATAGCTGGTGGCCTTAGTATTCCTGTAAAAGTAAACAGAGGAATTAGGCAAGGTTGTCCTATTTCAGGTCAACTTTATAGTATAATATCTTCAGTATTACTCAGAAGTCTAGTTTCAAATATAATTCTTTTGAAGTTTTGGTGCTTTACGTAACGTTATGTAGTGAAATTGATCAATCCTGTTTAACATTTGTGTTGGCTACTGTATACAGGCCACCAGGGCACAATACACACTTTATCAGAGAATTTGCTGATTTTTTATCAGAGTTAGTACTGGCTACAGATAAAGTCCTAATTGTTGGTGATTTTAATATCCATGTAGACAATGAAAAAGACGCATTGGGATTGGCATTTAGAGACATTCTAAACTCTATTGGAGTTAGGCAACACGTATCAGGACCCACTCATCTCCGTAATCATACTCTAGACCTAATATTGTCACATGGAATAAATGTTGATACCGTTGAAATTCTGCAGCAGAGCGATGACATCTCAGATCATTACCTAGTATCATGTATACTTAATTTAGCAAAGGCTGCAAAGCCGTCCCCTCGCTTCAAATATGGCAGGACTATCACTGCTGAGACTAAAGACTTCTTTATAAATAAACTTCCTCATCAGTTTCATCTCCTCAGCATCCCAGATAGCCCAGAGGAACTTGATGTTGCAACAGAAACTATTGACTCTCTCTTTTCCAGCACTTTAGACACAGTTGCTCCTCTGCGCTTAAAGAAGATTAAAGAGAATAGTCCAACGCCGTGGTACAACGAGCACACCCGGGCCCTTAAAACAGCAGCCAGAAAAATGGAGCGCAGCTGGAAGAAAACAAAACTGGAAGTTTTTCGCATTTCGTGGAAAGAGAGCATGATTGCATACAGAAAGGCCGTAAAAACTGCTAGATCTGCTTATTTCTCGACTCTCTTAGAAGAAAACAAACACAACCCTAGGTATTTATTCGATACAGTGGCTAAATTAACCAAAAATAAAGCTTCAACTTCTGATGTCTGCCAACAGCACAGCAGTAATGACTTTATGAACTTCTTTACTTGTAAGATTGATAATATTAGGAAAAAAATTATAACCATGCAGCCGTCTACTACTGTATCACATCAGACAGAGCATTGTAGTGTCACTGAGGAAAAATGACATTCATTCACTGCTATAGGAGAAGAAGAATTGGCTAAACTCGTTAAATCATCTAAATCAACAACATGTATGCTCGACCCTATACCGACTAAACTACTAAAAGAGATGCTTCCAGAGGTCATAGATCCTCTTCTTAATATCATTAATTCATCCTTGACTTTAGGATATGTACCGAAAACTTTTAAGTTGGCTATTATTAAACCACTTATTAAAAAACCGCAACTTGACCCTACAGAATTAGTCAATTACAGGCCAATCTCAAATCTACCCTTTCTGTCAAAAATACTAGAAAAGGCAGTGTCCTCACAATTATGCTCCTTTTTAGAAAAAAATGGTATCTGTGAGGTTTTCCAGTCAGGATTTAGACCACATCATAGTACTGAGACTGCTCTCATTAGAGTTACAAATGATTTACTCTTATCATCCGATCGTGGTTGTATCTCTCTGTTAGTGTTACTCGATCTTAGCGTTGCATTCGATACCATCGACCACAACATTCTTTTGAATAGACTCGAAAATTATGTTGGCATTAGTGGAATTGCATTGGCATGGTTTAAATCATACTTATCTGACCGTTTTCAGTTTGTAGCAGTAAATGAAGAGATGTCACACCGATCACAAGTTCAGTATGGAGTACCGCAGGGGTCAGTGCTAGGACCGTTGCTCTTCACCCTGTACATGCTACCACTGGGAGATATCATTAGCAAGCATGGCGTTAGTTTTCATTGTTATGCTGACGATACTCAGCTCTATATTTCTTCACGCCCTGACGAAACTTACCAATTCACAAGATTAACGGAATGCATAGCTGATATAAAAAATTGGATGACTAGTAATTTCCTGCAACTTAATTCAGAAAAAACTGAATTTTTAATTATTGGACAAAAAAACTCCACATGTAGTAACCTAGAATACTGTCTAACACTTGATGGCTGCTCTGTCAAGTCCTCGTCGTCAGTTAGGAACCTGGGTGTGCTCTTTGATACCAATCTCTCATTTGAAAGCCACGTTTCTAGCATCTGTAAAACTGCATTCTACCATCTTAAAAATATATCTAAATTACGGCATATGCTTTCAATGCAAAATGCTGAACAGTTAGTTCATGCATTCATGACCTCAAGGCTAGATTATTGTAATGCTCTACTGGGTGGTTGCCCTGCTCGCTTAATAAATAAACTGCAGCTGGTCCAAAACGCAGCAGCTCGAGTTCTTACTAGAACCAGGAAGTATGACCATATTAGCCCGGTTCTGTCAACACTGCACTGGCTCCCTATTAAACATCGCATACATTTTAAAATCTTGCTAATTACTTACAAATCACTAAATGGTTTAGCTCCCCAGTACTTGAGCGAGCTCTTAACGCATTATACTCCATCACGTCTATTGCGGTCTCAAAACTCTGGCCAGTTGATAATACCTAGAATATCAAAATCAACTGCAGGCGGTCGATCCTTTTCCTATTTAGCACCTAAACTCTGGAACAGCCTTCCTAGCATTGTTCGGGAAGCAGACACACTCTGTCAGTTTAAATCTAGACTAAAAACGCATCTCTTTACTATGGCATACACATAAAACATTTTAATTTATATTTTATTCAAATTGTTAGGCTGCATTAACTAGGTCAGCCGGAACCGGGAACACTTCCCATAACACCTGATGTACTCGTTACATCATAAGAGGAATGGCATCTACGCTAATGATAGTCTCTCTGTTTATCCCGAGGTTTACTGCAGTCAGCCGGATCCGGGCCGTATCCAGATCAGATGGTGGACCTGCGCCCAGACATTACCAACGCATCCCTGAAGTGTCTGCAGAGACCGTGTCAATTAGTCTACCCTCTGAAATTGCTCATCGACATGGCATCCTCAATGGATCCATCTCCGGCGTGATGACTCCGATATTTCGAATATTCCTATTTAATAATTGTTTAATTGACACGCCATCCTCAATAAACCCGGTGTGATGCCTCCGATCTTTCGAATAATCCAATCTAATATTACTTCTGACCTATAAGGCTGCCAAAATAATAATCATACACTGTTTGTTAATTGGCCAGAGGAGAACTGGCACCCCGACTGAGCCTGGTTTCTCCCAAGGTTTATTTTTCTCCATTAGGACACCTGATGGAGTTTTGGTTCCTTGCCACTGTCGCCTTTGGCTTGCTCAGTTGGGGACACAAAATTTTCAAATAAATATCCAAATAAATGTAATTACTAAACTAAATTATATCAACTACATTACTTGAATATATATGATAATTGAAATGAGCTGATGACATCACCGTTTTCTCCAGAGCGGCTGTACAGCCGAATCTAATTCTGTTCATTATTTTCCTGTTTAACACTGTGAAGCTGCTTTGAAACAATCTGCATTGTAAAAAGCGCTATATAAATAAAGCTGACTTGACTTGACTTGACTTGACTATAGCCATCGAGCCTTTATTATGTAAATTGAGAAGACAGCTAACAGGTTTACAAGTCAATACTTTGGATTTCAAGTGTCTTATCAAACTCTCTGCATATGCAGATGATGTCACGGTTTTAAATAAAAATCATAGTGATGTTCAATGTTTAGAAATGTCTTTTGAGTGTTATGGGAAAGCGTCTTCAGCGAAGTTAATTAACAAAAAAGTAATGCTTTGTGGTGTGGTCAGGATTGTATTAGTCCTTCACTAACTGGTGGTTTGCAGTGGGGGAAGGCAGGTTTTAAATATTTAGGGGTATTTTTAGGGGCCGATGAATATGGGAAAAAAAAATTGGGAGGGCCTTGTGGAAAAAGTGTGTGCTCGGTTGTCTCACTGGAAATGGTTGCTACCCCAGTTGTCCTATAGGGGAAGAATCCTGGTCTGTAACAACCTGGTTGCATCATCTCTGTGGCACAAAATTATGATTCTAGAGCCTCCAGAAGACCTGCTGAGAAGAATTCAACAGCGTCTGATGGACTTATTCCGGTCAGGACAGCATTGGTTGAAGGCAGTGCTTTATCTGCCAATACAGGAACGAGGACAGGCGCTGGTCGACATTAAATCCAGAGTCAGAGCTTTTAGACTCCAGATGGCTCAGAGACTGTTATATGGGGAGGATGTAAGCTGGGCTGGGGTATCCTGTGTCCTTCTGAACAGAGCGGGCAACATGGGACTAGACCGCCACTTGTTTCTTATGGACACCGAAAAATTAAACCTGACTGGATGAACATCTTTTTACAGATCAATGTTAAAATCATGGACATTTTTCAGTTTTTCCCAGAAGCCCAATGGTGTGAAGGGACTATGGCTGAGAGAAGAACCATTGTTTATTAATTCAGCACTGGATTTGGATGTTTTTAATTCAGTATCCCTCAGAAAAGCATTGTGGACTGGATGGATCTCTGCTAGAATTTGGCCTCAAAACTGGGTATAAAATCGGTTTCGGGTGGTTGAGAGACTGTTGACTCAAATTTATGAGTTTTTATCATCAGACTATAGACTGCTTTCAGAGAAACCTGTTGGAGATGAGGAGATTTCTGTCTTCCCAGAGTTGAATTTCTCACCTGACGTTAGAAAATGGCAAGAATGGAAAATGGTCTGCTTTCCTTCAAGACACCTCAGCTGGGACTTTTTAGTAATGCTGGAAAGAAGCATTTATTTATTTAATGTGTGTAAGGGTGTCACATTTTCTGCAGCTTCAGAGTGTGAGAGAGTCTAAATGGCAAGAGATTTTTGGGCCAAACGTTTCCCCTAAAGGCTGCTGGAGGACCTTGTACAAGCCTCCCATTGAGAAAAGAACTGGAAATCTGCAATGGAGGATTGTGCATGGTATAATAGCCACAAACAGACACAGAGCACACCTTGATCCACATTGTAGAGTGCAAGAAACAGTCTTCCAGTTATTTTTTAACTGTGTGAGATTACAACCATTATTTGATCAAATGGAAGAGTAGTGTCAAACCCTGGGGGAGGTATTTACACACAAAAGGTTTATTTATGGGCCAAAGTACTGCAGAAGTAGAATGAGGAGTCATGTTTTATTAAATTATTTATTTGGGCAAGCTAAAATGGCTACATGGTTTTCAAGAAAAAGTAAATTGAATGATACGAGATCAACTGATGTTATTTCAATATTAAAGGGATTAATACAATCCCGTATTAAAATAGAGTATAGTTATTATAAGTTGATAAATGATCTGCAGATGTTTAAATGTAAATGGGGAGTGAATCAGTGTATTTGTGAAGTTGACTCTGAGGAAGGTTTGCAAATTTATATCTGAGTAAGTTTTGTGTGTAAAACAATGCTCAAATATGTGTGATTATTATATATGATTTTTTTGTTTGTTTTGTTTTTAAAAAGTGTCTATCTAAATAAAAAAATAAAAAACTTTTTGTAATAAAGAGACCTTAAAATTCAAAAAGTCTCTCCTCCCGAATCATGAGTGGACACGCCCTCTGATGCTGATTGGCTCTCTCTCTCTCTCCTCCCCCATCATGAGTGGACACGCCCCCTACTGCTGATTGGCTCTCTCTCACCTCCCGAATCATGAGTGGACACGCCCTCTGATGCTGATTGGCTCTCTCTCTCTCTCCTCCCCCATCATGAGTGGACATGCCCCCTACTGCTGATTGGCTCTCTCTCACCTCCCGAATCATGAGTGGACACGCCCTCTGATGCTGATTGGCTCTCTCTCTCTCTCCTCCCCCATCATGAGTGGACACGCCCCCTACTGCTGATTGGCTCTCTCTCACCTCCTGAATCATGAGTGGACACGCCCTCTGATGCTGATTGGCTCTCTATTTCATGTTTTTTTGATTAAAGGGAAAGTCTTAACATCTTCTCCCATATATCATTGTTTACTAGCTTATGTGTTTTGTAGCACAAGCCTTTAAACATGAGGCATCATGTCAGGTTCACAGTGAAGAAAACGCTGGATCTTCAGCCTTCGATGCATCTACAGACCTCATGTAGAAATCTGGTTTCTTTTGGCTCTCTGTCACCTGCAGGAGATGTTCCTCATTTGTATGTCAGTTTCAATTAAAACATAAATAAGGCTTGTATGAATTTCTATGGGGAAAGCAAAAAAGTACTCTTCGTTTATAAAAGTATACATTTGCAAGTCCTTTTCCTCCAGTTACATTTGCGGGTTGTTTTCTGTTTTGACCCACACTAGATGAAGTTTTCTTTGAACTGCATGTGACTTTATCACTCTCCTGTTGAGAGCCGCCAGCAGCAACAACAGCCTTTGAGATGAATGTGGGCATGTGTATGTGTGTGGGTGGCTCTGCTGCTCTTGACCGCAGGGTTTGAAGTCTTCGGGTCTCTCCGAGCTCTAGTTTGTATAATTGCCTTTCTCAGTCATTGATCAGCAGTGGCGGCCATTTTGTTGCAGTGTCTGCACGGCTGCAGTGAAACTGTGAACGGCAGGGGCTCCAATCTGTTACACCGTGATTGTCCATCAAAGTCATGCTCCCAGGCAACCCTGTCGCCTGGCAACCCTCATGGTTCACACACACACGGAGGGAGAGAGAGAGAGAGAGAGAGAGAGAGAGAGAGAGCATCTCTGTGTTAACATTCTGTCTATCTATGAGGTTTCCACATCTCATATCAAGGTCAGTTTATTCTTTCTTGGATTTGTTTATTTCTATAACAGGCTCATATGGAATTAACATCAAACGTATGCAGTTCGAATGGACTTCTGAGATGTTAAAAGAAATGAAACATCTTTTTATTGTGTGTGCCAGTTTCCCATCAGCAATCACAACTTGAGTGTGTGTGCGTGAGTGTGTGTGTTTGTGCGTGCGCATGCGTGCGTGCGTGCGTGTGTATGTGTGGGGATGCGCTGATGGAGGCGTCAGGGCTTTTACACACTTCAGCCGCAATTACCTGCTAACAGCTGGTTACTGCACAGCAATCAGCAAACCATTAACACTCCACATCCAACATCCCGAGAGCTTTTTTCTCTCTCTTACATTCATCCTCCTCTTTCTCTTCACAAATGCTGCAACATTTACATTTCTCAAAGAAATATAGTAGTATATTAGTAAATAATGTATTTGTTATATATATACTATATTTCTTTCAGATTTTTTCAGTGAATTGCTTGTGATGAAGAGAAAAATGTAAATGGTTTTATTTATAATTATAACACTTCATTCTGTCCTGTGATTTCTGATGCATATCATTTCAAAGCAGAACATAATTGTTAACACGACATTAAGATCCTAAAATGAATAAAAGTTCTGTAATCATTTAACCATTATGAATCTATTCAGTTTTCTGAATATCCTGTAAATAAAAACGACCACAAATGCACCATAAAAGCATCATAAACATAATCCACTGTATTCCTGTGCAGAAACTGAAATGTTGAAAATCTATGGGAGTGTAAAGTTCCATAATGACCAACACAATCTACCCGTTAGCGTCTGGTTTAAGACATGCTTTTTTTGGGCGGTAAATAATGGAGCAAACACCAGTAAATTGAAAAAAGTGCAAACCTTTGTAAATCACCTCATGATTCATGTAAATACTCCTACAAATGCAGCCGCAAAAATAACCCTGTCCACACCTTTCTCACTGCGTATCTTTAGTAAATCCTGACAGTAGTTTTTTTTAATGCCAAGCTGGCACAAGCTGTTAGTAAATCTGGCCCTTTCCCAGCATGCACAAGATGTAGACTCAAACATCAGTCAGACGTTGGATTTTGGTTCAAAATGCATGTCTAAACCCAATTAAAAATGTTTGGTCACCATTATGGAGATCAGTATTTCCTTTAGTTGTGCAGTTTGTCTCTTGGAGTTTGTGGTCTTTGTAACAGTGTTTACCAAAACACATCATTTGCTTCAAAAGAAGCCAGAAACAAAGATGATCAGGTGATATAGCTTTCAGCATCATAAGGTAGAATAATTCACTGACTCAAAGTGGTTATTTGTCATTAATAGACTATATTCACCAACAATACTTTCTTGCAACATATCAGACATTCTGAATTTTAAACACATTATGGAAAAAAATCTTTAGACACACACATACATCAATAATGTGCATATGAATCTCAATAATGGTGACATACAGCAATGCATGCAATGCATGCAACTTATTACTCCTAGCATGCATTCCAGCATGAAGCATGTCACCATTGTGGAGATTCATAGGCTGATTCTTGATGTTTTCGTGTCTAAAGATTTTATTTCCCATAATGTATTTTAAAAATCAGAATGTCTGATCTGAAGTATTGTTGGTGGATCCTTACAATATATATAATTGCAAGAAAAAGTGAATTATTTTCAGTTTTCTGCATAAATTGGTCATGAAATTTGATTAGATTTTCACCAAAGTCACAAAAATCAACAAAGCTGATAAAACACAAACAATCCTCATATTTCATGTGTTTGAGCACACTCATTAAACATACAAAGTGATGGTGGGAAACGTAAGTGAAACCCTAGGCTTCTGGTGTCACTAAATGCCAAGTGGAGTCCAATCATTGAAGCGAGAATAAAGGTGTGGTTTACAGCTAAACTGACTTATATCTGATCAGCCCTCACACTCAATGTAGAAATGAAAGCCCTTGGAAAATATTGAAAGTGTTTAGAGCGAATAAGGTGATCCCTGAATGAAAGTGTATATCACTTGTTCTTAAATCCACAATGCTTTGACACTGTATTCTCGATTGAACTACTTAAACTGTTTGCTGCTGTAGGCACGTAAACGCTGCTGCTTGTATGCTTAGCAATTTACTCCTATATAGGCATATTGTTTTACAATAATAATGTTTTTTATAAATACAGGCCGTATTTGGTATTAAGAAAGGGTCCATTAGTGATTGTGATTTCGACTTCAGTGAAAGTTATATTATTACACCATTAGATGGCATCAAAGACTGTCTTTATGAGCGAGTCAGGAGGACTTTTATATTGAAAGAGACTGAAACAATGTCGTAAACAATAAGACACAACTTACAAATGCATTGACTAGCGCTGTCATGGGAAACCCCTCTGTTCAAATGACAAAGACATCGCTTTCCTCAGTGGACATTCAAACAGATTTTGTGATTATGAATATAAGATTGACCTGGAGAATGTCATCTAGATGCAGGTAATACATCGTTTAGTCGATCTCCCACTCTCATAATACCATAATACTCTACATAATACAAGAAGCTTCAAGAAAGTGACTTTAGCGTTTCTAAAGTGACGTTTTAGAATTAGAAACGGAGGCTTGGGCTCAATTATCGAACTGTGTAAAATGTAACTATAGCAATACATTTATGATATAAAAGGATTCATAAATTCTATGGCAGTAATTATTTAATACCGCTTTTAGATTCTTCCATATTGTATGTTTCAGCATTTACCAAAATGTAAAATGTTCCTGTACATTTTACGTGTGAATAGCTTTTAATTTGGCAAAGCAGGAAAATCCTTAAGACCATTTAAGAACTTTCCCAGCTGAGGAGAAGAGAGGGAAAAAACAAAACATAACAGGAGCATATTTTAAACCTTCTAGAAGTCGCATAAAGGACTCTTCAGAAAACAAAAAAAAATAGAAAAGGATGTTTCTAGGAGAGAGGGAGAAAGAGAGAGAGAGAGAGGATCATTGAGCTTTTATTTCCACACCGCTGGAGATTGAGACTATTTTACACAGCTAGGACTAAATACACACACTCACACACACATTACATACACTTCAGACAAACACATACACACAGATGCAGCATTAGGAGGGCTTCGGAAAATAAAGCAAAACCATTGTTGCTGCAAACAGTGGTTGGAGTTGGCCGTCACGGTCTCTCACAGGTCAGCGGTGAAACTTACTGTCCAGTTTTATTTAGCTTGACCTACTTCCCCTTTTAAACACAAACACTTTTCTGGCTTTTTCCACTTTTTTCTTTCTAATCTATCCTTTTTCACATTCAAACCGCTTTGAGTTTGGAGTGTAACTCTTCTCTCAGCTGTAGACTGTGACTGGTAGATGGCAGTAATGCGTGGAGAGCTGGTTTAAAGACTGCATTAGAGCCGTGTGTAGGACGGCATGACAGCAGTAATGAAAGATAAAGACCCAGCTATAGATCGCAGGGTTCACTGGGAAACGTGCTAACTTCTGTCACAGTGTCACAGCATTTAAATGGTCAATGACGGTTCATTGAATGGACTGAATTTCTGTTTGATGGCGTTTTAAAAGCATATATGTGACAAGGGTTAATGACTTGTTGAGAGAGAGACTGCAACTGACTGCTGTATACTATAGTAACTGGTGTGGAAGGCAAAAATCACACATTCACTACCTCATTCCTGCCACTCAAAATTGAAAAGAGATTTGTATATTACAGGCCTTTAAATACCAGCTGTTTCAAATGTTAAAAATTCAAAATTTAAATGTTCCAATTTTTGCTTCAGCCTAAGAAATTCGGTATATCTGACGCCTGTGTATCACTAAAATGTTGAATGAATGAATGAGTTTTTCTATGATCACAGATTTGCATACAGGGATGGGCAGTATTTCAGAGACTGTCGGGCGGTTTCTTCATTAGGACAATAGGGCAAAATACTACCAAAGCACGAAAGGGATAGATTTTTTCAATCACATTCAACCACAGAGTTACACTAGGCGTCACTGTTCTGGTGTTCTGCCTATGGATATATCAGCGTCAATCACATTCTGTGGAGTACCGCCCCTTTTTGAGTGATTTCATTTTTGTGAATGTGTGTTATGGATCTGTGCATTCACTCTTAAAGTGACAGCAGCCTAATATTCCTGTGTCATTAATGTTAATAAAACAACAATAGACAGAGAACAATCACTCACTGCTCGAGACTGAATAACTTTTGTAGCTTTAATAAATATCAGTGTGTATTTTATTCATACAGACTATGCCGTGCTTTTTTTGTGTTTTTTTTTACATTTGTTTACTTTATTTAATTTCTGTAGTATTTACTTCTGTTAGGTAGACAGACCTTAATTAGCACTCTTTATTTAATTTGTAACTTTGCTCTGTTGTATTTATTTGTCCTATTGCTCGTCATTTGTTTGTTACTGAACTGACTTCGGCTGAACAAAAACACCATTTTCACTATTAGATCTGCTGTACAGCCGAATTGAACGGTTTGCATTATTTTCCTGCTATCACTGTAAAGCTGCTTTGAAACAATCTGTACTGTATAAAGTGATAGGCTATATAAATAAAGCTGCTGGTGGTAAAAGGTATATGGAACACTATATTGAGCCTGCAACGCATAACCCAGTATTGGTAAGAGCATGAACACTTGGTCTCCTGAACAAAACACACAATGTTTAGCCTTTCGATCATACCAAGTCTTCATCTTCTCCTGAGCTGCTTCTGGAAATGCCAATTCAAGTTCATCTGGACCATCTGACTTGAGGACAGTAGAGGTTACTTCAGGGACAGCTAGCACTTTCCCACCAGCTAAATCATTCCCTAGAATAAAGGACACACCATCTATGGGAATCTGGGAACAAAGTGCAACAACAACATCCCCAGAGATTAAATCTGATTGGAGATTAATGCTATGTAAAGGTAAGACAAAAATCCTCCACCAAAACCTTTAACAATTACCTCTGAACCTTGAGCTGACTTTTCATTAAAGGACAAGACACCACGTAGAATCACAGATTGAAAAGCTCCAGTATCTCTCCAGATCTTGACAGCTTGCATGTTTTCAGGATCAGAAGACAGACACACAAAACCATCCATCAAGAATGATGATGAGCCAACCAACTCATCTTTCTTGCATGAAACATTAGCAACTGAAGATGCCAGAGGAAGGCTTGGCACAGGGCTTACAAATGCTACAGTCTTTGCGGATTTCTGTATCTTATTGATTTCTGCAATAAGATGGCCTGGTCTCTTACAATAAAAACAAGCCCTTTCTGGATTCAAACCATCATTAATAATTTTATTGGCAGGTGATGAGGCAATAGGCACAGACCTTACAAACCAAGACCTATTGTGCTTTCTCTGGACCTGAACCTCAGCTTGTTTGTCACCAAACTTTACCTTATGGGTTAAGACAAACTCATCTGCCAAGATTGCAGCTTGTTCTAAAGTCACTGCCTTCTGCTCATTCAAATAAACGGACACTACATCAGGCAAACAGTTTTTAAATTCTTCAAGCAAAAGTTGTCGTCTAAGATGTTCCTTACTTTCCACCTTCTGAGATGTACACCACTGATCAAACAGATGATCCTTCTGTTTTGCAAACTCAACATAAGTGTCGTGAGCAGATTTGGTACAACTTCGAAAGTGCTGGCGGTAAGCTTCAGGAACCAGCTATAGGAATTGTGGGAGCAGACACAAATGAATCTTCCAGATGATTCATTCAAACATAATTCCACACAAAACCCAACTCAACATTCCAGGGCCAGTTTATGGCCGTGCCCCTCTCTGCCCATAACAGTGGACAAAGGTTTGCTACATTGTGATTGGATCTTGGTGGACTAACACAAACAAACTGTCCAACGCCATCAGATAAAGATGCCAGACACCTCTTGGAGGCCAAGAAGACCACCTGTGGTACCAAGCCCAGGAAGGACAGGACTTCTCATTGGTCCACATGCGGTTTTCTGCCCTTCACCCATCTAGAAACTAATCCCTACTGTCCTGGTCTGTGACTGCCATAAAAATTACTCAGGATCCCAGCACTAGTGGGTGAAACAAAGAAAAACTCACAGAGACTGTTACATATAAACTGCATCAAATCATTAATCATTGGACTTATAATCAAACATCCCTCTACTGCATAATTCTATCATGTATTTAACCAATATACATTCACCTAAAGGATTATTAGGAACACCTGTTAAATTTCTCATTAATGCAATTATCTAATCAACCAATCACATGGCAGTTGCTTCAATGCATTTAGGGGTGTGGTCCTGGTCAAGACAATCTCCTGAACTCCAAACTGAATGTCAGAATGGGAAAGAAAGGTGATTTAAGCAATTTTGAGCGTGGCATGGTTGTTGGTGCCAGACGGGCCGGTCTGAGTATTTCACAATCTGCTCAGTTACTGGGATTTTCACGCACAACCATTTCTAGAGTTTACAAAGAATGGTGTGAAAAGGGAAAAACATCCAGTATGCGGCAGTCCTGTGGGCCAAAATGCCTTGTTGATGCTAGAGGTCAGAGGAGAATGGGCCGACTGATTCAAGCTGATAGAAGAGCAACTTTGACTGAAATAACCACTCGTTACAACCGAGGTATGCAGCAAAGCATTTGTGAAGCCACAACACGCACAACCTTGAGGCGGATGGGCTACAACAGCAGAAGACCCCACCGGGTACCACTCATCTCCACTACAAATAGGAAAAAGAGGCTACAATTTGCACGAGCTCACCAAAATTGGACAGTTGAAGACTGGAAAAATGTTGCCTGGTCTGATGAGTCTCGATTTCTGTTGAGACATTCAGATGGTAGAGTCAGAATTTGGCGTAAACAGAATGAGAACATGGATCCATCATGCCTTGTTACCACTGTGCAGGCTGGTGGTGGTGGTGTAATGGTGTGGGGGATGTTTTCTTGGCACACTTTAGGCCCCTTTGTGCCAATTGGGCATCGTTTAAATGTCACGGCCTACCTGAGCATTGTTTCTGACCATGTCCATCCCTTTATGACCACCATGTACCCATCCTCTGATGGCTACTTCCAGCAGGATAATGCACCATGTCACAAAGCTCGAATCATTTCAAATTGGTTTCTTGAACATGACAATGAGTTCACTGTACTAAAATGGCCCCCACAGTCACCAGATCTCAACCCAATAGAGCATCTTTGGGATGTGGTGGAACGGGAGCTTCGTGCCCTGGATGTGCATCCCACAAATCTCCATCAACTGCAAGATGCTATCCTATCAACATTTCTAAAGAATGCTTTCAGCACCTTGTTGAATCAATGCCACGTAGAATTAAGGCAGTTCTGAAGGTGAAAGGGGGTCAAACACAGTATTAGTATGGTGTTCCTAATAATCCTTTAGGTGAGTGTATGTGACCACTATGCTTAGACGCACTCACAATTCATGTAATTGTTGTAACTACTGAATGACTGGGGGGGGGGGGTGAACATAGACCCATGTGAATCAAGATAACCCCTGATTGGTCAGAATCCATCCAAGAGGATGGGCCAATATTTGAGTATTAATCTCAAAACATGAACAAAGAGTTAGAGGAAGTTAAGACAGACAACATGACGAATAGATGATCAGACGATCGAGGCAGACCAAGATCTGAGAAATGGGTTAATTTCATTCAAGCCATCTAAAACTCTTCTCTCACTTTCCTTTCTTTTACTTAAGTTTATTTTCTTTCCGTTGAGTCTCGTGTTCTAAGTTGAGTTTCGCCGCAAAGTTTCTCGACGAATCTCCAGCGAGCACGCTTCAACTTCAAACATACACGAGACTTTTCTTCCATCCAGCCGCCAACATGCCACGTGATTGGCTTCCCAAGACGTCAATCAAAAGACACGACAAGACCCTCAGAGAATCACCAAACTTGGGAAACCCCTCTCCAGCCAGGACTGAAAAGTTAGTTTTACGTGTTAGAGTAATCAAAGTTGTGTTTATATTTAAAGATAAGTGTTCTTGTGTTATGTGCTTACAAATTTAATGTCTTAAACTGCTGATCTAAGTTGCAGCTTTTAATGCCAACTCTTTAAGAGACCATTCATTTTCAAGATCCAGTTGTTTCTCTCTTAATTTTCTATTAACCTCTAGCTGTTTCTCCTGGAAAGCTAGCTCTTTGAGCCTAAGCTCAATTGCAGTTTCAGACAAAGGAGCAGTCCTGGATTGTGAGGAAACCTTCTTAACTTTCAAAATGCCATTGTCAATCAAAACACTTCTAATGATTTCCTTCAGTCGCTTCTCATTACTTGTGATGGGAATATCATAAGAGGACAACTGCAAACGTTGATCCTTTGTGAAAACCTCAAGTAACTCTTCAGAAGGTTCCTGTAGGAAATCTTCTAAAGAAGCAATTACTAAACTCTACACTTAAGTGGTAACACTACTTCCCACACAGAAGTTCAGCCAACACAACAAATCCAATAGCGCACAGCTACAAAAATGCTCTCAAACAAAGCTTTTAAACAAGTAGAACCAACCCAAACACAGAAGACTACTCACCGTAAAGAATTCTGGGCATTAGTCTACACTAAAGTCCACAAAGGAACTTTACACCAATACTGTGAACACATTAAAGTTAGGAACATGGATCAAATAAACACAAAAAGTGCTTAAAATGTTTTACTCCCCTAACTTAAGTATTCCTCTTTAACTCCCCCCCAAAAAAAAACAAAACAAAACAAAACAAAAAAAAAAAAACATTATGGTCAGCATGGTTGCGGAGCCCAAACACAACACAAAACACATGATACACACCTAGATAACTGCCTAACATTTCTAACTCCTATCTATCTTCTGAGGTGTACCGGGCACGAGGCAACTTTAAAAGCAAAAGCTCAGCAACTGTGAGCCATATAATCAATGGTCACAGTTCTGAATGCTTACCCCCGACAGAGAACAAGTCTCCACCCAGAATAACCTCGAAAACAAAAAAGGAAAGATAACAAAAGGAGTGAACCGATGGAAGGATTGAATATTCAACCCAGCTGGGACGCTCACCCTTCATAAACGGGAAAACTCATGCATAGATTCAAAAATACTCAAACAACCATACTCACCAAAAGATCTCAATCAAAGGGAATAAACAAATACAATCCCAAAGTATCAAAAGACAAAACAAATGCTTTTTACCAACCAAATTGGACGAGCCCTCATTATGTTACAACCCTGGCTCTAGGGATGCAACATAAAGGACACAAAAACAGAAATCTGCCATCAAAAGAAAGTTTATTACATATAAAAAGAAAAGGGGACTGTAGAGACAAAAACACTGCCACTGCTACCGCAATGCTGGCTGCAAGACCAGAGAGAGAGAGCGCATGTGTCCTAGATTGAAAAAGGCTCCCTTCAGGTGACACCAATTAACCATTTGATTGCAGGTGAGCTATCAGGGAAACTGCAATGAAACACAGATTAGAACACTCCCACGTAACACAAAGTAACAGAGAAAATTATAGCTTTAATAAGGATTAATATGTATTTAATTAATAATTTATGCAGTTAAGAATTTAAAGTGTTTGATAATCAATTTCTGCATATTGATTATATATGAAGGCCACAGGACAAATATTGACATTATTATAATGGGTTTATGTGAGGATTATTTTAAGTTCACTTAAATTAAAAGTTATTCTTTAAAGCCTAATAAATGTTGTAATTGATAAAGCTTTCAGTTATACTGTAATGTTGAATGTGTATCATTAATGTTTTAAAAAAAACAATTTCATAGAGATATTAGTTTCTACATTAATTTAGAGAGTAACTGTGAAATTATTACAATATAAAAATATTAAAAACACAATTAATGTTTTTAATCACATTAAAAATGTGTGATTCATTATTACATTTTTTTAATCAATTGACAGCACAAATTTAAATACTCCCCCACACACACGCATGCCATTTTATTTTGATATATTTCAGCTGAGGTATTTTGTATTTTTATTTCAAATACATTTTTATGTGTTTTATTCCCATATACACTCACCTAAAGGATTATTAGGAACTCCTGTTCAGTTTCTCATTAATGCAATTATCTAATCAACCAATCACATGGCAGTTGCTTCAATGCATTTAGGGGTGTGGTCCTGGTCAAGACAATCTCCTGAACTCCAAACTGAATGTCAGAATGGGAAAGAAAGGTGATTTAAGCAATTTTGAGCGTGGCATGGTTGTTGGTGCCAGACGGGCCGGTCTGAGTATTTCACAATCTGCTCAGTTACTGGGATTTTCACGCACAACCATTTCTAGAGTTTACAAAGAATGGTGTGAAAAGGGAAAATTCTCCAGTATACGGCAGTCCTGTGGGCGAAAATGCCTTGTTGATGCTAGAGGTCAGAGGAGAATGGGCCGACTGATTCAAGCTGATAGAAGAGCAACTTTGACTGAAATAACCACTCGTTACAACCGAGGTATGCAGCAAAGCATTTGTGAAGCCACAACACGCACAACCTTGAGGCGGATGGGCTACAACAGCAGAAGACCCCATCGGGTACCACTCATCTCCACTACAAATAGGAAAAAGAGGCTACAATTTGCACGAGCTCACCAAAATTGGACAGTTGAAGACTGGAAAAATGTTGCCTGGTCTGATGAGTCTGGATTTCTGTTGAGACATTCAGATGGTAGAGTCAGAATTTGGCGTAAACAGAATGAGAACATGGATCCATCATGCCTTGTTACCACTGTGCAGGCTGGTGGTGGTGGTGTAATGGTGTGGGGGATGTTTTCTTGGCACACTTTAGGCCCCTTAGTGCCAATTGGGCATTGTTTAAATGCCACGGCCTACCTGAGCATTGTTTCTGACCATGTCCATCCCTTTATGACCACTATGTACCCATCCTCTGATGGCTACTTCCAGCAGGATAATGCACCATGTCACAAAGCTTGAATCATTTCAAATTGGTTTCTTGAACATGACAATGAGTTCACTGTACTAAAATGGCCCCCACAGTCACCAGATCTCAACCCAATAGAGCATCTTTGGGATGTGGTGGAACGGGAGCTTCGTGCCCTGGATGTGCATCCCACAAATCTCCATCAACTGCAAGATGCTATCCTATCAATATGGGCCAACATTTCTAAAGAATGCTTTCAGCACCTTGTTGAATCAATGCCACGTAGAATTAAGGCAGTTCTGAAGGCGAAAGGGGGTCAAACACAGTATTAGTATGGTGTTCCTAATAATCCTTTAGGTGAGTGTATATATGGTTTGTGTTTGTGTGTGTGTGTGTGTGTGTTTATAAGGTTAATCAGACTTACATTTCACTGTGTGAATGATAGAAGGGAACAGAAAGACAAAACAGAGCACCATCCCTGACATTATCTTTGACTTTCAAAGTGTTTTTCTGCATGTCAGTGACTGTGTGAAATAATGACCTACTCCACACTAAAATCTCTCAGCCCTGGTAAACGATTCATAAACACCAACCAATCGCCAAAAAGGCACTGCAGTTTTGACTGCACTTCGATCTGAACATTTGTGTCAGCCGAAGGCAATTACTGTCAGACTGATATGAACAGAAACAGGCCACTCTGAGATGAGAACACCTACTGACAGCCCCATTAACGTCATGCTAATGTCAGCGCTTTGCTAACCCCCATGTATGCATATGACTCAAAAGCTAGCAAATGCTCAAGCCAGTCAGACAGTAATGGATGCATAGGCCTCGAGATTCCCTGATCTAAGAACATTTCAGACCAGAGAGCTCATACTTTTCAGAAAATGGCCAGCGCCATTAGATGTCATTAGATGGTGAATGTGGTACATATACATCACAACCAGCTGACGGCCACAATGATCGCAGCTACGCCGCTATGAAGCTCTGCTCAAATCCAGCCATTTATTGTGGTTTTCCTGAGCCATAAATGTGACTGACTTCATGAAATGTGTGATGCAGAAAGCTGTTTTTTCTCCAGATGAACCTTTCCCTGATTTATACGCAGAGTATGGCGGTCTGTAGTACACTTCCGCTCACAGTTTCCCACGAAACTCAGTCACCCGTGCCGCTGCTCTCTGACGGACTGATCTTTCTCTCTGCCTCTGAAGCACCTTGAGTGAAAGAGCATCTGGAGGACGAGCAGAAGAGTGAAGGTTTGGTTGATGTGATTGGCACGGCCTGACATTACAGGATGAGTCCAGGGGTTTGGAGGCTTGCTGCTCTGTCTGCCTCTCGTCAGGCCTCGGCGTGCATGCTGGGTAATGAGCGATCACCAGGTGTCTCGTACCTCCCTCTGCAAGCGATGTGAAAACCATCCAGAGGTGTCTCAGTGTTTACACCTAAAGGTTTGGACACATCACACTCAACTGATCCATTTCAATTCAATTCAAAGTTATTAATTGGCATGACTGTGTTTACATACAGTACAATATATGAACGCTTCCGCTTTAAAGGCAATATGTAAGATTTTTGGATTTAAATATATATTTTGTTGATTTGTGTACTTACATTATCCCAGACTTTTCCAAGAATGTTTAAATCCAGAGAAATACATGATTTTAGCCAGGACATGGACTGTGTGTATCAATCAGACCCGCGTTACATGGAAACACCAAAGACGCTTTAATATATGATGTGTTTTATTACACAGGTGAGCAGCTGTTTGGAGACATTAATTGACACTATATACACTATATTGCCAAAAGTTTTGGACACAAAGTTGAGAGCATGAAATTGTCCAAAATGTCTTGGTATGCTGAAGCATTAAGAGTTCCTTTCACTGGAACTAAGGGGCCAAGCCCAACCCCTGAAAAACAACCCCACCCCATAACCCCCCCTCCACCAAACTTTACACTTGGCACAATGCAGTCAGGCAAGTCCCGTTCCCCTGGCAACCGCCAAACCCAGACTCGTCCATGGGATTGGCAGACAGATGCGTGATTGGTCACTCCAGAGAACACGGCTCACTGCTCTAGAGTCCAGTGGCGGCGTGCTTTACCCCACTGCATCCCACGCTTTGCATTGCTCTTGGTGACGTAAGGCTTGGATGAGCTGCTCGGCCATGGAAACCCATTCCATGAAGCTCTCTACACACTGTTCTTGAGCTCATCTGAAGGCCACAGAAGTTTGGACGTCTGTAGCTATTGACTCTGCAGAAAGTTGGCGTCTTCTGCGCACTGTGACCCTCAGCATTTTACGTGGCCTATCACTTCGTGGCTGAGTTGCTGTTGTTCCCAATTGCTTCCACTTTGTTATAATCCCACTAACAGTTGAGTGTGGAATATTTAGTAGTGAGGAAATTTCAGGAATGGACTTATTGCACAGGTGGCAACCTATCACGGTACCACGCTTGAGTTCACTGAGCTCCTGAGAGCGACCCATTCTTTCACAAATGTTTGTAGAAGCGTCTGCATGCCTAGTGCTTGATTAATACACCTGTGGCCATGAAGGGATTGAACACCTGAACTCAGTGATTTGGAGGGGTGTCCCAATACTTTTGGCAATATACTGTAGCTCAACACAGTTAGTCGTTTAAATATTGTTTTCTTGATTTACTGCGAGTACCATGTTTTACCATTCCTAATATCGATCTTACCGAAGCGGAAGCGGTGACTGTGGCAGAATAAAAGCTCCACTGCTCTCCAGCTGTGTGTCGCGCTTGTCTCTCATTAGCAATCGCTTCAGCGGCCTCGTTCCTCATGACTTGAGTATTTCTGTTCTCCAGATGTAATAATAATAGAAAAGAATGGGTTGGTGAGTCGAGACCTTTGATCGGACGGTCTTGTATCTCTTTGTCTTTTGATTCCAGCTGAAGGTGTGTTTGGTGTCTTTCCTCGAGCGGTAAACGATCTTGTCTTGTGATGTTCGGATGCATTCAGATGTTACAGCTTTGCCAACGTATGTCACTCCTGTCCTCTCAGCCCAATGTGAGGCGATGATCTCTGTTTTAGCTTTCTCTGTGAGTTAGGATCAGCAGAGGGGAAAGCTTGCAGAGTCTCTTCAGTATGGAGTTGTCATTACAATTAAAGGTCCATATGAACCCCAGGAGACGATCAGCTCCGATGCCTGTCAGACTGAGAGCCGGTCTGTTCTGGACGCTCCAGCTCATTCTTTACTATTACTATAGCATGTGGAAAATAGTTTTGATCATAGTTTGTCTTTTATATCCATAATGTGACCACTGGACCTTCACGTGACCTTTGACATGTGATGTGTCTCAGTCTTTGCTGTCATGGCGACACCGTCTCGAGTGATGACTAAAGTCCTGCATGAGCCTGTCAAACTCAATCCCACTGTCCTAATGGCTTTCTTGTGTTCCCGCATGTCCTTCCTGAATTACATTCTCAGTTTCCGGCTCTCAGAGCGACACTGTCAAATCTGACCTCTCTCCTCTCCGGTTGTGCTGTTTGTGTCTGCTGTCTGATTTTATTTGATATTCATTAGCTGATCGGAGCAAAGGCGCTGATTATTTTGTTTGTATTTAATGAAATGTCATGGTAAAAAGAGGAAAGGCATCTTTGTCGGATCTGAATTATCGAGTGTGTTCTTTTATTTAGTGTGATGGCCACGGTTAAACAGGATTCATTTCTACCTTGATCAATTTTTGTGCAGACATTTTTCAGCCGAGGAACAAGTGTATCTGGCCCTGCACAGCAAGAGCTTATTTGCTAATAAAATCTCTGCGAGAGGTTTCAGCAGCCATTGAGCTGAAGACAAGGAACTACATCAACTGCCCGCTAAACAATTTTGAGCTATTAACATTTAAACAGCTTCCACGATTGATTGGCCATTTCTAAATGGTGAATTTAGCGCACAAGTGATTCATCTGTGCTGTGTGACAGTGTGAGATCAGATCACCTACCCCTAAACCTACCCATCACACACACACACACACACACTACCCCTAAACCTACCCATCACACACACACACACACTAGTCAAGTCAAGTCAAGTCAACTTTATTTATATAGCGCTTTTTCCAATGCAGATTGTTTCAAAGCAGCTTCACAGTGTTAAACAGGAAAATAATGAACAGAATTTTTATGTTTATTATTTTGGCAGCCTTATAGGTCAGAAGTAATATTAGATCGGATTATTCGAAAGATCGGAGGCATCACGCCGGGTTTATTGAGGATGGCGTGTCAATTAAACAATTATTAAATAGGAATATTCGAAATATCGGAGTCATCACGCCGGAGATGGATCCATTGAGGATGCCATGTCGATGAGCAATTTCAGAGGGTAGACTAATTGACACGGTCTCTGCAGACACTTCAGGGATGCGTTGGTCATGTCTGGGCGCTGGTCCACCATCTGATCTGGATACGGCCCGGATCCGGCTGACTGCAGTAAACCTCGGGATAAACAGAGAGACTAACATTAGCGTAGATGCCATTCCTCTTATGATGTAACGAGTACATCAGGTGTTATGGGAAGTGTTCCCGGTTCCGGCTGACCTAGTTAATGCAGCCTAACAATTTGAATAAAATATAAATTAAAATGTTTTATGTGTATGCCATAGTAAAGAGATGCGTTTTTAGTCTAGATTTAAACTGACAGAGTGTGTCTGCTTCCCGAACAATGCTAGGAAGGCTGTTCCAGAGTTTGGGTGCTAAATAGGAAAAGGATCGACCGCCTGCAGTTGATTTTGATATTCTAGGTATTATCAACTGGCCAGAGTTTTGAGACCGCAATAGACGTGATGGAGTATAATGCGTTAAGAGCTCGCTCAAGTACTGGGGAGCTAAACCATTTAGTGATTTGTAAGTAATTAGCAAGATTTTAAAATGTATGCAATGTTTAATAGGGAGCCAGTGCAGTGTTGACAGAACCGGGCTAATATGGTCATACTTCCTGGTTCTAGTAAGAACTCGAGCTGCTGCGTTTTGGACCAGCTGCAGTTTATTTATTAAGCGAGCAGGGCAACCACCCAGTAGAGCATTACAATAATCTAGCCTTGAGGTCATGAATGCATGAACTAACTGTTCAGCATTTTGCATTGAAAGCATATGCCGTAATTTAGATATATTTTTAAGATGGTAGAATGCAGTTTTACAGATGCTAGAAACGTGGCTTTCAAATGAGAGATTGGTATCAAAGAGCACACCCAGGTTCCTAACTGACGACGAGGACTTGACAGAGCAGCCATCAAGTGTTAGACAGTATTCTAGGTTACTACATGTGGAGTTTTTTTGTCCAATAATTAAAAATTCAGTTTTTTCTGAATTAAGTTGCAGGAAATTACTAGTCATCCAATTTTTTATATCAGCTATGCATTCCGTTAATCTTGTGAATTGGTAAGTTTCGTCAGGGCGTGAAGAAATATAGAGCTGAGTATCGTCAGCATAACAATGAAAACTAACGCCATGCTTCCTAATGATATCTCCCAGTGGTAGCGTGTACAGGGTGAAGAGCAACGGTCCTAGCACTGAGCCCTGCGGTACTCCATACTGAACTTGTGATCGGTGTGAGATCTCTTCATTTACTGCTACAAACTGAAAACGGTCAGATAAGTATGATTTAAACCATGCCAATGCAATTCCACTAATGCCAACATAATTTTCGAGTCTATTCAAAAGAATGTTGTGGTCGATGGTATCGAATGCAGCGCTAAGATCGAGTAACACTAACAGAGAGATACAACCACGATCGGATGATAAGAGTAAATCATTTGTAACTCTAATGAGAGCAGTCTCAGTACTATGATGTGGTCTAAATCCTGACTGAAAAACCTCACAGATACCATTTTTTTCTAAAAAGGAGCATAATTGTGAGGACACTGCCTTTTCTAGTATTTTTGACAGAAAGGGTAGATTTGAGATTGGCCTGTAATTGACTAATTCTGTAGGGTCAAGTTGCGTTTTTTTAATAAGTGGTTTAATAATAGCCAACTTAAAAGTTTTCGGTACATATCCTAAAGTCAAGGATGAATTAATGATATTAAGAAGAGGATCTATGACCTCTGGAAGCATCTCTTTTAGTAGTTTAGTCGGTATAGGGTCGAGCATACATGTTGTTGATTTAGATGATTTAACGAGTTTAGCCAATTCTTCTTCTCCTATAGCAGTGAATGAATGTCATTTTTCCTCAGTGACACTACAATGCTCTGTCTGATGTGATACAGTAGTAGACGGCTGCATGGTTATAATTTTTTTCCTAATATTATCAATCTTACAAGTAAAGAAGTTCATAAAGTCATTACTGCTGTGCTGTTGGCAGACATCAGAAGTTGAAGCTTTATTTTTGGTTAATTTAGCCACTGTATCGAATAAATACCTAGGGTTGTGTTTGTTTTCGTCTAAGAGAGTCGAGAAATAAGCAGATCTAGCAGTTTTTACGGCCTTTCTGTATGAAATCATGCTCTCTTTCCACGAAATGCGAAAAACTTCCAGTTTTGTTTTTTTCCAGCTGCGCTCCATTTTTCTGGCTGCTGTTTTAAGGGCCCGGGTGTGCTCGTTGTACCACGGCGTTGGACTATTCTCTTTAATCTTCTTTAAGCGCAGAGGAGCAACTGTGTCTAAAGTGCTGGAAAAGAGAGAGTCAATAGTTTCTGTTGCAACATCAAGTTCCTCTGGGCTATCTGGGATGCTGAGGAGATGAAACTGATGAGGAAGTTTATTTATAAAGAAATCTTTATTCGCAGCAGTGATAGTCCTGCCATATTTGAAGCGAGGGGACGGCTTTGCAGCCTTTGCTAAATTAAGTATACATGATACTAGGTAATGATCTGAGATGTCATCGCTCTGCTGCAGAATTTCAACGGTATCAACATTTATTCCATGTGACAATATTAGGTCTAGAGTATGATTACGGAGATGAGTGGGTCCTGATACGTGTTGCCTAACTCCAATAGAGTTTAGAATGTCTCTAAATGCCAATCCCAATGCGTCTTTTTCATTGTCTACATGGATATTAAAATCACCAACAATTAGGACTTTATCTGTAGCCAGTACTAACTCTGATAGAAAATCAGCTAATTCTCTGATAAAGTGTGTATTGTGCCCTGGTGGCCTGTATACAGTAGCCAACACAAATGTTAAACAGGATTGATCAATTTCACTACATAACGTTACGTAAAGCACCAAAACTTCAAAATAATTATATTTGAAACTAGACTTCTGAGTAATACACTACCCCTAAACCTACCCATCACACACACACACTACCCCTAAACCTACCCATCACACACACTCACACACACTACCCCTAAACCTACCCCTAAACCTACCCATCACACACACACACACTACCCCTAAACCTACCCATCACACACACACACACACTACCCCTAAACCTACCCATCACACACAAACACACTACCCCTAAACCTACCCATCACACACACTCACACACACTACCCCTAAACCTACCCCTAAACCTACCCATCACACACACACACACACACACACACACACACACACACACACACTACCCCTTAACCTACCCATCACACACACACACTACCCCTACCCCTAAACCTACCCATCACACACACACACACACACTACCCCTAAACCTACCCATCACACACACACACACACACACACACTACCCCTAAACCTACCCATCACACACACACACTACTACCCCTACCCCTAAACCTACCCATCACAGAAAATATTTTGCATTTTTACATTTTGCATTTGACATTTGAAATGTCCTCATTAACCACGTTTACATTGTAATACCAGTGTAATTAATACCCATGTCATTATACAAATTTGTGTCCTCATAAATCACATAAAGAAGCACACACACTCACACACTCACACTCTCTCTCACACACTCACACTCTCTCACACACACACACTCTCTCACACACACGCTCACACACACACAGTCAGTCGTGATGCATTGGCTCTTATTCAACGCTTCCATTTGCATGAGTTGATATTAATGTGTGAAGAAGTCGATATGTGCTGATAATTTTTAAAAAGGCAAACATAAGGATTCCTATTACTGTGGTAGTTCGAGTAAATGTCTGTCAGCAGAAAAGTAAATAAAGTCTAAGACGTACAGATATGAAGGTCATGCTTAATTTTTATACACAAGCCTTGAAATAGTTTCTGGAGACTGACTGTATGATGTTATGGCATTTAAATGAATTCATTGCTTGTTTTGCTTGATGTTGTTACAGTTTTTCTCGATTGCTAACACACTATAACTGATTCAATTGGCCCAATTTCCCAAACCATTCATTCACTTCTCTGAACAAAGGCACATTTCCCAAACGTTTAAGAGATCTCACCTGTTTTTACACTTGTTCCAATGTTCTCAAAGTTTTCTGAAAAACTCAAGTGTCACACTGTGAACAAATAGCACACATTTACCCATGTGTAAACATCAGGTAGCAAAACTGATGACACACCAATCAGACTTAGGGTTTAATATGGAGTTGGCCCACCCTTTGCAGCTATAACAGCTTCAACTCTTCTGGGATGGATTTCCACAAGGTTTAGGAGTGTGTTTATGGGAATAGGTAAATAGGGCCACAGGTGATTATGTGTGTTGAATCCTAGTGGTGGAAGATAAAGAGGAAGAGGAAGAGAAAAATGAAGGCGATGGGGTCAAAGGACATTTGTTCCTGATGAAATTCAAAGCACTATAGTTGAGCATGTTCTTGTGCAGGAATGACCATGAGGGAAGTTGGTCAAATGGTCATACAGCAGTTTTAGCGGACCCCTCACTGTGTCACCAGTTCGGCAGGACTAAATCCCAAGGACTCCTGAACTCCTTCACCAAAACTTCAAAGGAATTATATTTGAAACTAGACTTATGAGTAATACTGAAGATATTATTATAAATTACAGCAACACCTCCCCCTTTATCTTTCAGACGCGGCTCGTGTTTATAACAATAATCTTGTGGGGTGGACTCATTTAAAGTAATGTAGTCGTCAGGTTTTAGCCAGGTTTCTGTCAAACACAGCACATCTAGATTATTATCTGTAATCATATCATTAACAATAAGCGTTTATGAGGAAAGGGATCGAATATTCAGCAGTCCGAGCTTTATCATTTGTTCATCTGTATTATATTTGCTTTTTATTTGTTGGACATCAATTCAATTTTTACACTTAAGTGGGTTCGAGAGTTTTTCGTATTTACTAATTCGTGGAACAGACACAGTCTCTATGTGATATTATCTAGGTGAAAGAGTCTCTATGTGCTGGGATTTATCTGACTTCTGTGACGTGAGACAGCTAGCAGACGGTCGGGTAAGCCAGTCCATCTGCTTCCTGACCTGGGCCCTAGTTAGTCAAGGTTTAGCTTTAAGACTGTGCCAAATTACTAGAGAGAAGAGCGGCACCACCCCAGGAGGGATGGATACCATCTCTTTTCAACAGGTCAGGTCTGCCCCAAAAGCTTTTCCAATTGTCTATGAACCCTATGTTATTTTGCGGACACCACTTAGACAACCAGCCATTGAGTGATGATAGTCTGCTAAGTATCTCATCACTCCTTTTAACGGGGAGGGGACCAGAGCAAAAAATATGATTTGCCATCGTACTTGCGAGTTCACACACCTCTTTAATTTTGGTGATCTCCGACTGGCGAAGTCGAACATCATTTGTGCCGACATGAATAATAATCTTAGAGAATTTATGATTAGCATTAGCCAGCACTTTTAAATTTGCTTTGATGTCAGGCACTCTGGCTCCCGGTAAACATGTGACTATGCTGGCTGGTGTCTATTTTCACGTTCTGTGTAATAGAATCGCCAATAACTAGGGCACTTTCAACAGGATTCTCAGTGGGTGTGTCACTGAAGTGTTTTTTTGATCTGCGACTATGCTGTCTCACCGTCACCCAGTTGCCCTGCTGCACGGGCTCTACAGCCAGAACTGAACGGTGTATAGAGTTCACTAAGCTAGTCGCATTTAGAGTAAAAGCTAGCAATGTTAGACAATATATAGTGATGAGAAAGTTATATTTAGCAGTATAAACAACAAGGAATGATTTCAAATAGCAAAGCTGTACGGAGCTACAGACGTGAAACACAGTGAGGCAATCGATCCAACTTCTTCAACCTGATATCTGATAATACTGTAATGCACTTTGGCAGAGGACACTGAATTTATTGATATATTTATTTGCTGTACTGTAATTGACAGTATACTGTATTGTATTGCATATCAAGTTCATGTTCAATTCTTTGGTATCGAACTTTTCTTTTCTAGTGCTTCTCATCTACTGCAAGATCTCTTTACAGAAGTGTAATAAAAATAAACTTTTCTTAAAGTGTACTGTTGAATTTCACTGTATTTGCACCGCTCTGTTTATGCTGTATACTGTAATAGACATTGATTCCTGATTGCCCAAATGAGGTTTTTGTAACAGTGTTTTGAATGGATCTCGTTCGTGTTCTTTATGCAGTGGAGTAGTCTGGTTATTTGTTGGGTTTTTTGTGTCATCTGAGAACAAAGTTTGAAGTGGAAGTTTGAGGTTTGTACAAGCTGGTGTGTAGTTTTGAGATGTTTATAGTGTGAGGAAAATTGTGATTTGCAATTGAATTTAGCAACCAAGAAAAACTGTAATTGTTTTAATATGTATATACAGATGGTAGAACAGGTAGTGCAAATAAGTTACAGAATATACAGAAGCTGATTAAATATTGAAGTATCAGTATTATCATTCAGTATTGGTTGTCATGGTCCTTTCTTCCCCCTCCCCTCCCCTCTCTCTGTCTCTGTTGTCTCTCTCTCTCTAGAGTCTGTAATGGTGATGTCTGTATGTCTCGTGGGGATGCACACGACTCTAGCAAGGCATTTCCAGGCCCAGTGACACTGTCAGTGTCCTCTCCAAACGGCTCCATTAGAGTCCTTCCCTCCGTCAGCCCAACAAAGAGACATTTGATTTCCTCCCCATAAATCCCAGCCATCGATTTCTGCTTTTCATTAGCTGGAAACGACAATGACGGTTCCAGTTGGACTTGGTTTGACTTCATTGTCTCTCTCAAACAGCTGCTGAACTGGAAGAGTGAAAGACACACATTCATATTAACTGGAAAATACAGACATGACACCGAAACAAACATTGTCATCTACTGTGTGTGTGTGAGTGAGAGAGAGAGAGAGAGAGAGAGAGTGAGTGAGTGAGTGTGTGTGTGTGTGAGAGACAGAGAGAGAGGGAGAGAGAGTGAGTGTGTGTGTGTGTGTGTGAGAGAGAGAGAGAGAGAGAGAGAGAGAGTGTGTGTGTGTGTGTGTGTGTGTGTGAGAGAGAGTGTGTGTGTGAGAGAGAGAGAGAGAGAGAGAGAGTGTGTGTGTGTGTGAGAGAGAGAGAGAGAGAGAGAGAGAGTGTGTGTGTGTGTGTGTGTGAGAGAGAGAGAGAGAGTGTGTGAGAGAGAGAGAGAGAGAGAGAGAGAGAGAGAGTTTGTACATGTTTTTGTGACTTATGAGGACACAAATGTGCATAATGACATGGGTATTACACTGGTATTACAACGTAAACATGGTTTATGAGGACATTTCATATGTCCTCATATTTCAAATAGCTTTAAAAACATACTAAATAATGTTTATAAATTACTAAATATTATTTAGAAACTAAATAATTTCTGTGATGTGTAGGTTTAGGGGTAGGGGTAGTGTGTGTGTGTGTGTGTGTGATGGGTAGGTTTAGGGCTAGGGGTAGTGTGTGTGTGTGTGTGTGTGATGGGTAGGGGTATGGGTAGTGTGTGTGTGTGTGTGTGTGATGGGTAGGTTTAGGGCTAGGGGTAGTGTGTGTGTGTGTGTGATGTGTAGGTTTAGGGGGGTGTGTGTGTGTAATGTGTAGGTTTAGGGGTAGTGTGTGTGTGTGTGTGTGTGTGTGTGTGTGATGGGTAGGTTTAGGGCTAGGGGTAGTGTGTGTGTGTGTGTGTGTGTGTGTGAAGTGTAGGTTTAGGGGTAGGGGTAGTGTGTGTGTGTGTGTGTGTGATGGGTAGGGGTATGGGTAGTGTGTGTGTGTGTGTGTGTGATGGGTAGGTGTAGGGGTAGGGGTAGTGTGTGTGTGTGTGTGTGTGTGATGGGTAGGTTTAGGGGTAGGGGTAGTGTGTGTGTGTGTGTGATGGGTAGGTTAAGGGGTAGGGGTAGTGTGTGTGTGTGTGTGTGATGGGTAGGTTTAGGGGTAGGGGTAGTGTGTGTGTGTGTGTGTGTGTGTGAGTGTGATGGGTAGGTTTAGGGGTAGGGGTAGTGTGTGTGTGTGTGATGGGTAGGGGTAGGGGTAGTGTGTGTGTGTGTGTGTGTGATGGGTAGGTTTAGGGGTAGGGGGAGTGTGTGTGTGTGTGTGTGTGTGTGTGTGTGTGTGTGTGTGTGATGGGTAGGTTTAGGGGTAGGGGTAGTGTGTGTGTGTGTGTGTGTGTGTGTGATGGGTAGGTTTAGGGGTAGGGGTAGTGTGTGTGTGTGTGTGTGTGTGTGTGTGTGTGATGGGTAGGTTTAGGGGTAGTGTGTGTGTGTGTGTGTGTGAGTGTGATGGGTAGGTTTAGGGGTAGGGGTAGTGTGTGTGTGTGTGATGGGTAGGGGTAGTGTGTGTGTGATGGGTAGGTTTAGGGGTAGGGGTAGTGTGTGTGTGTGTGTGTGTGTGTTTGTGATGGGTAGGTTTAGGGGTAGGGGTAGTGTGTGTGTGTGTGTGTGTGATGGGTAGGTTTAGGGGTAGGGGTAGTGTGTGTGTGTGTGTGTGTGTGATGGGTAGGTTTAGGGGTAGGGGTAGTGTGTGTGTGTGTGTGATGGGTAGGTTTAGGGGTAGGGGTAGTGTAGGGGGATAGAAAATACGGTTTGTACGGTATAAAAACCTTTACGCCTATGGAATGTCCCCACAATTCACAAAAACAAACGTGTGTGTGAGAGAGAGAGAGAGAGAGAGAGAGAGAGAGATTTTTGATTCTCCACAAGTACTTTGTTCAGTACTTGTTCATACATCCCTTTTCCACTTATAGCACAAAAATCCAACCCTTCAAAACTTTTAACCGCAAGTATTTGATGAGAATATTTCCTCTTCCGTAAACGTTGGTAAAATGTCACTTTCCTTAGGTGTATATAGTCAACTATAAAAAAACTGCCCAGAAAAAGATCCGCTATCCTCCGTGATTTGAGTCCCAAACATTGCACCACGGCTTCCACATTCCACATCATTCCCAGCAACTCCTATCAGTTGTCGCAAAGTAGTCATTTTTGCTGTTATTAAAACCTTTGCAGGCATTCCAGGCATTGTCTGTCCAGCCTTGCACCTTTGACTAAAGGTTCTTCAAGTAATCAGTGAAGTGATGGCATAGACATTGTTTCTTCCCCAAATTCCACCATTTCTGTACACTTGAAAATATTGTATTTTTACCTCTCCATTCCTTCCAGAAAAAAACACTCCTTAAAATGCACATCTTGTAACAGAGCACTATTAAAAATCCAATAAGCACTTTTAATGTTAGAAAACAAGCGACCCAGCCTTGCAATTGAGAGCCCACCTTCCCTTATTTGTAACCACGTGTATTGTTTAGTATTATCATTCATGTTTCTCCACACATCCACTAGATCATTGGTTTCAATCATTCGAATCAAGGACAACCTAGAAGCTGTATGCGGCTCCAGATGTTTCCTATCTCTATCATTAGTAGTACAATTAAAATCCCCTGCAACCAGGAGATAATGGTCAGGATCACAATTTTGTAACAAATTTGAAAGTGTCTCTCTGTTGCCATGATTGGGGCATACACATTTATTAAAACAGAAGTTGCAACATCAAACTTTGCCGTAACCTTTAAAAGTCTTCCTTTCACAACTTCCTCCACCTCATATGAAATTGGCAAAACTGTATTTGCAAAAAAGACTCCTACAGCAGCACTTGTACTATTCTTATGACTCAGCATACCCACACCCTCCCATTCTCTTTCATTGCTATGAGTTTCTTGAGCAAAAACTATATCTATACACTTCAATTTCATTCACTGGAAAAATTTACTCCTTTTTTTAATATCCCTTGTTTCGTTTAGATTAAGGCCCAATCCCAATTCTATTTTATACCCCTACACTTACCCGTTCCCCTTGCCCCTTGAAACAGAGTGGCAAGGCGTAGGGGTGAAAATATTCCCCTAAGAAATGGGACACCACTACTACACCATTACACATCATCATGCGTCATCATACCCCGTTTCTTGTATTAGTGTTCTGTAACATTTAAAGGTGCACTATGTAACTTTTCCGTCCGCTAGAGGATGCCTATTCAAAACAAAGGCGTAGTTTAATGACGCCAAGCACAGAATCTTGGGACATGTGGTCTTCACCTCACAGCCGGTGGAAAAGAATCGGGATAGGACTCGGGCAGAAATTATGTTCATGGATGTGATTATTAACGTTACTGTGATATGAAGCAGAGCAGGAGTGTTGTGGAGCTGAGCGAGGCCGCTGGAGCGATTGCGCTAAACACGCCTCGCAAGCGGCGGGGCTTTTATTATGCCACAGTCGCCGGCGCCATTTCCGCTTTTCCGGTCATGAGTATGAGGTAACGCAGCTCTGTTTATCATATTAGACACATCGGTCGGTACGGATATGATTTAGTTTTCTACTGTGGTGCTGCGATAACAGAGCTCTTTGCAGTGTAATTTAAGTCAGTCGTTGCCTTGGTAATGCAAGAGTTTACAGACGATACGTGATGTAAATATCGACTGCGTTATGAAGGATGACCTGATATGTTTTTAACTATTATTAATTTGTGTTCACATCATTCTTATAATGTGTTTAGCAAGCTACGGAGAAACTGGCAGCCAGGTGACACACAAGTTATCGATCCCGAGTGCCAACATCATTACACACATTCTAGCAGTACGATAGTCGGTGTATGGAGGGAAACTCCTCATACCCCTTCGTTCGTAGTGTGGTCCTGAAAAATCTTCATTTGAAGGGCTATCTGGCCCTTCCCCTTACCCCTACCACTCCATCCCAAAGAGAATTGAGACACCCCACCACCGTTACGTGAACGCACAAAACGAAGGGCTAAGGGGTAGAAATGGGATTGGGCCTTAGTGTTGCAAACTTCAAGTCAATTATAAAAAGTATACAAAGCAAACCAATCATAAATTTTACAAAAAAAGAAAGGAAAAGAAGTCAACTTGAATTTCTACTCACAATTTCAGTCACATTTATTCTGCACGTAATCTTTTTCAATCTATGAAATTCTTGTTAACCCTCCATCCCCTCTTTCACTCATTAACTGATTCCATACAGAGTTTTCGATCGGGAAAAAAAATCCTCTATTACCACATTTCGTTTGTCTTTGTCATACTTAAGAAACGCTGAACCTTCCCAAGAGTATACCAAAACAATAATCTCAGTTTTATTTTCGTTAAGTTTTAAAAAATTTGCAACCATGCAGTCCTTGGCATCATGTAAACATGCTAGTCAAGTCAAGTCAAGTCAACTTTATTTATATAGCGCTTTTTACAATGCAGATTGTCTCAAAGCAGCTTCACAGTGTTAAACAGGAAAATAATGAACAGAATTTGATTCGGCTGTACAGCCGCTCTGGAGAAAACGTGATGTCATCAGCTCATTTCAATTATCATATACATTCAAGTAATGTAGTTGATATAATTTAGTTTAGTAATTACATTTATTTGGATATTTATTTGAAAATGTTGTGTCCCCAACTGAGCAAGCCAGAGGCGACAGTGGCAAGGAACCAAAACTCCATCAGGTGTCCTAATGGAGAAAAATAAACCTTAGGAGAAACCAGGCTCAGTCAGGGTGCCAGTTCTCCTCTGGCCAATTAACAAACAGTGTATGATTATTATTTTGGCAGCCTTATAGGTCAGAAGTCATATTAGATCGGATTATTCGATAGATCGGAGGCATCACACCGGGTTTATTGAGGATGGCGTGTCAATTAAACAATTATTAAATAGGAATATTCGAAATATCGGAGTCATCACGCCGGAGATGGATCCATTGAGGATGCCATGTCGATGAGCAATTTCAGAGGGTAGACTAATTGACACGGTCTCTGCAGACACTTCAGGGATGCGTTGGTCATGTCTGGGCGCTGGTCCACCATCTGATCTGGATACGGCCCGGATCCGGCTGACTGCAGTAAACCTCGGGATAAACAGAGAGACTAACATTAGCGTAGATGCCATTCCTCTTATGATGTAATGAGTACATCAGGTGTTATGGGAAGTGTTCCCGGTTCCGGCTGACCTAGTTAATGCAGCCTAACAATTTGAATAAAATATAAATTAAAATGTTTTATGTGTATGCCATAGTAAAGAGATGCGTTTTTAGTCTAGATTTAAACTGACAGAGTGTGTCTGCTTCCCGAACAATGCTAGGAAGGCTGTTCCAGAGTTTGGGTGCTAAATAGGAAAAGGATCGACCGCCTGCAGTTGATTTTGATATTCTAGGTATTATCAACTGGCCAGAGTTTTGAGACCGCAATAGACGTGATGGAGTATAATGCGTTAAGAGCTCGCTCAAGTACTGGGGAGCTAAACCATTTAGTGATTTGTAAGTAATTAGCAAGATTTTAAAATGTATGCGATGTTTAATAGGGAGCCAGTGCAGTGTTGACAGAACCGGGCTAATATGGTCATACTTCCTGGTTCTAGTAAGAACTCGAGCTGCTGCGTTTTGGACCAGCTGCAGTTTATTTATTAAGCGAGCAGGGCAACCACCCAGTAGAGCATTACAATAATCTAGCCTTGAGGTCATGAATGCATGAACTAACTGTTCAGCATTTTGCATTGAAAGCATATGCCGTAATTTAGATATATTTTTAAGATGGTAGAATGCAGTTTTACAGATGCTAGAAACGTGGCTTTCAAATGAGAGATTGGTATCAAAGAGCACACCCAGGTTCCTCACTGACGACGAGGACTTGACAGAGCAGCCATCAAGTGTTAGACAGTATTCTAGGTTACTACATGTGGAGTTTTTTTGTCCAATAATTAAAAATTTCTGAATTAAGTTGCAGGAAATTACTAGTCATCCAATTTTTTATATCAGCTATGCATTCCATTAATCTTGTGAATTGGTAAGTTTCGTCAGGGCGTGAAGAAATATAGAGCTGAGTATCGTCAGCATAACAATGAAAACTAACGCCATGCTTCCTAATGATATCTCCCAGTGGGAGCATGTACAGGGTGAAGAGCAACGGTCCTAGCACTGAGCCCTGCGGTACTCCATATTGAACCTGTGATCGGTGTGACATCTCTTCATTTACTGCTACAAACTAATAACGGTCAGATAAGTATGATTTAAACCATGCCAATGCAATTCCACTAATGCCAACATAATTTTCGAGTCTATTCAAAAGAATGTTGTGGTCGATGGTATCGAATGCAGCGCTAAGATTGAGTAACTCTAACAGAGAGATACAACCCCGATCGGATGATAAGAGTAAATCATTTGTAACTCTAATGAGAGCAGTCTCAGTACTATGATGTGGTCTAAATCCTGACTGGAAAACCTCACAGATACCATTTCTTTCTAAAAAGGAGCATAATTGTGAGGACACTGCCTTTTCTAGTATTTTTGACAGAAAGGGTAGATTTGAGATTGGCCTGTAATTGACTAATTCTGTAGGGTCAAGTTGCGGTTTTTTAATAAGTGGTTTAATAATAGCCAACTTAAAAGTTTTCGGTACATATCCTAAAGTCAAGGATGAATTAATGATATTAAGAAGAGGATCTATGACCTCTGGAAGCATCTCTTTTAGTAGTTTAGCCGGTATAGGGTCGAGCATACATGTTGTTGATTTAGATGATTTAACGAGTTTAGCCAATTCTTCTTCTCCTATAGCAGTGAATGAATGTCATTTTTCCTCAGTGACACTACAATGCTCTGTCTGATGTGATACAGTAGTAGACGGCTGCATGGTTATAATTTTTTTCCTAATATTATCAATCTTACAAGTAAAGAAGTTCATAAAGTCATTACTGCTGTGCTGTTGGCAGACATCAGAAGTTGAAGCTTTATTTTTGGTTAATTTAGCCACTGTATCGAATAAATACCTAGGGTTGTGTTTGTTTTCTTCTAAGAGAGTCGAGAAATAAGCAGATCTAGCAGTTTTTACGGCCTTTCTGTATGCAATCATGCTCTCTTTCCACGAAATGCGAAAAACTTCCAGTTTTGTTTTCTTCCAGCTGCACTCCATTTTTCTGGCTGCTGTTTTAAGGGCCCGGGTGTGCTCGTTGTACCACGGCGTTGGACTATTCTCTTTAATCTTCTTTAAGTGCAGAGGAGCAACTGTGTCTAAAGTGCTGGAAAAGAGAGAGTCAATAGTTTCTGTTGCAACATCAAGTTCCTCTGGGCTATCTGGGATGCTGAGGAGATGAAACTGATGAGGAAGTTTATTTATAAAGAAATCTTTAGTCTCAGCAGTGATAGTCCTGCCATATTTGAAGCGAGTGCACGGCTTTGCAGCCTTTGCTAAATTAAGTATACATGATACTAGGTAATGATCTGAGATGTCATCGCTCTGCTGCAGAATTTCAACGGTATCAACATTTATTCCATGTGACAATATTAGGTCTAGAGTATGATTACGGAGATGAGTGGGTCCTGATACGTGTTGCCTAACTCCAATAGAGTTTAGAACGTCTCTAAATGCCAATCCCAATGCGTCTTTTTCATTGTCTACATGGATATTAAAATCACCAACAATTAGGACTTTGTCTGTAGCCAGTACTAACTCTGATAGAAAATCAGCAAATTCTCTGATAAAGTGTGTATTGTGCCCTGGTGGCCTGTATACAGTAGCCAACACAAATGTTAAACAGGATTGATCAATTTCACTACATAACGTTACGTAAAGCACCAAAACTTCAAAATAATTATATTTGAAACTAGACTTCTGAGTAATACTGAAGATATTATTATAAATTACAGCAACACCTCCCCCTTTACCTTTCAGACGCGGTTCGTGTTTATAACAATAATCTTGTGGGGTGGACTCATTTAAAGTAATGTAGTCGTCAGGTTTTAGCCAGGTTTCTGTCAAACACAGCACATCTAGATTATTATCTGTAATCATATCATTAACAATAAGCGTTTTAGAGGAAAGGGATCGAATATTCAGCAGCCCGAGCTTTATCATTTGATCATCTGTATTATATCTGTTGTTTATTTGTTGGACATCAATTAAATTTTTACCGTTGAATAGTTTTGGTGTTTTTTTGTATTTACTAATTCGTGGAACAGACACAGTCTCTATGTGATAATAGCTAGGTGAAAGAGTCTCTATGTGCTGGGATTTATCTGACTTCTGTGACGCGAGACAGCTAGCAGACGGTCGGGTAAGCCAGTCCGTCTGCTTCCTGACCTGGGCCCTAGTTAGTCAAGGTTTAGCTTTAAGACTATGTGCCAAATTACTAGAGAGAAGAGCGGCACCACCCCAGGAGGGATGGATACCATCTCTTTTCAACAGGTCAGGTCTGCCCCAAAAGCTTTTCCAATTGTCTATGAACCCTATGTTATTTTGCGGACACCACTTAGACAACCAGCCATTGAGTGATGATAGTCTGCTAAGTATCTCATCACTCCTTTTAATGGGGAGGGGACCAGAACAAAAAATCCGGTTTGCCATCGTACTTGCGAGTTCACACACCTCTTTAATGTTAATTTTGGTGATCTCCAACTGGCGAAGTCGAACATCATTTGTGCCGACATGAATAATAATCTTAGAGAATTTACGATTAGCATTAGCCAGCACTTTTAAATTTGCTTTGATGTCAGGCGCTCTGGCTCCCGGTAAACATATGACTATGGTGGCTGCTAATAGAACATCAAATGAGTTTGAATTTAACTCTCTCATGGGTAAGTAGATCTGTGTATCATCAGCATAGCAATGAAATTATACTTTATGTTTTCGAAAAATAGCCCCCAGAGGTAACATTTAGAGTGAAAAAAGTAATGGCGCAAGAGTCCACCCTTGTGGAATTCCCCAGGGAAGGTGTAATCTTGATGAATTACAATACCCATAGCTAACTGAGAAGGATCTATCCTAGAGATAGGATTCAAACCATATCAGCACATTGCCTTTTAGGCCGACCCAGTGTTCCAGCCGCTTAAGTAAAATCTCATGGTCCACCATATCAAACGCCGCACTGAGATCAAGCAAAACTAAAATTACATTTTCACCACTGTCCAGTGATAGAAAAATGTCATTTAACACTTTAATCAGTGCTGTCTCAGTGCTATGACAAGACTTAAAACTAGATTGAAAAGTCTCGCCTATCGAATTCAAGGTAATGTGAGCTTGTAGCTGTTTAAAAACAACTTTTTCTAAGACCTTGGCTAAAAGAGGTAAATTCGAGATTGGCCTATAATTATTAGGATCCTCTACTGCCAAATTTGGCCTCTTTAAAAGTGGGCAAACTGTAGCATGTTTTAAATCAATTAGACACATGCCCTGATCGAGGCATTTGTTAATTAAATTCAGCACAGTATTCCCAACACTATCAAAATTCAGTTTAAAAAAACATGGTGGCATAACATCCTCTTTAGATGAAGAAGGTTTGAGATGTACCACAATATCCTCTAGAACTGGAAGGGTAATAAGATGGAATTCACTCCATTCTGCGCTACAAGGTACAGACGGATCTACAGATGGAACCACCAGCAATTGTGGAATTTTTGACTGCAAATCGACAATCTTCCCATGGAAAAAAGTCAGAAAATCTTCACAATTTAGAATAGAGGGATCTGGATACCTATTTTGAACAGGATTAATGACTCTCGAATACAATTTTAGGCTTATTAGCATTTCGAGTGATAACATCAGAATAATATTTGTGTTTTGCATCTTTTGACGCCTTCTGAAAAGTTAACAGAGATTCTCTAAATATTTCATAATTGACCAGTTTTATCCATCTCCTCTCAATCTGCCGAACCTGTTGTCTGAGCATCCGTAAGGATTCATTTACCCATGGACGATATATAGTTTTACATCTATTAGCTTTAAGTGGAGCAACATTATCCAAAATTTCAACACAGAGTTAAACTGATTCAAATGCTCATCCCAGATGTTTCAAACAGACTACCGTCACAATATTCACTGTATAACATAGAGAACTCTACATTTGTCAAGGAATACATTTAAATTTTTTAACGGTCTGAAAACACTACCTCATCGACCACAACGTCTTGAATATGCAGGTTAAAAGATAAAATCAAATCGAGCGTATGGCCCAACTTATGAGTTGACTCTTTAACCCACTGGTTCAGATCAAAAGAGTCAATCACATTTAAAAACTCTCTGGATACAGCATCATGTCCACAGCACAAATGTACATTAAAATCCCCAAGAATTAAGAAACAGTCAAATTGTGTAACCAGCCTACTCACAAAATCTGAGAATTAGTTTATAAAGTCCTTATTTGGCTTTGGAGGGCGATACACAAGTGCAACTAGCACAGGATTAGACTGCATTATCTGAAAAGTCTGTAATTCAAAACTGTCGACCAGTTAGCCGCGGGTTAAAATAAGAGTAACGCTGTGGAAGAATTTCAGCCATTGGCGTCAGATCGCCTACCTTTAGCTAGGTCTCGGACAGAAAGCAGAAATCTAACTTGTTGTTTGTCATAAAATCGTTCAGAATTTAAGTTTTGTTTCCCACGGAGCGTCCATTTTCTCTAATCGATTGCTGCTCACTGCGAATAGAGCAGAGGTTTTTTTTTGTGTGTGTGTGTATATGTGTATGTGTGTGTGATAGGTAGGTGTGCATGTTTTTGTGATTTATGAGGACACAAATGTGTATAATGACATGGGTATTACACTAGTATTACGACGTAAACATGAAATATGAGAACATTTCATATGTCCTCATATTTCAAATAGCTTTAAAAACATACTAAACAATGTTTTATTAAAAATGTAAAAATGCAGAATGTTTCCTGTGATGGGTAGGTTTAGGGGTAGTGTGTGTGTGTGTGTGATGGGTAGGTTTAGGGGTAGTGTGTGTGTGTGTGTGTGATGGGTAGGTTTAGGGGTAGTGTGTGTGTGTGTGTGTGTGATGGGTAGGTTTAGGGGTAGTGTGTGTGTGTGTGTGTGTGTGTGAGATGTGTAGGTTTAGGGGTAGTGTGTGTGTGTGTGTGTGATGGGTAGGTTTAGGGGTAGTGTGTGTGTGTGTGTGTGTGTGTGTGAGATGTGTAGGTTTAGGGGTAGTGTGTGTGTGTGTGTGTGTGTGTGTGATGGGTAGGTTTAGAGGTAGTGTGTGTGTGTGTGTGTGTGTGTGAGATGTGTAGGTTTAGGGGTAGTGTGTGTGTGTGTGTGTGTGTGAGATGTGTAGGTTTAGGGGTAGTGTGTGTGTGTGTGTGAGATGTGTAGGTTTAGGGGTAGTGTGTGTGTGTGTGTGTGTGTGATGGGTAGGTTTAGGGGTAGAGTGTGTGTGTGTGTGTGTGTGTGAGATGTGTAGGTTTAGGGGTAGTGTGTGTGTGTGTGTGTGTGTGTGATGGGTAGGTTTAGGGGTAGTGTGTGTGTGTGTGGGAGATGTGTAGGTTTAGGGGTAGTGTGTGTGTGTGTGTGTGTGTGTGTGTGTGTGATGGGTAGGTTTAGGGGTAGTGTGTGTGTGTGTGTGTGTGTGTGTGAGATGTGTAGGTTTAGGGGTAGTGTGTGTGTGTGTGATGGGTAGGTTTAGGGGTAGTGTGTGTGTGTGTGTGTGTGAGATGTGTAGGTTTAGGGGTAGTGTGTGTGTGTGTGTGTGTGATGGGTAGGTTCAGGGGTAGTGTGTGTGTGTGTGTGTGAGATGTGTAGGTTTAGGGGTAGTGTGTGTGTGTGTGTGTGTGTGTGTGAGATGTGTAGGTTTAGGGGTAGTGTGTGTGTGTGTGTGTGTGTGTGTGTGTGTGATGGGTAGGTTTAGGGGTAGTGTGTGTGTGTGTGTGTGTGTGATGTGTAGGTTTAGGGGTAGTGTGTGTGTGTGTGTGATGGGTAGGTTTAGGGGTAGTGTGTGTGTGTGTGTGTGTGAGATGTGTAGGTTTAGGGGTAGTGTGTGTGTGTGTGTGTGATGGGTAGGTTTAGGGGTAGGGGTAGTGTGTGTGTGTGTGTGTGATGTGTAGGTTTAGGGGTAGGGGTAGTGTGTTTGTGTGTGTGATGGGTAGGTTAAGGGGTAGGGGTAGTGTGTGTGTGTGTGTGTGTGATGTGTAGGTTTAGGGGTAGGGGTAGTGTGTTTGTGTGTGTGATGGGTAGGTTTAGGGGTAGGGGTAGTGTGTGTGTGTGTGTGTGTGTGTGATGGGTAGATTTAGGGGTAGTGTGTGTGTGTGTGTGATGGGTAGGTTTAGGGGTAGTGTGTGTGTGTGTGTGTGTGTGAGATGTGTAGGTTTAGGGGTAGTGTGTGTGTGTGTGTGAGATGTGTAGGTTTAGGGGTAGTGTGTGTGTGTGTGTGTGTGTGTGATGGGTAGGTTTAGGGGTAGTGTGTGTGTGTGTGTGTGTGTGAGATGTGTAGGTTTAGGGGTAGTGTGTGTGTGTGTGTGTGATGGGTAGGTTTAGGGGTAGTGTGTGTGTGTGTGGGAGATGTGTAGGTTTAGGGGTAGTGTGTGTGTGTGTGTGTGTGTGTGTGTGTGATGGGTAGGTTTAGGGGTAGTGTGTGTGTGTGTGTGTGTGAGATGTGTAGGTTTAGGGGTAGTGTGTGTGTGTGATGGGTAGGTTTAGGGGTAGTGTGTGTGTGTGTGTGTGTGTGTGAGATGTGTAGGTTTAGGGGTAGTGTGTGTGTGTGTGTGTGTGTGATGGGTAGGTTCAGGGGTAGTGTGTGTGTGTGTGTGTGTGAGATGTGTAGGTTTAGGGGTAGTGTGTGTGTGTGTGTGTGTGAGAGATGTGTAGGTTTAGGGGTAGTGTGTGTGTGTGTGTGTGTGTGTGTGATGGGTAGGTTTAGGGGTAGTGTGTGTGTGTGTGTGTGTGTGATGTGTAGGTTTAGGGGTAGTGTGTGTGTGTGTGTGATGGGTAGGTTTAGGGGTAGTGTGTGTGTGTGTGTGTGTGTGTGTGTGAGATGTGTAGGTTTAGGGGTAGTGTGTGTGTGTGTGATGGGTAGGTTTAGGGGTAGGGGTAGTGTGTGTGTGTGTGTGTGATGTGTAGGTTTAGGGGTAGGGGTAGTGTGTTTGTGTGTGTGATGGGTAGGTTAAGGGGTAGGGGTAGTGTGTGTGTGTGTGTGTGTGTGTGTGTGTGATGTGTAGGTTTAGGGGTAGGGGTAGTGTGTTTGTGTGTGTGATGGGTAGGTTTAGGGGTAGTGTGTGTGTGTGTGTGTGTGTGTGTGTGTGTGTGTGTGTGATGGGTAGGTTTAGGGGTAGGGGTAGTGTGTGTGTGTGTGTGTGAGATGTGTATGTTTAGGGGTAGTGTGTGTGTGTGTGTGTGTGTGTGTGTGTGTGTGATGTGTAGGTTTAGGGGTAGGGGTAGTGTGTGTGTGTGTGTGTGATGTGTAGGTTTAGGGGTAGGGGTAGTGTGTTTGTGTGTGTGATGGGTAGGTTTAGGGGTAGGGGTAGTGTGTGTGTGTGTGTGTGTGTGATGGGTAGGTTTAGGGGTAGGGGTAGTGTGTGTGTGTGTGTGTGTGTGTGTGTGTGATGGGTAGGTTTAGGGGTAGGGGTAGTGTGTGTGTGTGTGTGTGTGTGAGATGTGTATGTTTAGGGGTAGTGTGTGTGTGTGTGTGTGTGTGTGTGATGTGTAGGTTTAGGGGTAGGGGTAGTGTGTGTGTGTGTGTGTGTGTGTGTGATGGGTAGGTTTAGGGTTAGGGGTAGTGTGTGTCTGTGTCTGTGTGATGGGTAGGTTTAGGGGTAGTGTGTGTGTGTGTGTGTGATGGGTAGGTTTAGGGGTAGTGTGTGTGTGTGTGTGTGTGTGAGATGTGTATGTTTAGGGGTAGTGTGTGTGTGTGTGATGTGTAGGTTTAGGGGTAGGGGTAGTGTGTGTGTGTGTGTGTGGTTGTGTAATGGTTAGGTTTAGGGGTAGGGGTAGTGTGTGTGTGTGTGTGTGTGTGTGTGTGTGTGTGATGGGTAGGTTTAGGGGTAGGGGTAGTGTGTGTGTGTGTGTGTGTGTGTGTGATGGGTAGGTTTAGGGGTAGGGGTAGTGTGTGTGTGTGTGTGTTTGTGTGTGTGATGGGTAGGTTTAGGGGTAGGGGTAGTGTGTGTGTGTGTGTGTGTGATGGGTAGGTTTAGGGGTAGTGTGTGTGTGTGTGTGTGTGAGATGTTTAGGGGTAGGGGTAGTGTGTGTGTGTGTGTGTGATGGGTAGGTTTAGGGGTAGGGGTAGTGTGTGTGTGTGTGTGTGAGATGGGTAGGTTTAGGGGTAGTGTGTGTGTGTGTGTGTGTGTGTGTGTGTGTGAGATGTGTAGGTTTAGGGGTAGTGTGTGTGTGTGTGTGTGTGTGTGTGTGTGTGATGTGTAGGTTTAGGGGTAGGGGTAGTGTGTGTGTGTGTGTGTGTGTGTGTGTGTGTGTGTGTGTGTGTGATGGGTAGGTTTAGGGGTAGGGTGTGTGTGTGTGTGTGTGTGTGTGTGATGGGTAGGTTTAGGGGTAGTGTGTGTGTGTGTGTGTGTGTGTGTGATGGGTAGGTTTAGGGGTAGGGGTAGTGTGTGTGTGTGTGTGTGATGGGTAGGTTTAGGGGTAGTGTGTGTGTGTGTGTGTGTGTGAGAGATGTGTAGGTTTAGGGGTAGTGTGTGTGTGTGTGTGTGTGTGTGTGATGTGTAGGTTTAGGGGTAGGGGTAGTGTGTGTGTGTGTGTGTGTGTGTGTGTGTGTGTGTGTGTGTGTGTGTGTGTGTGTGTGTGTGTGATGGGTAGGTTTAGGGGTAGGGGTAGTGTGTGTGTGTGTGTGTGTGTGTGATGGGTAGGTTTAGGGGTAGGGGTAGTGTGTGTGTGTGTGTGTGTGTGTGTGTGTGTGTGATGGGTAGGTTTAGGGGTAGGGGTAGTGTGTGTGTGTGTGTGATGGGTAGGTTTAGGGGTAGGGGTAGTGTGTGTGTGTGTGTGTGTGTTTGTGTGTGTGATGGGTAGGTTTAGGGGTAGGGGTAGTGTGTGTGTGTGTGTGTGTGTGTGTGTGTGTGTGATGGTTAGGTTTAGGGGTAGGGGTAGTGTGTGTGTGTGTGTGTGTGTGTGTGTGTGTGTGTGTGTGATGGGTAGGTTTAGGGGTAGGGGTAGTGTGTGTGTGTCTTTCTGATGGGTAGGTTTAGGGGTAGGGGTAGTGTGTGTGTGTGTGTGATGGGTAGGTTTAGGGGTAGTGTGTGTGTGTGTGTGTGTGTGTGTGTGTGAGATGTGTAGGTTTAGGGGTAGTGTGTGTGTGTGTGTGTGTGTGATGTGTAGGTTTAGGGGTAGGGGTAGTGTGTGTGTGTGTGTGTGTGATGGGTAGGTTTAGGGGTAGGGGTAGTGTGTGTGTGTGTGTGTGTGTGTGTGTGTGTGATGGGTAGGTTTAGGGGTAGGGGTAGTGTGTGTGTGTGTGTGTGTGTGTGTGATGGGTAGGTTTAGGGGTAGGGGTAGTGTGTGTGTGTGTGTGTGTGATGGGTAGGTTTAGGGGTAGTGTGTGTGTGTGTGTGTGTGATGTGTAGGTTTAGGGGTAGGGGTAGTGTGTGTGTGTGTGTGTGTGTGTGTGTGTGATGGGTAGGTTTAGGGGTAGGGGTAGTGTGTGTGTGTGTGTGTGTGTGATGGGTAGGTTTAGGGGTAGGGGTAGTGTGTGTGTGTGTGTGTGTGTGTGTGTGTGTGTGTGTGATGGGTAGGTTTAGGGGTAGGGGTAGTGTGTGTGTGTGTGTGTGTGTTTGTGTTTGTGTGTGTGATGGGTAGGTTTAGGGGTAGGGGTAGTGTGTGTGTGTGTGTGTGTGTGTGTGTGTGTGTGAGATGGGTAGGTTTAGGGGTAGGGGTAGTGTGTGTGTGTGTGTGTGTGTGTGTGTGTGTGTGTGTGTGTATGTGATGGGTAGGTTTAGGGGTAGGGGTAGTGTGTGTGTGTGTGTGTGTGTGTGTGTGTGTGTGTGATGTGTAGGTTTAGGGGTAGTGTGTGTGTGTGTGTGATGGGTAGGTTTAGGGGTAGGGTTAGTGTAAGGGGAGAGAATATACAGTTTGTACAGTATAAAAACCATTACATCTATAGAGAGTCCCCAGAAAGAGAGTGAGTGAGTGTGTGTCTGGGAGTGTGTGTGCTTGTGCGTCTGGGAGTGTGTGAGTGAGTGTGTGTGTGATACTTGACAATAATAGCTCATTCTGATTTATAGAACGTTAGAGAAAAATGTGAAAAGAAGGACTGTTGAAGACAGACAGAAACAGAAACATGAGGTTTGTCTTCACTTGTTCATACACT
>CM077193.1:54040325-54047825 GCA_039654625.1 Rhinogobio ventralis | reverse complement strand
ATAACATGGAGATGTAAAAGATGGAGAAGGCTGAACGATGGGCTCTAAAGGCACCCAGCTGTCCGCTGCTAAACCCAAACCATCCGTCCAGCGCCGGGGTGGACTGGCCGCCTGGAGCACTGGGAGTTTTCCCAGTGGAAAGTTGACAATGTGGGCTGGCCCATTGCTACATAAATATATATAAAGAAGGAATTATAGTAAATTTATGTAGCCTATCCTTCTGTCAGCCCAGACGAATGGCCGTCTGGCCCACTTGAGTCAAAAATTTGAATCCATTTAGTGTGCTCAGACTAGTTTAAAAGCGCTCATCAATGTCAAAATGTTTGAGATAGCCAATCAAATCGAAGAAGGCGGGACTTACTGTTCACAGAAGCTGAGCTGCGCAGTGCTTTGAATGCTTGAAGAATGCTAGGTAAGATGTAAGAGACAATACAGCAATATTTGCCAACTGTACGACCTACATTTCCAGGGATGTAAGCTACTACTGATTTTAATGCCATTTACGTTATTCGTCACACAACGTACAAAGAAACATTAACGTGGCAGTTTTCAGTATATCTAACCGGAGAATGAATGTTTGTATACTGTATCCGTTTCCAAGCTTTCTTCAGTAATTTCACTTGCCGAAGAAAACTCATAAAACCCGAAATATCATTCTCAAACTTCCACTAGGCTAGTCTAGAACATGATGAATCTGATGACTTTCACTTTCAAGTCCCCGTGATTAGGAAAGTGTCATATTAAAATAAAAATATAATTTGCTAATTAGTTCACTGGCGGTCAAAAGTTTGAAATAATTAAGACTTTAAAAAATCAATGTATTTATCAAAAATACAGTAAAAATCTGTGTATCTACAGTATCCAGATAGAATAGGGAGAATCGCCTGCGTTTCTGACTACATATGGTAATATATGAAATGACAGTCTGATAGTAAACACAAATGGCTCATTAAACTCATTGTTTTGTCATTGTACGGATGAAGAGCTCATGGAGTTAAAGCTAACGTTGTCATTTCCCGCATGCATCTCCACGCTGAAATGATGATGAATCATCAGAGCTGGTATTGCCCTTCACATAATATTCTCTGGATTTATGGCCAGTGTCGTCTCAGCTGTTTTTTTATTTGTAAAATCTTCCTGCCTTCCAATTAGTTCTGAAACAGACCAACAGATTTCTCTCTTTGTCAGAACACAAACGTGCAGAGTTTTGGACACACACACACACACTCCTGAATTCAGGTCCCATTCTCTCCAACCTGAACTTAATTAACAGTAAGGCTCAGCCATTACAGGCCGATATCCCCTGTTACAGAGACACAAAAGTCGCCCTTCTCTCCCTCTTCACCCTCTACCCTCTGAATTCACACTGCTGCACCGAGATGAGGGAAACTGCACAATGCAGCCTGTCAGATCCGTCTATTCTCTGCTTTAATTGGTTTGTCTCTCCTGAGATGTGCAGGTTCTTCTGTGTGGACGCAGCTAGCGTGTGCAGATGATAACCATGTGCACTACAGAGAGCTTGGTAAGCCTGAGAACTACAGTTTTCACTAGCTAAGTTTCCATCCACTTACAGTATTTTTATGTGATTTTTGGGATACCGCATAAAAAACGCTGGTGTTACAGTACCCAGACAGAAGTGAAGAACACAACAGGTGAGTATAAATGACAATAGGACACAACTTAGTGGTAATGGAACAGGAATAACTGAGTCTTTGTTGTTTGCAGGAGATGAGAGGAGATGGTGATAAGGGTCTGTGAATGATGGATAGCACACACCTCAGATGCCGGTGACAGTCGGGATCCAAGTGAGTAAGGAAGTGTACTTAAACAGGAGATGGAGACTATGGAGCGGAGAGTAGGAGATCAGGTAAGGTGATAGTCTTGCTTCCACATTGGAGACCAGACAAATGGTGTGAGACCAGGCTGATGTGTGTGCTTTTATACACTGCTGATCCTCTGATGAGGGAGTGATGGTAGAGCAAGGTGTATCTGTGACAGCTGGATGGAAATGCCAAGATGCGTATAAATTCTAAAAATGTTATGCTCGTTTGGGGAAATCATCTGATAAGAAGACATGCACATCAACTACGATGGAAGTTGAATAAACACCTAATGCACAAAAAGACTTTGCCTCAGCGGAGGCTGTGATTGGATAACTGGCCTAACCAATGGCGTCGCAGCATCTCAAATGTTGGTTTGTTGGCTCTGAAACGCCTGAGTCAAAGTCTGTGATCAGAATGATTGGGTTTAATTCCTCCAGAAGCGTCTCACACGATTGTGTTCCCAAACACCATCATCCCAAAACAAGAGAACACGACAGCGTTTATTGTGTTTCGCTCTGAGTGTGTGTGTGTGTGTGTTTCGCCTGACGCTCTGAGTGTGTGTGTGTGTGTGTGTGTGTGTGTGTATTCCTCCAGAAGCGTCTCACACGATTGTGTTCCCAAACACCATCATCCCAACGCAAGAGAACACGACAGCGTTTATTGTGTTTCGCTCTGAGTGTGTGTGTGTGTGTGTTTCGCCTGACGCTCTGAGTGTGTGTGTGTGTGTGTTTCGCCTGACGCTCTGAGTGTGTGTGTGTGTGTATTCCTCCAGAAGCGTCTCACACGATTGTGTTCCCAAACACCATCATCCCAACACAAGAGAACACAACAGCGTTTATTGTGTTTCGCTCTGAGTGTGTGTGTGTGGTGTTTCGCCTGACGCTCTGAGTGTGTGTGTGTGTGTGTGTATTCCTCCAGAAGCGTCTCACACGATTGTGTTCCCAAACACCATCATCCCAACACAAGAGAACACGACAGCGTTTATTGTGTTTCGCTCTGAGTGTGTGTGTGTGTGTGTTTCGCCTGACGCTCTGAGTGTGTGTGTGTGTGTGTTTCGCCTGACGCTCTGAGTGTGTGTGTGTGTGTATTCCTCCAGAAGCGTCTCACACGATTGTGTTCCCAAACACCATCATCCCAACACAAGAGAACACAACAGCGTTTATTGTGTTTCGCTCTGAGTGTGTGTGTGTGGTGTTTCGCCTGACGCTCTGAGTGTGTGTGTGTGTGTGTGTATTCCTCCAGAAGCGTCTCACACGATTGTGTTCCCAAACACCATCATCCCAACGCAAGAGAACACGACAGCGTTTATTGTGTTTCGCTCTGAGTGTGTGTGTGTGTGTGTGTTTCGCCTGACGCTCTGAGTGTGTGTGTGTGTGTGTGTATTCCTCCAGAAGCGTCTCACACGATTGTGTTCCCAAACACCATCATCCCAACGCAAGAGAACACGACAGCGTTTATTGTGTTTCGCTCTGAGTGTGTGTGTGTGTGTGTGTTTCGCCTGACGCTCTGAGTGTGTGTGTGTGTGTGTGTGTGTGTGTGTATTCCTCCAGAAGCGTCTCACACGATTGTGTTCCCAAACACCATCATCCCAACGCAAGAGAACACGACAGCGTTTATTGTGTTTCGCTCTGAGTGTGTGTGTGTGTGTGTTTCGCCTGACGCTCTGAGTGTGTGTGTGTGTGTGTTTCGCCTGACGCTCTGAGTGTGTGTGTGTGTGTATTCCTCCAGAAGCGTCTCACACGATTGTGTTCCCAAACACCATCATCCCAACACAAGAGAACACAACAGCGTTTATTGTGTTTCGCTCTGAGTGTGTGTGTGTGGTGTTTCGCCTGACGCTCTGAGTGTGTGTGTGTGTGTGTGTATTCCTCCAGAAGCGTCTCACACGATTGTGTTCCCAAACACCATCATCCCAACGCAAGAGAACACGACAGCGTTTATTGTGTTTCGCTCTGAGTGTGTGTGTGTGTGTGTGTTTCGCCTGACGCTCTGAGTGTGTGTGTGTGTGTGTGTATTCCTCCAGAAGCGTCTCACACGATTGTGTTCCCAAACACCATCATCCCAACGCAAGAGAACACGACAGCGTTTATTGTGTTTCGCTCTGAGACTACACTCATTTATGATGAGAAACTTACAGTTTATTACTGATATTTTGCACCAATTTCCCAGAAAGTGATGATTTTGTTCTCTTGAACACATGGGATGGAAGCAGCGCTTTATTCGCAAGCCATATTCCAATTTTGCCCACAAGTTAAATGAGCAGCTTTGAATGGAAACACAGCTAGTGTCACAATCATCTTTTGGAGACTTTTGGTTGTTGATTAGGCACACATGACACTTTGGTGCGGAGACATATCTGTTCTGACCTGTGATTGATGTGATGTCACTTTATTTCGTTTAACTGAATTACTGACTTTTATTTTCATTTCATGCAAAAAAAGAGAAGTAAGGCATATTGAAGCATTTTGCATACATTGTGCTTCCAACACAATATGGGGCTGCCCTTTTGATTTTGGTGTCTGTAAAAATCCAAGGTGCTTCTAATGACTAAATCTTATATAATAATACCATTGTGTTATGAGTGACGAGGAATTTGTGTGTGTTTGGGTAGAATGAGTTTGCATATGAAGCATGTCAGTGCATTTGGAAGTGGGATTGAACCACTGTATCAAGCTGCATGTGGAGAATGGCGATTGTGTGTGCTGACAAATGGACAAAACAAAAGACTTGATTTGAAGTGTTGTGATTGCAGCATTTGGGAGTTTGAATATGTGTGAAAGTTACGTGAAAAGCTGCAAGAATCTGGCTGTGTGTGTGTGTGTGTGTTTGTTTGACGTTTGGGGGTCAGTAGTTTTAATGTGTGAAAATAGAGCAGAACAGTAAAAAGCCTGAAGGGAAATACCATATGTTAAAACAATATGTGTGTGTGTGTACGTGTGAGAGAGAGCATCATCTCTCTCTTCGCTCCATCTGCACTCTGTGGACATGACAGACCATGTCCAAACCTCCAGTAGACTGATTCTCTCTCTCACGCTATATAAGTGAGGACATTTGGCCCTCACAAGTATAGCCAAAACAGTACACACACACACACACACACCTAGATTCCATGTTTTATGGGGACTTTCCATATACATAATGATTTCTATACTGTACAAACTCTGTGCAGTTTATATTTTCTAAAAACATCACTTGGTATGATTTATAAGCTGTGTTCCTCATAGGGACCAAAAAATGTCCCCACAAGGACAAGGCTTTTGGACATTGACATCTTTGTGGGGACATTTTGTGTTTTGTTCTCCATAATGTAGGGTTTACCAGGACACACACACACACACTCACTCACAGACATAGATAAACACTCACAGACAGAGAATTTCTTAGAATAGATCTGTCTTGCCGGCGCGAGAGACGTAAACTCGCTCGTGGCAGGTTAAACGAGCATATTTTATCCAGACATAACCGTCCTGCTCCTGTGATCCTGCCGTTTCTTTCTGATCTCCACACTGAGGTAGAGAGATAATGGAAGAAACCATACTCGGCCCACATCCATCCTTTTCAGCATGCAAATTATGCAAATGTGGAAGGGATGCCGGAGCACGGATATGTGTAAATGCCCAATGGGGAAGAGACTCTAGCAAGGTATCTCTCCATGGGGAACCATCAACATTAAAGGCTTCGGTCTGCCACCGAAACCGTTATGTGTTACATCTCAGTTGAATGGCAGAGCATATGCAAGGCGGTGGCTGAACTGTGGCACACTACAGACTTGGCTCTCTAGACCACCAAACAAAAGGCTGCTACAATCGACCGATCATTGGCGGTGATGGTGGCAATAGAGAGGCACCTCTGGGTGAACTTGGCCAACATCAAGGAGAAAGAGAAAAACTTTCTCCTCTATGCACCGGTTTCGCCGTCAGAGCTTTTCGGCACATCCATGGACACGTGGTCAGGAAGTTCAAGGAGGCAAAGGGGCGGTCTGCAGCCTATAAGACCTACATACCGTGCCCCAAGCCTCTAAAGCCTCTTAGATGGTGAGTGTTGCCTCTCAAGCCCCTCCTCCTCCAAGGAGTAGGTCGCAGAGAAGGCGCGATGCAAGGAAGAAACGAGATCTGAGGGTTATCCAGTCCAAACACACTCAGCACCCATCCCCCCCCCCCCCCCCCCCAAGAGTACAATCAATTTACATTCAGAAAGACCGTCAGCCTGTTCATTATAGCAAATAAACAAGCAGGTGTACAACAAATAACTACAGATAGACAACAACAACAAAGAAGTTATAGAATCAAAGAGAACATTAATACAATAAGTAGTCATGTAGCATAACATGAAGAAGTGTGAGATCACTATTTGATATTTGCAATTGAACAAAGACATACTGCTTTACTGTTTTCAACCCCCATCTTTCTTATCAGAAGGGCCATTTGGAATTCCTAAAGACAAAGAGATTCTGAAGGCCTGTAGGCCAAAGGTGTGTCACCCCTTAAGTTTGGTCTGATTGGTCAGTTTGAATGACTCACAATAGGGTTTGAGTAACATGGTCAAGGAACTATAAAAGAAGGTTGTAACTGTTGCTCTCTCTTCTTTTTATTCTCTGGCTCTCTCTCTTTTTGGGGGCCTTGTCTTTGGCTCTTCTCTTCTTTGTTCTCTTCTTCTCTTTGCCTCTTTCTCTCTCTCCCTCTCTCTCTCTTTCTATCCCTCAGGTAACATTCTATTCATGCTGGGTACGATTAATGGTGTAAGTTTTTATCATCTCATACATCTATTTTAAGTGTAACCATAACCAGATTTTGTCATTAAATTCTTTCAATTATAAATGATTGCTAACTAGTTTTGATTTGGTATTGACTTTGAAGTGCTTCCTATTGCAATACAATATAGTCACACTATAGCAACGCTCTCCCACATATTTAGCTATTGTAACTGCACTTATTTCCGTCGTTGGTATAAGTACAGTGGGTGGATATAGACGAGAAATGTAGAGTTTTCTACCATCTTGCTCATAACGTTTCTTTAGTCTTTCGGCAACCCTGCAGCCTGAACCACTGTAGGCAACCCACCCTTACACACTTGAAGGCAGAGAAGGTGAGAGAAAAATAATTATTTACTGAGCAATGAGAATAGATGAGTTTTAAGTTGGGACTTAAAAGTCTGGAGAGTAGGTGCGTTACGGATATTTGGGGGCAGCTTATTCCATAGTTTAGGGCCAATAACACTAAAAGCCCTTCCTCCCACAGTAGAGCGTTTAAACTTAGGTACGACAAGCAGGTTTTCATTGCTGGATCTGAGGGTCCGGGCAGGAACATATGGTTGCACTAACTCAGCCAGGTATTGTGGTGCATGGCCATGACTGGCTTTATAGACTAAAACTAACAGTTTAAACTGGATACGACACACAGGAAGCCAGTGAAGTTGGTTAAGGATGGGAGTGATGTGTGCAGATTGTTTGTTAAATGTTAGGGCTCGAGCAGCAGAGTTTTGCACCATTTGGAGGCGATGTATAGCTTTAATAGGTAAGCCGTTGTATAAGGCATTACAGTAGTCCAATCTGGAGGCTATAAAAGCGTGAATAACAGTTTCAGCATCGCTAAAGTTAAGGGAGCGGCGGATACAAACAATATTTCGCAAGTGGAAAAAACATGATTTAACTGTCTGACCAATATGTGAGTTGAAATAT
>CM077193.1:53967825-54035325 GCA_039654625.1 Rhinogobio ventralis | reverse complement strand
TGGGAGTTTTTTTGGGAAATGAGAATGTTTTCAGAAGATTTCGAAGATGTTATTGAAACGGTAAAAGGGCGCTTAAATAAGTGGAAGACTTTTTAAGAAAGATGCAGTCAATCTACTTTTTCTGGGATAAGCTGCATTGGGTGCCAGAACATGTACTGTACCTTTCCAAGGATGAAGGAGGTCATGGACTAGTACATTTGCAGAGTCGAATAGCAGCTTTCCAAATTCAATTCATACAAAGACTTTTAAAAGACTGGAGGATCATAGCTTTCTCTTTATTGAGAGCGTTTGAAGGACTGGGGCTGGATAAAGCCTTATTTTGGATGGACCCTCAAAAGTTAAAACTCTCCAAGTTTCCTGTTTTTATCGGAATCTTTTTAAAGTTTGGGCTTTGTTTGAATTACCAAAGACAAGGTCTGTACATTCCTTGTATTGGTTGCTACAAGAGCCATTAATTTTTGGCTCACGCTTGGATCTGTCCAATGAACTGGGTTACTCTGTGATAGAAGAGAATCTTATCAACTCTGGAATTTCAACTATTGGACATGCACAACGGATAGCAGGAGCAGATTTTAAAGAGAGCTGGGGGTGAGATCTACTCGTTTGGTTGCCAGAGTACTTGACAAATGGAGGTCAGCCCTTTCTGAAAATGAGTTGAAATTATTAACAGATTATTCTTTGAGGTCTATTAACCGGGATTGTAGTGATCCATTTCCCAATTTGTATCTAACTCCCTTGATGGGCGATTGTGAGGGCACTTTTTTAAAAGTCAAAGATTTGATTGTAAAAGGCATAGATTGTGCATCTAGAAATGAGTGTTATAAAATTTGTGTCAAAGTGTTTAATAAGAAGGCTTTGGATAAAAGAATTAGCATACCATGGCATAAGGTACTTCAATTAGAAGAGGAGGAAAACCCTGAGTGGAGAGTGTTGTATAAATCACCATTGTCCAAGAGAATTGGGGACTTGCAATGGAGATTGTTATATTGGGCTATTGCTGTGAACGCATTTGTTTCGGTAATTAATCCCGACATTGATCAGAATGGTCCTTTCTGTTTACAAAGGGAAACTGTCTTTCATGCATTCATGCAGTGTTCAAGGTTGAAACCGTTATTTATTGTTTCAAACAACATTTTTAAATGTTTTAATAAGTGTGAAAAACATTTAAAAATGTTGTTTGAAACAAAGATCATTTGTGGTTATAAATATTCCCAGAGCCGCAAGTATCAATGTCCGGTGTTTAATTTTATATTAGGTCAGGCAAAAATGGCGATTTACAATACAAGAAAGGAGAAAGTTGATCAATGTGCATGTAATAGTTTAGAAGCTGTGTTTGATAATTCGGTGAAATCTAGAATCCTAATAGATTTTAATGTGTGAAATTGTTAAGGATTAATTATTTCACTTTATAATTCTTTTTTCTTATTTAAGAAAAAGTTTGGGGGTCTTTTAGTGATTGATGCTTGATTCAGATGTTGATTGAATGGTTAGTTTATTGTAATAAAGGTGTTTAAAGATAAAAACATCTCTCTGTCTGTCTGTCTTTCTGTCCGTCTGTCTGTCTGTCTGTCTCTCTGTCTGTCTGTCTGTCTCTCTGTCTGTCTGTCTGTCTCTCTGTCTGTCTGTCTGTCTCTCAGTCTGTCTGTCTTTCTGTCTCTCTGTCTGTCTGTCTGTCTCTCTGTCTGTCTGTCTGTCTCTCTGTCTGTCTGTCTGTCTCTCAGTCTGTCTCTCTGTCTGTCTGTCCGATTCCCAGTGAATGCATGAACTTTTAAAATGTAATCTTTGAATGCAATGTACTGTTGCTTTGGATAAAAGGGTCAGCCAAATGCATGAATAATAATGTAAATGTAGACGGTCTTCCAAACTCAAACGCAGCCCAGAGATAAAAACTACTTCTCTCTTGTGTGTATCAAAGGTTTCACTGTATGTAAACCTGAATAAAGCTCAGAAAACTAATACCGCTACCATTGCTGACAAGATGTCCAAACTTATCTCATTTTATTTTACAATGTTTCCCAGCACAGGTTTGGAGAAAAGAGGCTCATGTCCCACGGCTGTCTTCACCTCTCACGTTCCTGTCTGACATCAAACTCATTTTCCTGGTTCGAACTCCTTCAGTCCCTCGTCATTATGGTGTGTCACTTCTGTGTGTGAATCTGTGTGACTGATGTTAGTAGTGATCTTCAGCATTCTGTCATGTATTTGTGTATAATTGATCACTGTGATTTCCTCCATATCGCTGCTGTTTCACGACACTCTTTCCTCACAGAATAAAATCGTTATGACTCTGATCAATATTAATGGTTATTTCAGTCTGTTTAATAGCACCAGGGTTATTCTGCGATAACGAGTGACTAAAGGATCATCATCCTTTATCCTTCTTGCACACGTAGATCTGATACTTAAAGACAGACTTATTTACCAGGACAGATCACAGCTTACAGGACTTTCATTCAAATTTGGACTTCACGTTTGATTCAGTCGCATTGAGCCGCTGGGATCCAGAGGGACCGCGAGTCGCCCGCATGCAGAAAAGACTTACGATAAGGGTTGTGTTTGAATAAAATGTTTAAAGATTATTTCAAACAGCTTTTGCCCCATAGGCCAAGCCTTCATATCAGGATGAACGGCTGGGAAAAAGAGATTTGAAGGTTTAGGGAGGACAGGCAAAGAGAAGCAGGTCTGGTTTTCATGATGTTTTACATACTGTACATGTGCATGACCTCTGACCATGGCTAAATGTGTCCTTTAAATCGTCCAGATGACTCGGTGATGGGCGGCTGGTGTCAAAGGACAAGGCTGTCATTAAGGAATAATTCAAAGCATTTCTAAGCCATGTAAAACTGAAGCAGTCATCTTACGTTGCTGGTTTAGCTGCTAGCTGTTAAAAACCACAAGTGTGTCTCATTTGGCGGTTCACTCCGGGTTAATGGATGTTACGCTGGGCTAAAGTTCAGCCAGAAACCGTTGCTATGTTACCCTGGACCGCTTTGGGCCGGTCTCTCTGTGACATGCATTCTGTATTAGCCTGGAGACTACACACACACACACAAGCGGCTGAGGTTTAACACCCGTCCCAAACACTGAAGACACAAACACATATAATCTGACATTAAGAGAGTGCATCGGCAAACAAGGACGAACAGAATATCTTATTAGCTTTTTATTCACATGCAGGTCTTAATGTAATCAGGAAATGATGTCATCACAATTGAACTAAAGCTGCTCTGATCAGGAGTTTGTGTTTTTAGGTTACGTAATTACTCAAGACTTAAAAACAATTATTTGTTAAAATGAAAAAGGCCCAGTTGTTAAAACTACATTTATTCTGTTTTATTTTTATTTTATTGTATTATTTATTTATGTGTGTGTGTGCTTTGACAAAATTGCATGTAAAATATGCAAATAAATAATTTACAAATTAAAGACAGGAGTGATTAAACCCACAATGTGTAATTTTTCGCCGCTAGAGGTCGCTTATTCAAAACAAAGGTGTAGCTTGTTGACACCTTAATTTTGTGGAGCTCTAATTCATCCCAAAGGTGTTCTATTGGGATGAGGTCAGGACTCTGTGCAGGCCAGTCAAGTTCCTCCACACCAAACTCGCTCATCCATGTCTTTATGGACCGACGCTTTGTGCACTGGAGTGCAGTCATGTTGGGACAGGAAGGGGCCGTCCCCAAACTGTTCCCACAAAGTTGGGAGGATGAAATTGTCCAAAATGTCTTGGTATGCTGAAGCATTAAGAGTTCCTTTCACTGGAACTAAGGGGCCAAGCCCAACCCCTGAAAAACAACCCCACCCCATAACCCCCCTCCACCAAACATTACACTTGGCACAATGCCGTCAGGCAAGTCCCGTTCCCCTGGCAACCGCCAAACCCAGACTCGTCCATGGGATTGGCAGACAGAGAAGCGTGATTGGTCACTCAGAGAACACGTGTCACTGCTCTAGAGTCCAGTGGCGGCGTGCTTTACCCCACTGCATCCCACGCTTTGCATTGCTCTTGGTGATGTAAGACTTGGATGAGCTGCTCGGCCATGGAAACCCATTCCATGAAGCTCTCTACACACTGTTCTTGAGCTCATCTGAAGGCCACAGAAGTTTGGAGGTCTGTAGCTATTGACTCTGCAGAAAGTTGGCGACTTCTGCGCTCTGTGACCCTCAGCATGCGCTGACCCCGCTCTGTGATTTTACGTGGCCTATCACTTCGTGGCTGAGTTGCTGTTGTTCCCAATTGCTTCCACTTTGTTATAATTCCACTAACAGTTGAGCGTGGAATGTTTAGTAGTGAGGAAATGTCAGGAATGGACTTATTGCACAGGTGGCAACCTATCACGGTACCACGCTTGAGTTCACTGAGCTCCTGAGAGTGACCCATTCTTTCACAAATGGCAGAAGCGTCTGCATGCCTAGTGCTTGATTTATACACCTGTGGCCATGAAGAGATTGAACACCTGAACTCAGTGATCTGGAGGGGTGTCCCAATACTTTTGGCAGTACAGTATATGTTATAATACTACTCTGTACATTCACTTGGTGGCTGCTATGAGACAGTTGCACACTGCAGTAAGATAGATTGATATTAGGCATGGTAAAACATGGTACTTGCGGTAAATCAAGAACACCAGATCTAAACAATAAGACTAACTGTGTTGAGCTGGAGAACAATGATTAGTTTCTGTCCATGAATGATCCAAACAGTTGCTCACCTGTCTAATAAAATACATCAGATATTAAGGCGGCTTTGGTGTTTCCATGGTTACTACAAAATAAAACCGGAGGGTAACGCAGGTATGATGTCACTGATAGGCGATGTACAGACACGGTCCGTGTCCTGATTAAAATCACTTATTTCTCTGGATTTAAACATTCTTGGAAACATTTGGTATAATGTAAGTACACAAGTCAACAAAATATATAACACTGTTCTAGTGGATAGTTTAATCCAAAATATTACATATTGTGCCTTTAAAAGAAAATTAAATGATTCTACACAATCCCCTATTGCATTCAGACATGTGGATGTTTACTCTATATGTGCTCATTCCATCTGCAGCTCATCGTCTGAAACACACACTTATTTTTAGTGCAAGTCTCTTTTGAGACAGATGTTTTCTAGGGCAGGTAGAGTCTCGTATCTCTGGAAAAAAAGAGGTAAAATATGTGATCATCATTTCTACACCCCTGCAGATCAGCTGGTTTTTACAGAACTTTAATACATTTGAACTGTTATGGACAAAACCCCATTGGAGAGAGTTTACTATTCACTGGTCAGTAACCGGACACAAGCAGAAGTCCTGTGTGTTTAAATGCTTGATTTCTCTCTCTGGTCTCCTGAAATGAATACCCAACAGTTCATGTCCTCCGAACAGGCCAGTCCTCTTCATTTCTACAGAGCTTTATACAGTACAGATCATTTCAAAGCAGGATCACTGCAATAAACAGGAGAATAACAGAATCAGTGATGCAAACTCAGCTCTACAGAAGACATATACTGTACATTCTCATATACTGTAAACCCCAGCAAAGGCGACTGTGGCAAGAAATGAAACGGCCCACAGTGTTTCCCGACTGTTTCTGTCTGAAGAGACAAATGGACGGATCCCTCACCGAGGGTTCAGGCTTCATACTGTGCAGATCTGAGTCATGTTCATCGACCGGATTCATCCCACAGTAATAAACGCTCTGCAGTCGCTCTGGATCTCTGGAGCATCTAGAAATGTAGGGACAGCATTTTTCTGGCAAATCTAAAATGTAATTTGATCTATAAATGACACACTGGCACATTTGTGGTAATGAACCGAGTACCAAATATTCAACACCAACAAAACACACTAGTTTTATTTGATTTGTGTGTGTGTGTGTGTGTGTGTAAGATAAATGGACAAAACATGACATCAACCCTAAGAAGAGAGAGCACAAGAGAGGATGTCAAACATATTCAACATCAAAGCCAACGGCTCCGAGTTCAAGGGTTGGAATCAAAGGTGCCAGTCAAAGTGTTGATGATGGGATGAATAAAAGAGCTCTGTCTGTCTGTCTGTAGGAGCTGAAGGTTTCACTAGCTGTTAGCTTACAATTTTTCTCTATGATATGAATGTGAGAATATCATTTATGTTTTTTATTTAAAGGATTGGTAAAGGTGAAAAACAGGAGTAAAACCCAAGATAACAAGCCACCATCAGAATAATGTTAAATCATTGTTAATGTGTCAGTGTTAACTGCACTGAATCAACATCACCTTTGCACCTGCAATTAATGTTGAAAAAATGTTGAAATTTCATCCAAAAATGAATGAAAATGGCATTGAATCAATTTTACAATGTGATGTTGGTTCAACGTCATGAAACACAACAACTAAAACCGACTTAAAGCCACACAGCCTAAAATCAACTGAAGATAAAAGAAGACAATAAATCTCAAAAGATCTCAGCAGAAGATCTTATTGAGAATTAATAGAGGTTTAGATGTTGATGTTTTATAAAAATGCCACCAAAATTGGTTACCATTATGGAGATCAGTGTTTCGTTAGTTAGGCAGTTTGACTCTCGGCTTTTTACGTGAGTTTATGGTCTTATTGCACATAATTTGTTGCAAAGAAAGCCAGAAATAAAGATGATCAGATGATATAGTTTTCAGCATCATAAAGTAAAATAATTCACTAATCTTATGACTGACCAAAAGTGGGTATTTGTTATCAATAGATTGTATTCACAAACAATTTGCAACAGATCAGACATTCTGAATTTTGACTTTTAAATACATTGTAGGATTTTTTTCACACACACAGACATTAAAGAATCAGCGTGTGAATCTGCTTGCTTCATGCAGCAATGCATTCTGGGAGCCATAAGTTTTATACTATGGTGGCTTCCAACATATGTCTGTGTCTAACTTTTTTCCCGTAATGTATTTGAAAAAATTCAGAATGTCTGATCTGTTACAAGAATTGATCGTGAATATCTATTAATGACAAATAGCCACTTTCGGTCAGTGATAAGATTAGTGAACTATTCAACTTTATGATGCTGAAAATTATATCACCATACTTTTTTTCTGTGTTTCTTTGTAAATAAATTATGTTTCCTTGTAAACACTGTTACAAAGACCACAAATGCACATAAAAGGCCAAAAGTCAAACTGCCCAACTAAAGGAAACCCTGATCACCATAATGGTGACCAAACATTTTCAATAAAACATCAACATCTAAATGTAATGTAGTTCGTATGTCCAGGGAAGAAGGAGGTGGGAACCGGCGAACATTTAAAAGACTTTAATAAAAATAAACACAAAATGAAAGTAAAAGCGGCAACCCCTCACGTACGACTGCCGCGCACACACATACAAAACGAAAAACAAAACACAACATAAATTCCAGGCCTGGTCCTCTCTCGTCTTGCACTGTCGTCGCTCCTCCTTTTATGCTCCCGTCACTCCAGTGTAGCGCGCAGTTGGCACTCATTATCACTCGCCACCGGCCCGCTCTCACGGTTCCTCGCCTCGCTGCTTGCCACACTAAACCTCTGTTAATTCTCAGTAAGAACTTCTGCTGAGATCTTGAGAGATTTATTTTCTTCTTTTATCTTCAGTTGATTTCAGGCTGTGTGGCTTTAAGTCAGTTGTAGTTTCCTTTTCTGAACCAACATCTCATTGAAACATTGATTCAATACCATTACCATTGATACAACATTAATTGCGGGTGCAAACATGATGTTGATTCAATGCAGTTAATGTTAACACATTAACATTGATTAACATTATTTTGGTGGTTGCTTGCTATCAGGGACACAATGCTTCCCTGCTATCATCAGGATTTCCTGGAATGTTTGAAGAATTTCAGTAGTAATTTCTGTCTGTATGTCTTTGCAGGTAAAGCTCTGATGTGTGCGTCCATACATCGGCATTAAAAAGGGCACGTTCATGGAACCTTACTGTCAATGAGGAACAGGACTTTCAATCCGATTCTGGCTTCCCAATGTTGAGTGACGGCTTGGCATTTCCGTGAGGGCAATTTCACAGCTCTTCCTTCACATGGAGACAATCTGCTCTGTGCTGTACTTCTCACTCTATAACACACACTGATAGGAGATTCTCTGATAACAGCACATTCTGACTGTCGTCTGACATTTAACCAATGCCATCGAGATCAGTGAGGTTTCTGCATTCATGGAGTACGACTGAAGCATTATGGGATGGTTTAATACAACAGGTTATGTCCTCATTTAGACGGACAGTTTGTGGTGGTCATTGGGTTTCAGTAACCAGAAGAAGCTTTGTTTTTTTGTCTTTCACACTTAGATTCATCTGAGAATGTTGGATGTTTTGGATTGGTCATTTGTTTTATATTGATCTTTTATTTACTAATTGGAAAGATATCTGGCGAACATTAATTTTGTCCATCTATATTAAATCTACAAAAAGTGGCCTGCGTAAAGTGAACTACACAGTCATCGACTCGATTTTTACATACACACACATGCTGTAAATAAATACCAATTGCAAATGATTTGTGCAGAAATGTGTACATGCAACATTTTTTACAAGATAAAAGCGACAGATCTAACGATAAAGCTACCAGATGGAAAACCTGAAGATGGGGAAATCCAAGGATTCTTTTTTTAGAATGATATTTTATGTATGAATGTATTTAATGCATCATGTAACTTAAATATCTAAATTGACTCAATATAACAGAAATCTGCAATAAACTGGCTATCATCTGTCCAGGCGAAGAAACCAACACATGTTTAAACAATCATGTCCCATCACAACTGAAGCCTTTGTGCTGATAGTTTGGCTCTTGGAAGAACTCCTGCAAACTAAACGTTCCGTGTTGAGAGGTTGATGAGCTGTCGGATCAGAGCAGATAGAGGACAGAAGAACCGCTCCTTGAGTCAAGTGTCATTCATGAACTCATTTTAGAGCGTTCATAGTTTTTGTCTGAAATGGAGTGGTTTTTGTTCATTTGTTGTAGTATTTTTATTGATTTATGCATTTGGCAGATGCTTTTGTCCAAAGTGACATACATTGTATTTAAAGGGATCCTAAATGCCCCTTTTTACAAGATGTAAAATAAGATGTCCCCAGAGTGTGTATGTGAAATTTCAGCTCAAAATACCCCACAGATCATTTTTATAGCATGTTAAAATTGTCACTTTTTGAGGGTGTGCAAAAACGTGCCGTTTTTTGTGTTTATCCTTTTAAATGCAAATGAGCTGCTGCTCCTGCCCCCTTTCAGGAAGAGGGCGGAGCTTCAAGAGCTCATGTTAGCAGCTCCGATTACCTCACGCAGACACACACTGAAAATGTCAAAAAACTGTTCAGCCTTTTATGATCAAACCGGAGTCGGACAATGATGGAGAGACTCAAGAAGAAGAGACAACATGTAGAACGAGACAGGACGTTTCTGAATGGATAGTTGATGAATTTATGAGTTAACTATCTTCAAGTCATTGATTAGCATGTTCTGTCATGATAATCTATAAACCGCTGGTGTGGGAACTGTTGTGAGATGAGCCAGAGAATATCTGCTGCATGAAGAGAGAACAGGGATAGTTTAGTTTAATTACGGTTATAACTTATGTTGTCATCTTGCTTTATGACATGCTATTGCATTTGTGTTCGTACTGTATTGCAGTAAAGCAAATTTTAAAAAAATGTGCATGTTTGTTGCTTGTTCCCGGGGCGAGGTTTATGTAAATTTTAGGGTTACTGATATCACCAACCCGTGAAGAAGCCGTTTGTTGTAGTCCTTTAAAAGCAATTTCTTTAAAAGAATATATATTTTGAACTGGCAGGACGAGGCTGTGACAAGGCTGTGATTTTTCTCAAAACTGACTTGCTGACTATATCGAATTTAAACAGGTGTAGCTCAGTCATTTTTTGTCAGATTCAAACAAATCATACATCATTTTGAAGGTTAAAATAAAAGTAACTAATTTTTAAAAAATGTGCTCATTGCGACTAGTTTTGCCAGCACGGGTCACATATTCTGTATAATTCTATATAATCTTTAAGCTATTAAGGTTAAACATATTTGCTTGCTGTCCACAGTGGAGGGGCTCGAGGAAGCAGCTTCAACTCAAGCTTAGTGGGACTACGTATGCTTGGATGATGAGTATGGTAGCGGGATGCCTAAATCATGTTGGTGGAGTTGGGGAGGTGGAGGGATGCCAGAGCAAGGTGAACGGCTGCTTATATGCTCCGGTGGTTAATTAAAAGATTAGATGGGTTCACTCCTCCCGCAATTACATTTAGGAATTTCATTGTATTATCATTCACTTTTAGAAATTAAAGCCGTTCCATTCTGAAGGAAATTGAATTTAATTGAATAGAGCTATAGGGCACCTTAAGTGGACAAAGATAGTACTGCTTTCTCTCTCTGTAAAAATGTCAGCTATATAGACTTGATCGGTGTTGTGTCATAGCTGGGGCCGTGACGTGGGGCGGAGTCATTGTGGGGGAATACAATGCTTTCCCCTTGACTGGCACAGCATGGTGTTAACCCAGTATAGCCTACGTAGAATCACTTCGGCCGCTCGACAGCTCGACATCCCCACACTCATCGCCATCCCCATCCCTCCCCAGTCCTCTCTGGACTCTGGTCGCGGGCTGGAGCCCTCTCTGGACGCTGATCAGTGGCTGGAGCCATCTCTGGACGATGGTCAGTGGCTGGAGCCATCTCTGGACTCTAGTCAGTGGCTAGCCACGGCAGGGTAATGCACTTCGGCAGCTCTAGAAACTCCTCCAGGACGACCACGGGCTGCTCAGGAATAACCTCCAAAGTTCTGAAGGAAGCCCTGTGCTCCTCCCAAGCATGCAAGACCGCCACCACATAAAACCCCAGCACAGCCCTCCTGGCCATATCAGGACTGACGGGGTCAACCTCCCAGTCCCCACAGTCTCTCTGACTGTTACCGGACTTGGGACCAACGGACTCAGGACCACCGGATTTGGGACCACTGGAGTTGGATCCTCCTCAGCGGAGATGTCCAACGAAGTGGGCCTGTTCTTCCTCCTTTTTCTCAGTTTCCGGGTCATCGGAGGGCTGGGGCCTCCACTGACTGTAGATGGCAGGAACAGTCAGTGGGCTGGGACTCCGCTGGCCGTGGATGTTCTGGCTCACCAGGATGGTAGATGTGGTGGACAAAGTCCCAGAATCCCAGATGCCCCAGCTTCTCCATCTCCCCCGGGCAGAGAGGCATATCCAAACAGATATTTAATACCTCCTTAATTTCCGCCTCCATGTAGACCATGTGATCGACCTCTTTGAGGAAACTGCAGGCAAAGTCCCTCACGTCAGCTCCCTGCTGATGGATGTAACGTGAGTAAGCATATCTGGCGAGCTGCAGATAGTTGGAGGGTTCAGTGGGGGGAGATGGAAAAAGGAAGATACCCATCCTTAGCTGAGTCCTCTAAGGGCTGGTTCGTTCTGTCCCGGTGTGGTACAAATAAAGAGGGAGCGAGGACTCAAGTGCAAAGAAATGGGTATTTATTGAATACAAAATAAAAATAAACACAAAACCCACGAGGGGGAAAATCAAACATAACAAAGACAAACTACCAGGGTCGGGAACAAGGAGCATTTAGATTAGATTAGATTCAACTTTATTGTCATTACACAAGTACAGGTACGAGGCAACGAAATGCAGTTTGGGTCTAACCAGAAGTGCAGAGGTGGAGTAGGTGGAGCCTGATCGAACATTCTGGGGTCTGTTGGTCAGGAAGTCCAATATCCAGTTGCACATTGAGGTGTTGATGCCCAGGTCTCCAAGTTTGGCTATTAACTTGGTTGGGATGACAGTGTTGAATGCTGAGCTGAAGTCAACAAACAGCATACGTACATACATGTTCTTATTGTCCAGATGTGTAAGCACAGAGTGCAGTGCCAAGGAGACTGCATCCTCTGTGCTCCTATTGCTACGGTAGGCAAACTGGTGTGAGTCCAATGTGGATGGTAGAGAGTCTTTTAGATATGCCAAGACCAACCGCTCAAAGCACTTCATAACGATGGGTGTGAGTGCTACAGGGCGGTAGTCGTTAAGGCACCTCGGGCTAGAGTGTTTTGGTACTGGCACAATGGAAGTGCATTTAAAGCATGTTGGTATGGTTTCTTGGGCAAGAGACAAGTTGAAAATGTCTGTAAAAACCCCAGCGAGCTGTTCTGCACATGCCCTGAGTACTCGTCCAGGGATGTTGTCTGGTCCAGCAGCCTTGTGCGGGCTGATTCGACCCAGTGCATTGCAGACGTCTGTGGAGGAGAGTGTGATTGGCGGGTGGTCAGCAGAGGGTTTGGCCTTGGTGGCAGTTTCTCTGTTGTCTCTTTCAAAGCGAGCATAAAAGTAATTTAGCTCGTTCAGGAAGTTGATGTCAGTGGCTGCGGGGGTGGAGTGGGTGGGTTTGTAGTCACTGATGGCCTGAATGCCCTGCCACATGCGTCGAGGGTCAAAGTTGGAAAAGTGTCCCTCTATCTTTAGCTTGTAGCAGTGCTTGGCCTCTTTGATGCCCCTCTTCAGGTTTGCTCTGGATGTGCTGTAGGCTTGTGCATCTCCTGATCTGAAGGCAGCATTGCGTGTCTTCAACAGGAGTCGTACTTCCCTGTTCATCCATGGCTTCTGATTAGGGTATGTGGTGATCTGCTTCTGGGTTGTAACACTGTCAGTGGTGGTATTGATATAATCCAGTACAGAGGAGGTGTAGCAGTCAATGTCTGTGTGAGAGCCACTGGTGGCTTGGGAAGCAAACATACTCCAGTCTGTGTGTAGAAACCTTTCCTGGAGTATGAGATCTGCCCCCTCAGGCCACACCTTGATGGTCTTCACTGATGGCTTCACACGGTTGATGAGGGGTGCATATTTGGGGGTGAGGAACAAAGAAAGGTGATCTGACTGTCCCAGGTGGGGGAGGGGTGTCGCAACGTAAGCTCCAGCCATGTTTGTGTAAACATGGTCTAAAGTTTTGTTTCCTCTGGTGTGACAGGAAACATGCTGGTGAAATTTCGGTAGCACTGACTTTAAGTTTGAATGATTAAAATCACCAGCAACAATAAACGCAGCTTCTGGGTGAACAGTCTGTTGTTTACTGATGGCTGCGTGAAGTTCTTTCATAGCAAGCTTAGCATCAGCATCCGGGGGAATATAGGCTGCAGTTATAATGGTGGAAGTGAACTCCCGCGGTAGATAAAACGGTCTACATTTAACCATGAGAAACTCAAGGTTAGCTGAACAATGTCTCCCAACAATAGCAGAGTTTTTGCACCAAGCTTTGTTAATGTAAATGCACAATCCACCACCTCTGGTCTTACCGGAGCCATCTAATGTTCTATCTGCCCGGAGTGTGTGGCGTCCCGCTAGCTCAATAGCGTTGTCCGGTATTCCGCTGTTTAACCATGTTTCCGTGAATATTAAGACGTTACAGTTCAAAAGTCTCTTGCTGTGTGTGATACTGAGTCGAATCTCCTCCATTTTGTTCACCAGCGACCGTACATTGGCAATGAAAATGCTGGGTAAAGAGAGCCGGTGTGGTGTTAGCTTTAGCTTAGCTCTTAGTCCTCCGCGCTTCCCCCGCCTTTGTTTACGATCTCGACGCCGCCTGCGAGCACTTCCGCCTGGACGGGTAGAGTGCATAGCATCGGGTGTTCTGGTGATCTCAGGAAGGAGTCGAAGGTTGTCCATAAAACTGTCGGAAATTCGCAAACCAATATCCAAAAGCTCACATCGGGTGTACGATGTAAAGGCACAACTGTTCTGAATGAACAGACCCGAAATGAGCAAGAAATATACCGCAACATTGCAGAATCTGGAGAGACCCCGAGCCTCGCGATGTACTCGCGCCGCCATCATGGATCCAAGAGCATGAAACACACACACACCTATGGCCAATTTGGCATGTCCGATCTACATAATTAGCATGTCTTTTGGACTGTGTGGGGGAAAACAATGCTTTCCCCTTGACTGGCAAAGCATGGTATTAACCCAGTATAACCCAGTATAGCCTAAAGTCAACCCAGTATAGCCTAAGTATAGTAAAATCACTTTGGCCGCTCGACAGCTCGACATCCCCACCCTCATTCCATTCGCATCCCCATCCCCATCCCCATCCCCACCCTCATCCCCATCCCCAACCTCATCCCCATCCCCACCCTCATCCCCATCCCCATCCCCATCCCCAACCTCATCCCCATCCCCATCCCCAACCTCATCCCCATCCCCATCCCCATCCCCAACCTCATCCCCATCCCCATCCCCATCCCCATCCCCATCCCCATCCCCAACCTCATCCCCATCCCCATCCCTAACCTCATCCCCAACCTCATCCCCATCCCCATCCCCATCCCCAACCTCATCCCCATCCCCATCCCCATCCCCATCCCCAACCTCATCCCCATCCCCATCCCCATCCCCATCCCCATCCCCATCCCCATCCCCATCCCCATCCCCAACCTCATCCCCATCCCCATCCCCATCCCCATCCTCATCCCCATCCCCACCCTCATCCCCATCCCCATCCCCATCCCCATCCCCACCCTCATCCCCATCCCCACTCTCATCCCATCCTCATCCCCACCCTCATCCCATCCTCATCCCCTATCCCACCCTCATCCCCACCCCCACCCTCATCCCCACCCTCATCCCCACCCTCATCCCCATCCCTATCCCCATCCCCATCCCCATCCCCATCCCCATCCCCATCTCCATCCCCATCTCCATCCTCATCAATACCCTCATCCTCATCCATCCCCATCCATCCCCATTCCTCCCCATTACATGGCTTTGGACTCACACACACCTTTGGCCAATTTGGCATGTCTGATCTACATAACAAGCATGTCTTTTGGACTGTGTGGGGGAAACCGGATGCAAACCCAACAACTGGGGCTCAAACCGGGGACCTTCTACCGTTTCACCCTATTCTGTGATCTACTACAGTGTAAAAGGGATAAAAATTAAAATAATCCGCCTCCGGTTCCTCTCACACTAAACACACACACAGAGATGTGAAATGTCACTCTTGGCCTCCCAATCAGGTGAAATGAATTAAGAAGAGCAGCTCTCGTCTGCTCAGAGACTGATAAGGGCCCTCCTGCCGCTGCTGGGCATTTCATCCACACATTCTCAATGTGCTGAGAGTAACAAACACACAGCTGTGATTCAGCGACTAATATGTCCAACATTAACTTGTGTCACATCCTACAGGGAGTTCCGAAATGGCAAATGAGATGGGAACAGAGATGGGCTACAGCAGCTCACATAGATGCATTTAAATAGATCAGAGTCCAGATTCTCCCCCTGGACAAATACTGACAAACTCGGCTAACAAGACAAATGAATGAGGTCAAATATTCAAGAGAATCAGAAGAAGAAGAGGAAGGCTGGCCGAGGCCTGACTCACGCCTGACTCACCCGAAGCAGAGGGTCAGAAGCCCAGAGAAGTGACCTGGAAACACAACAGACCTCCGGGTTCATGAAGCACAAACTCATTCGGCCATTTCACATCCTAATGATGTGCCCCATATTCAGAGGAAACTGTCCAGTCCAACCTTAATGAAAAGACCTCAGATAACCATAAAATCAGCAACATTCATCACATCAAACAGCATTCATAGTGGAAAAGTCAATAGTACTTCATTGAAAATCGATATAATTATAACATCATATACTTTAAACAAGGCCTACACATAAACACAGCACCAACAATATATTTAAAAAGGAACAGATATAATATAATATAATAATTGACCTTACACACCTCTTAAAGCAGTTTTGTGGGTCCATTTGGTTAATGTGCTGGTATTTCCAGTCTTTTTGTGTCTTTATGTCGCCATTGTATGAATTTTTCTGGGTGTTTAAGTGTGTGTGTGAGTGTGTGTTTGAGTGTATGTGTGTGTGAGTATGTTTGAGTGTGTGTGTGAGTATGTGAGTGTGTGTTTGACTGTGTGTGTTTGAGTGTGTGTGAGTATGTGTGTGTGTGAGTATGTGTGACAGTGTGTGTGTGTGTGTGTGTGATTGGTAGGTTTAGGGTTAGTGTGTGTGTGTTTGGCTGTGTGTGTGTGTGTGTGTGTTTGACTGTGTGTGTGTTTGACTGTGTGTGTGTGTGTGATTGGTAGGTTTAGGGTTAGTGTGTGTGTGTATGAGAGTGTGTGTGTTTGTGTGTGAGTGAGAGTGTTTGTGTGTGTGTATGTGTGAATGTGTGTGTTACATTTTTCTTCTTTTTCTTTCCATTCTTTTTGTGTCTTTATGTTGCCATTGTTTGAATTTTCCCGTAATTATTCTTGTGAAAGCCTGAAAATACTTTATGCATTAAAAAGTGCAGTTCGTCCAGCCAAAAGAGCCTTAAAACAGAGCAATCTTCCCCGTGACTTATTTTCTGTGTTTGTGACGAGCTTGAGCACTTTTGAGGACGCGTGGAATCTGTGGATAATGATACAGTGAGAGGCACTCATTGCACATCTGAATGAATGAATTATTAATTCGGATTATGAAGCGGTGCTATTGATTGTTTCACTGTTTGCTGCTTGTGTTTAGGCTGCATTGTTGTTGCATTTGCATTTTATTTCTATTAATTTGTCATGTGGTATTTATTGAAAGCTCATCTTTTACTTCATTTGTTTTGTCACCATCATTGTGATTTGTGTGTTAAATTATAAGGTCCATGTGCGCTGTTTGTGTGTTGAGGAAAACGATGGTTTCGTCTAAAGATGTTAATCTTCTGTGTATGGAACAGAATCACGTTCTTGCAGCTGTATTTACTGTTAGTGTTTGTGTTGGTATGAAATAGGGTTAGGCCGATGTGACTCATTGAACTAGAGCATTTTACAGTGTGATTTCACTCATACATCAGATCCAGAATGGAGAGACACCTGAGGAAACCTGTAAACTCAATGCTAAATGCGACTGAGGTCGAGGTACAGAGTTCGGCTGCTGGTCGAGGGTTGACCGTACACCACTGGACATCACAGCGGTCACCGGCCCGGGGAATAGAGTTATTGATCTCAGGGATGCTACAAATAACTTTCAAGGAGGAACAACAAATGGCAGAACAACCCAGCCTGCGCTCAGAAGCACAAACAGACCAGCCTCACATAAAACAAATCGTCTCTCATCTCATCTGCAGAGAACAGCCCGATCCCTCATCCTTGCGGCCGGACGTCCACATCAGCTCACGTGCTCTGGAAAGCATCGCCAGGCGCTCTGATGCCAGCGCTGGTTGCTGCGCGTCTCATTAGCATAAAGACACCTGTCTGCATCATGTGTGTTGGCAGTCACAAGCTCTCAGAGGATCCTGAGCACAAACACGTTAGTATTTACTGCCACCAGCTGTGCAGCAGGTAAAACAGACATGTGTCTCCATGGAAACAGGACGCCAGTCGTCAAGTCAGTGTTTTTTGGCCAGAGGAGAACTGAGCCTGGTTTCTGTCATCTAACGGAGTTTTTTTGCCACTGGCGCTTTTTTGGCTTGATTGGGTGAGGTTTAAAAGACACTTACTTAATATTTATTAATATTATCAGTCTGACTGCACTGACACTATCAGATGAGAATAAAACATGAACTAAATTAATCTGAATAATGATACTATTGTCTTCTGTAGAGCTGCTTTTGTGTGTGTGTGTGAGTGAGTGTGTGTGTGTGTGAGTGTGTGTGTGCGTGTGAGTGAGTGAATGTATGTGTGTGTGTGTGTGTGAGTGTGTGTAAGACAGCAGGTCGATGTTGTGAGAGAGATCAGACGTTTGGAACAATATGAAATATGAACGCTAAACAAAAAGCTTATCTGAGATACACATGACAATATCAATATAGATAAAGAGCAAAAAATATCTCATATTGTTTTTCTTTCTGTTTTTTTCTGTCAGTGTGTCTGTAGCATCAGAGTTTTATTTGAAATATAGATGAATATGCCAAATACAGAAGAATAAAAACCAATAAAACAAAGGTACTGGATTTCTGTTGAAATATAGAAACATTAGACTAACGTACAGAAAAAATTATTTACACACACACACAGATATACACTATATTGCCAAAAGTGTTGTGACACTTGCCTTTACATGCACATGCACTTTAATGCCATCCCATTCTTAATCCGTAGGGTTTAATATGGAGTTGTCCCACCCTTTGCAGCTATAACAGCTTCAACTCTTCTGGGAAGGCTTTCCACAAGGTTTAGGAGTGTGTTTATGGGAATTTTTGGCCATTCTTCTAGAAGCGCATTTGTGAGGTCAGGCACTGATGTTGGACGAGAAGGCCTGGCTCGCAGTCTCCGCTCTAATTCATCCCAAAGGTGTTCTATCGGGATGAGGTCAGGACTCTGTGCAGGCCAGTCAAGTTCCTCCACACCAAACTCGCTCATCCATGTCTTTATGGACCGACGCTTTGTGCACTGGAGCGCAGTCATGTTGGGACAGGAAGGGGCCGTCCCCAAACTGTTCCCACAAAGTTGGGAGCATGAAATTGTCCAAAATGTCTTGGTATGCTGAAGCATTAAGCCCAACCCCTTGGAATATTTAGTAGTGAGGAAATGTCAGGAATGGACTTATTGCACAGGTGGCAACCTATCACGGTACCACGCTTGAGTTCACTGAGCTCCTGAGAGCGACCCATTCTTTCACAAATGTTTGTAGAAGCGTCTGCATGCCTAGTGCTTGATTTATACACCTGTGGCCATGAAGTGATTGAACACCTGAACTCAGTGATTTGGAGGGGTGTCCCAATACATTTGGCAGTATAGTGTACATTTACATTTATTAATTTAGCAGACATTTATCCAAAGCGACCAAGTTTACAGGCCTTTGTTTGAGGTTTAGTGGCATGCGTGTTAGGATGTGTGTCTGATTCGTCAAGGCTGTAATGATCTCTGCAGAGATGGTGAATATGGGTGAGTTCATATATTCACTTGAATGATGGGATTGAGGATTCTTGTGCTGTGTTTGACAGGATTAGATGAACATTTCCATTTATGAACATCAATGATTGACTGACCTGAAAATAAAGAGGGAAAGACTGAAACAGAAAGGCTCTTCAAAGAGATGTGACATTTTCCAGAGCTGGATAAGCAAAAGCAGATCCATAAACACAGCGTCTCTCCCTTATGGCAGGTTATTGCTTGTCGCACTGTTAATGTGAAACAATCATTCTGTGAGCCATCGAGGGGCTTCATCTGAGCATCTGGACACTTCAAAATGTCCTTCTCACATAATTTTTTTCTCTGCAGCAGTAAAACATGTACACTGGGTTCTTTCTTCTGTTGAGGAACTCTCATGTTGTTCCAAACCTGTATTAATATCTTTCTTGTGCTGAACACTCAAGAAGATATTTAGAGGAATGTGAGTAACCAAACCGTTGCTGGTTCAGTGACTTCTACAGTATTTGTCCTACTATGGAAGACCAGGAACTTGTTGGTTACTCACATTTCTCAAAATATCTTAATTTGTGTTCAGCACAAGAAAGATATTAATACAGGATTGGAACAACATGAGAGTTGGTAAATAATAAGATAATGTTTGGGTGAACTATCCCTTTAAAGACCTGCACGGATCTACATACAGACACGAAAGATAACGTAGTTCAGTAATCGGGCGCTGTTTGACGGGCTTTCAGTGTGTGTGCGTTTCGGGTGTACGCACTCAGAAAAAGGCGCATGTCAGAACAACACGCGGATTAAATGCTTAACCGGTAAGGCTTTAAAGCACTTGTGAATAATGAACTTCTGTGAATAAGCGCAGTGTCCCGTGAGTGTAACTCTACCGCTGCGTTAACATGTGATGTGAATGTACGTTGAGTTGTACAGCATTGAGATGGAGACGCCAGAACTGCAACTGATAGAATGTGCTAGCATATACTAGCATATAATACTAGCATATTTCTTCAAAAGCAGATCGTGGAGACATTTTAATCATCCACGAGCAAAAATCGTGACATCGCACACCCCTACATGAACTTTCCTCTAACAACAAGATATGCTGCCTAGGCTATGATAAATAACTAGCCAGGTAATGTTAGCTCTCAACATAGTTTCATTGACAGTTTCCTTATTTTGCTGTTTTTTCTCTACACCAGAAGGATATGTCCTTTATTTGTGAGATTTATGATAGTTTTGCTACAATGCTGCTGCTTCTTCAATCAACTTCAATAGCCCATAATATTGCATTTAAAAAAAAAAAAAAAAAAATATATATATATATATATATATATATATATATATATATATATATATATATATATATATATATTACATTTTTTTATAATTACCATTGTCCATTGACATAATATACACTCACCTAAAGGATTATTAGGAACACCATACTAATACTGTGTTTGACCCCCTTTCGCCTTCAGAACTGCCTTAATTCTACGTGGCATTGATTCAACAAGGTGCTGAAAGCATTCTTTAGAAATGTTGGCCCATATTGATAGGATAGCATCTTGCAGTTGATGGAGATTTGTGGGATGCACATCCAGGGCACGAAGCTCCCGTTCCACCACATCCCAAAGATGCTCTATTGGGTTGAGATCTGGTGACTGTGGGGGCCATTTTAGTACAGTGAACTCATTGTCATGTTCAAGAAACCAATTTGAAATGATTGGAGCTTTGTGACATGGTGCATTATCCTGCTGGAAGTAGCCATCAGAGGATGGGTACATGGTGGTCATAAAGGGATGGACATGGTCAGAAACAATGCTCAGGTAGGCTGTGGCATTTAAACGATGCCCAATTGGCACTAAGGGGCCTAAAGTGTGCCAAGAAAACATCCCCCACACCATTACACCACCACCACCAGCCTGCACAGTGGTAACAAGGCATGATGGATCCATGTTCTCATTCTGTTTACGCCAAATTCTGACTCTACCATCTGAATGTCTCAACAGAAATCCAGACTCATCAGACCAGGCAACATTTTTCCAGTCTTCAACTATCCAATTTTGGTGAGCTCGTGCAAATTGTAGCCTCTTTTTCCTATTTGTAGTGGAGATGAGTGGTACCCGGTGGGGTCTTCTGCTGTTGTAGCCCATCCGCCTCAAGGTTGTGCGTGTTGTGGCTTCACAAATGCTTTGCTGCATACCTCGGTTGTAACGAGTGGTTATTTCAGTCAAAGTTGCTCTTCTATCAGCTTGAATCAGTCGGCCCATTCTCCTCTGACCTCTAGCATCAACAAGGCATTTTGGCCCACAGGACTGCCGCATACTGGATGTTTTTCCCTTTTCACACCATTCTTTGTAAACTCTAGAAATGGTTGTGCGTGAAAATCCCAGTAACTGAGCAGATTGTGAAATGCTCAGACCGGCCCGTCTGGCACCAACAACCATGCCACGCTCAAAATTGCTTAAATCACCTTTCTTTCCCATTCTGACATTCAGTTTGGAGTTCAGGAGATTGTCTTGACCAGGACCACACCCCAAAATGCATTGAAGCAACTGCCATGTGATTGGTTGATTAGATAATTGCATTAATGAGAAATTGAACAGGTGTTCCTAATAATCCTTTAGGTGACTGTATATATTTTGGCCTTGGGCCGGCTCTGGTAGTGAGTATCATTAAACCTGGCTCATATGCACACACATTAACACAGGGCTATTCAGTTGGCCAAATTCAGCCCGCCAATCATCTTCATCCGGCCCGAGGGCACATGGAGTACGTGCTCCTTGAATTGTTGTTTCACAGTCAAAAATGAAAATGAAGAGACCGAACAACGACAACAAACTACCAGAGACCACAACAACAGACGCCCGCGATGACAAGTGCTTCCGCTAGAGGGTTAAAAGACAGAAGCAACTTCGGTTTAAAAGACATCAGTCATAACGTCTGGAGAGAATGAAAGGCTTAATGTTCAGAGCTGGGGCGTATTGAACAGCACAGCGACATCCAGTGAGAAGTGTTTCAATTCGACACACACATCTTTGATACAAACCACAGCCTTGACATTCCCAACAAGACTGAAGAGGAAGTCAGGAGAGATGTTGTGTCATGAATGAACAGGTTTGAAGGCTTTAAAATCCCTGAATCAATCAAGGGTCAGTTCACCCAAAACTTTAATTCTGTCATCATTTACTCTCCCTCATGTCGTTCCAAACCCGTAAGACCTCCGTTCATCTTCGGAAAACCGATATTTTTGATGAAATCAAAGAGATTTCTGACCCCACATATACTACAACCTACACTGTAAAATCAAATTAGTTAGATTTACTTAAAATATATATATAAATATAAGTAGTAAATCACCTTGTGTGATTGTTTTAAATACTCTCCTCCCATAAATGCTGCGTCTAAAAAAGGGAAACTCATACAAATGCATATGCAATAAGATCAGCAAAATAACCCTTTCCATGGCTTTTCAGCATGTTCAATTTGATAATCTTGCCCTCAAATGAAGCTGGGTCATTCCGTGTCAACTCAACATGAGGTCCCCGGCTCAAATTTTAGATTTTGTTAATAAAGCCCAAATATGAAATGTCACAGATGTATACTGACGGAGTAATCACTGTTTTGTAGAGGAGGGTCAAAATGACAGTTTTCACCTGAGATCTGGAGCCAAATTACAGGCGTGTAAAAATGACTTTAGAAAGATGGCAGCATCATTATCTTATTTTTACACAGAGATTGGGAGATCTATTAGTGAAATCTGTTGACTTTATCAATCTGTGTTGCATTATATGCCAACGGTGACCGTTCAGAAATGGGGAAAAGCACTTCTTGTGGTGTTTTGTCCCAAGTTTGCATGCCTGTAACTCAAGAAGTATTAAATATGTCTTAATATCCTTTTAGTTTCTGGTTCTTAACAAACATTTCTTTAGGTTTCTTCATTTTAAAGGCCCTCGATGGTTCAATCCCAGAGATATGGAGATCTTAATGTGGCTCTGTGAGTAAACTGGTCAATAGTACACATTTTCAGTGGTCAAAAACCAAATGTGCATCACTTTTCACTTTTTTTCTTTTAACAAGGAATATCTGAAGAACAAATTATGTTGAAACTAGAAATGTATCTCGTTTTTTTCTGTCAGCTCAATTGCACTGAGCATTCCTGTCTGAGTGCCATAAATATTATTTTTCTAAAGTTGTCATGCCTTTAACTCTAAAAGTATTAGAGATATCTTAATATCCTTCTAGATTCTCATTCTTAATAAACTTTCCTTTTGAAATCTTCATTTTTAAGGCCCTATATCGTTCAGTTCCATAGATATGGAGATCCCACTGTGACTGCATGTTCAAATTGTTGAATTTTACTCATTTTTCAATGGTCAAGAGCCACATGTAGGTCACTTTTCAAACAGCTGATAGTTATTGTGTTTAAAGAGGAATATCTGAAGAACAAATAACACTGAAACTAGAGATGTAACTTGTTTCACTCTATCGAAACAATTAAATACAACACACCTCTCAGAGTGCAAGTTTACATGTCTTTAATTCAAGAAGTGTTAAAGATATCTTTAGATCAGGGATGGGCAACTTCGATAGTGACGAGGGCCCACATTTTTCCTCCTTCACACCAAAGGGTCAGATTACTAATCCACACTCACACCTTTTACACCGTCTTTTTCCATTTACTTTTTATTAAGGGAAATCAATGTATAATTAATGTAATTTGTTTTTAAAGATTTTATTAAATATAAACATTTTGCTAATACAAATGGGAAACTTTGTTGTCAGTTGACAAGCAACATTAGCCTACCTCAAGCGAATATAAACATCTCAATTTCATTGTGTGTAAATTTGCAACAAACAAATGTACAGATGTCCTCCTATTATTGATTACAAGCCCATTGATTACTCAACTCGACCTCAGAGAACAGTTAAAAAGTGCTTATTCAAAAAAAGAGTTGTTCCAAATGCTTAGCAAGCTACAGAGAAACTGGCAGCCGGGCATCAGACCAACCCTGAGCAGCGGACACTACACGAATTCTAGAAAATCGGTTCGGCGTGGTTTTGACACCAGCTCAAGTGGAAATACAACTGGAACCGTAATTACAATTTAGCGTGCTTGGATTGCTCCTGTCTGCCTCGCTGCAGTGTTTGCAGTTCTGTACAGCTTTGCTTTTGAATCTCTATTTGACATCTTTCCTTGTTGTTTATACTTCTAAATATAACTTACTCATCACCATATATTGTTTAATATTGCCTATCACGTTAAAATTGACATTGTTAACTTTTGATCTAAATCACTATCACAACGTGTTAGCATTTCACAACGCGTTAGCATTTCATTAGCCTGTTAGCCTGCCATACGTGCATCCGGGTTTCCTGTTTTGTCTCTCGTGCCTTTACTAGTCCATTAAACAACTGTGGTGAGTTGGATTAATCAACAAATACGGTAAGCCATGTCTTCTCCTTTTTTTGTCACCTGCACTACATGTTTCATGTTTAGTATATCTGTCTCCGTTGGTAAGGAGATAGTCAGGCTGACGGAGAAGATTTCAGAATTAGAGACACGCATCCAGACTTTATTTGAGAGTAGTGAGAATGAAACCGCTTTAGACACTGCTTTGGATGCGACTAGCTTAGTGAAATCTGTACATTGTTCGGTTCCGGCTGTAGAGCCCGTGCAGCAGGGCAACTGGGTGACGGTGATCAAAAAAACACTCTTCCATTACGATTAGAACATCAAACAGGTTCTCCCCGCTCAGTGACGCACCCACTAAGAATCCTGTTGAAAGTGCCCTAGTTATTGGTGATTCTATTACACGGAACGTGAAAATAGAGACACCAGCCACCATAGTCACATGTTTACCGGGAGCCAGAGCGCCTGACATCAAAGCAAATTTAAAAGTGCTGGCTAATGCTAATCGTAAATTCTCTAAGATTATTATTCATGTCGGCACTAATGATGTTCGACTTCGCCAGTCGGAGATCACCAAAATTAACATTAAAGAGGTGTGTGAACTCGCAAGTACGATGGCTAATCGCATTTCTTGCTCTGGTCCCCTCCCCGTTAAAAGGAGTGATGAGATACTTAGCAGACTATCATCACTCAATGGCTGGTTGTCTAAGTGGTGTCCGCAAAATAACATAGGGTTCATAGACAATTGGAAAAGCTTTTGGGGCAGACCTGACCTGTTGAAAAGAGATGGTATCCATCCATCCTATCCATTATAACCATGCAGCCATCTACTACTGTATCACATCAGACAGTGCATTGTAGTGTCACTGAGGAAAAATGACATTCATTCACTGCTATAGGAGAAGAAGAATTGGCTAAACTCGTTAAATCATCTAAATCAACAACATGTATGCTCGACCCTATACTGACTAAACTACTAAAAGAGATGCTTCCAGAGGTCTCTTCTTAATATCATTAATTCATCCTTGACTTTAGGATATGTACCGAAAACTTTTAAGTTGGCTATTACTAAAATTACTTATTAAACCAGAATTAGTCAATTACAGGCCAATCTCAAATCTACCCTTTCTGTCAAAAATACTAGAAAAGGCAGTGTCCTCACAATTATGCTCCTTTTTAGAAAGAAATGGTATCTGTGAGGTTTTTCAGTCAGGATTTAGACCGCATCATACCAATCTCTCATTTGAAAGCCACGTTTCTAGCATCTGTAAAACTGCATTCTACCATCTTAAAAATATATCTAAATTACGGCATATGCTTTCAATGCAAAATGCTAAACAGTTAGTTAATGCGTTCATGACCTCAAGGCTAGATTATTGTAATGCTCTACTGGGTGGTTGCCCTGCTCGCTTAATAAATAAACTGCAGCTGGTCCAAAACGCAGCAGCTCCAGTTCTTACTAGAACCAGGAAGTATGACCATATTAGCCCGGTTCTGTCAACACTGCACTGGCTCCCTATTAAACATTGCATACATTTTAAAATCTTGCTAATTACTTACAAATCACTAAATGGTTTAGCTCCCCAGTACTTGAGCGAGCTCTTAACGCATTATACTCCATCACGTCTATTGCGGTCTCAAAACTCTGGCCAGTTGATAATACCTAGAATATCAAAATCAACTGCAGGCGGTCGATTCTTTTCCTATTTAGCACCCAAACTCTGGAACAGCCTTCCTAGCATTGTTCGGGAAGCAGACACACTCTGTCAGTTTAAATCTAGACTAAAAACACATCTCTGTACTATGTCATACACGTAAAACATTTTTAATTTATATTTTATTCAAATTGTTAGGCTGCATTAACTAGGTCAGCTGAACCGAGAACACTTCCCATAACACCTGATGTACTCGTTACATCATAAGAAGAATGGCATCTACGCTAATGTTAGTCTCTCTGTTTATCCCGAGGTTTACTGCAGTCAGCCGGATCCGGGCCGTATCCAGATCAGATGGTGGACCAGCGGCCAGACATTACCAACTCATCCCTGAAGTGTCTGCAGAGACCGTGTCAATTAGTCTACCCTCTGAAATTGCTCATCGACATGGCATCCTCAATGGATCCATCTCCGGCGTGATGGCTTCAATATTTCGAATATTCCTATTTAATAATTGTTTAATCGACACGCCATCCTCAATAAACCCGTCTCCGGTGTGATGCCTCCGATCTAATATTACTTCTGACCTATAAGGCTGCCAAAATAATAATCATACACTGTTTGTTAATTGGCCAGAGGAGAACTGGCACCCCGACTGAGCCTGGTTTCTCCCAAGGTTTATTTTTCTCCATTAGGACACCTGATGGAGTTTTGGTTCCTTGCCACTGTCGCCTCTGGCTTGCTCAGTTGGGGACACTAAATTTTCAAATAAATATCCAAATAAATTTAATTACTAAACTAAATTATATCAACTACATTACTTGAATATATATGATAATTGAAATGAGCTGATGACATCACCGTTTTCTCCAGAGCGGCTGTACAGCCGAATCAAATTCTGTTCATTATTTTCCTGTTTAACAATGTGAAGCTGCTTTGAAACAATCTGCATTGTAAGCGCAATATAAATAAAGTTGACTTGACTTGACTTGTGAACAGTGCAGTGATGTAACGGAAATTTACATTAAAACCTTTCATTACAGGTTTCATTTCCAAACAAACCAAACTTACTGGTGACCCCTTGAACATGGTAAAAAGATCATCCATTTACCTTCTTGACTGGAAAACACGATTTTCATTGTCAATTTTCGTTTATTTTAGTAAACTTTCACATTAGTGTGCACATCCACCACTGTAATTAATACGGGAACCTCTCCTGGTTTGATTTGCTATTAACATCATAATCTGAACTCAAACTTTCCATTACTTACTTATCAAATAGATTATCCGAGTGGTCCAGCAGGCCGTATTTAAAGACACTGCAGGCCGCCAGTTGCCCATCCCTGCTTTAGATTCTTGTTCCTATGAAACTTTTAAGGCACTGTATGGTTCAATCTCATAGATATAGGGATGTCAGTATGGTAACTTGTAGTTACAATACTGCAAATTTGAACTCTTGGTGGCTTCAGAAGCTGTTTAAATGAACAAAATCCCTTCTTCCAAATATCCATAAAACTTGTTAAAATTCTTATACATGTTTGAGAGCAAGTTAATGTACCTCAACCATTTTCAGTGGATATTACTCAGAGAGTAATGTTTTATGCAATTGTTTTGATAGAGGGAGAAGATACATTTCTAGTTCCAACATTATTTATTCTTCAGACTTTCCTCTTTAAATGCAACAGCTGTGTGTATCAGCTGTGTGCACAGTAAACCACATTTGGACAGGTATATTCTATGCATTTTTGTTGATTGAAAAACACGAGATACATTTCTAATTTCAACATTATTTGTTCTTCAGATATTCCACTTCAAAAGACAAAAGTATCAGCTGTATGAAAGGTGACCCTCATTTGGTTTTCGACCACTGAAAATGTGCCACTCATGGAGCCACATTAAGATCTCCATATCTCTGGGATTGAACCACCTTCAAAATGGAGAAACCAAACAAAACGTTTGTAAAGAACCAGAATCTAAACGGATATTGAGATAACTTTAACACTTCTTGAGTTACAGGCATGCAAACTTGGGGTAAAAAAAACACAATAAAAGTGCTTTTCCCCATTTCTGAACGGTCACTGTTGGCATATAATGCAACACAGATTGATAAAGTCAACAGATTTCACTAATGGATCTACCAATCTCTGTGTGGAAATAAAATAATGATGCTGCCATCTTTCTAAAGGCATTTTTACATGCCTGTAAATTGGCTTCAAATCTCGTGAAAATGTTCCTGCCTCTACAAAACAGTGATTACTCAGTAAATATACATCTGTGACATTTAATATTTGGGCTTTCATCACTATTTATGTTTGTCTTTGTACAGAAAAAAACATTAACAAAATAAAAAATTTGAGCCGGGGAAGATTCCCAAATTTGGTTGATTTGACGTGAAAAGATCCGAATAGCTGAGTAACACATTAATCCTATAGTGGGTCGGTTGGTGGTGGTGGTTCAGGCCGTATTTTCAGCTTTTCTGGGAGGTCAAGCCATCACCTTCTGTAGGATTTTCCAGCATTATTGATTTGACTGACCCATCTGTGACTCTCTGACAGTAAATTCAGTGCGAGCCCAGCGCTCTGTTATCACAGCACTAAATGTTAATGGTCATCTTGTAGATATATAGCTAAAACTACTCAAACGTCCCGCAGATTCTAAATCTAGCAGCCTACAGAAGCGACAGGACGTGCTGTGTGTCTGTACGATGGATGTAAAACGAGTTTTATGGTCTCAGAGAGGCTTTCTCAGACACAGTCGTAATTTTGGTGGTTTTAAAACATGAACTGTTTGAACTGTTAATGTCACTTTCATCTCAGACAGAAGAGTGAGTTACAAACATTGCAGCCTCTTATCTATTGAAACTCATTTGTATTTCTTGGACATGCAGGTACTGATTCGTTCTCACTGATAATCTATCCCTCCATCTCGAACACATGAGCGGTTCATATGAAACGGACGGATAAAAACAGACCCGCAGAGCTGCATCTCTTCACTTCTTCAGGAGAAATATATTTCAGACCAATCACTGTATAATCCATCCGGCCTGAATTATTGACCACTGATTAAAAATATATCGAAGCAGTACTGCCCACTGAAAATGCAACAGATATAAAAACAGTCAAAGAGAAATACTTGAGCTGCCATAAGCTCTGGGAGGAATGCATTTACAGTGGTAGATATTTACAATTTATGAATGATTGATTTGTAATAATTTGGTATGTATACGAGGAAGATGACACACATAATATAGACTAATATCCTATTATAATATTATCTGTCATTTGAAGAAAGCTGAGTGTTACCAAAAGTACCAAATACGCCTGTATCGCTTATGATAATACCTGTTAATAATTTTATAATTAAACAACAGCCCTCAAATCTGCTTGTCTGTTTCTGTCAGTCCTTGCACTGGTGGTGTTGATTTTACAGCAGTTACATCATTACACCAGTAGGTGGAGACAAGTGTCCTTCTTTATGAGGGAGTCATTTCAAACATTCATCCAACCGATTCATTCAAAACACTGTTTCATTCGATTGAGTGGATGATTCAAATGACACTCGTGTTTCATTCCTAAATGAATCAATGTTTTGAATGAATTGATTGAGTGGATGATTCAAATGACACTCGTGTTTCATTCCTGAATGAATCAGTGTTTTGAATGAATCGATTGAGTGGATGATTCAAATGACACTCGTGTTTCATTCCTAAATGAATCAATGTTTTGAATGAATCGATTGAGTGGATGATTCAAATGACACTCGTGTTTCATTCCTAAATGAATCAATGTTTTGAATGAATCGATTGAGTGGATGATTCAAATGACACTCGTGTTTCATTCCTAAATGAATCAGTGTTTTGAATAAATCGATTGAGTGGATGATTCAAATGACACTCGTGTTTCATTCCTAAATGAATCAATGTTTTGAATGAATCGATTCAGTGGATGATTCAAATGACACTCGTGTTTCATTCCTGAATGAATCAGTGTTTTGAATGAATCGATTGAGTGGATGATTCAAATTACTCACTTGTTTAATGCCTGAATGAATCAGTGTTTTGAATGAATCGATTGAGTGGATGATTCAAATGACACTCATGTTTCATTCCTGAATGAATCAGTGTTTTGAATAAATCTATTGAGTGGATGATTCAAATGACACTCGTGTTTCATTCCTAAATGAATCAGTGTTTTGAATGAATCGATTGAGTGGATGATTCAAATGACACTCGTGTTTCATTCCTAAATGAATCAATGTTTTGAATGAATCGATTGAGTGGATGATTCAAATGACTCACTTGTTTAATGCCTGAATGAATCAGTGTTTTGAATGAATTGATTGAGTGGATGATTCAAATGACACTCGTGTTTCATTCCTGAATGAATCAATGTTTTGAATGAATTGATTGAGTGGATGATTCAAATGACACTCGTGTTTCATTCCTGAATGAATCAATGTTTTGAATGAATCGATTGAGTGGATGATTCAAATGACACTCGTGTTTCATTCCTGAATGAATCAGTGTTTTGAATGAATCGATTGAGTGGATGATTCAAATGACACTCGTGTTTCATTCCTGAATGAATCAATGTTTTGAATGAATCGATTGAGTGGATGATTCAAATGACACTCGTGTTTCATTCCTGAATGAATCAGTGTTTTGAATGAATTGATTGAGTGGATGATTCAAATGACACTCGTGTTTCCTTCCTGGATGAATCAATGTTTTGAATAAATCGATTCAGTAGATGATTCAATTGACTCACTTGTTTAATGCCTGAATGAATCAATGTTTTGAATGAATCGATTGAGTGGATGATCAAATGACACTCGTGTTTCATTCCTGAATGAATCAGTGTTTTGAATGAATCGATTGAGTGGATGATTCAAATGACACTCGTGTTTCATTCCTGAATGAATCAGTGATGATTTAAATGACACTCATGTTTCATTCCTAAATGAATCAGTGTTTTGAATGAATCGATTGAGTAGATGATTCAAATGACACTCGTGTTTTATTCCTGAATGAATCAGTGTTTTGAATTAATCGATTGAGTGGATGATTCAAATGACACTCATGTTTCATTCCTGAATGAATCAGTGATGATTTAAATGACACAGTTATTTAATGCCTGTATGAATCAGTGATTTGAATGAATCGATTGAGTGGATGATTCAAATGACAGTCATGTTTCATTCCTAAATGAATCAGTGTTTTGAATGAATCTATTGAGTGGATGATTCAAATGACACTCATGTTTCATTCCTAAATAAATCAGTGTTTTGAATGAATCGATTGAGTGGATGATTCAAATGACACTCATGTTTCATTCCTTAATGAATCAGTGTTTTGAATAAATCGATTGAGTAGATGATTCAAATGACTCACTTGTTTAATGCCTGAATGAATCAGTGTTTTGAATGAATCGATTGAGTGGATGATTCAAATGACACACTTGTTTAATGCCTGAATGAATCAGTGTTTTGAATGAATTGATTGAGTGGATGATTCAAATGACACTCGTGTTTCATTCCTAAATGAATCAGTGTTTTGAATGAATCGATTGAGTAGATGATTCAAATTACTCACTTGTTTAATGCCTGAATGAATCAGTGTTTTGAATGAATCGATTGATGGATGATTCAAATGACACTCATGTTTCATTCCTGAATGAATCAGTGTTTTGAATGAATCGATTGAGTGGATGATTCAAATGACACTCGTGTTTCATTCCTAAATGATTTAAATGACACACTTATTTAATGCCTGTATGAATCAGTGATTTGAATGAATCGTTTGATGGATGATTCAAATGACACTCATGTTTCATTCCTGAATAAATCAGTGTTTTGAATGAATCGATTGAGTGGATGATTCAAATGACACTCATGTTTCATTCCTAAATGAATCAGTGTTTTGAATGAATCGATTGAGTAGATGATTCAAATGACTCACTTGTTTAATGCCTGAATGAATCAGTGTTTTGAATGAATCGATTGAGTGGATGATTCAAATGACACACTTGTTTAATGCCTGAATGAAGAAGTGTTTTGAATGAATCGATTGAGTAGATGATTCAAATGACTCACTTGTTTAATGCCTGAATGAATCAGTGTTTTGAATGAATTGATTGAGTGGATGATTCAAATGACACTCGTGTTTCATTCCTGAATGAATCAGTGTTTTGAATGAATTGATTGAGTGGATGATTCAAATGACACTCGTGTTTCATTCCTAAATGAATCATTGTTTTGATTGAATTGATTGAGTGGATGATTCAAATGACACTCGTGTTTCATTCCTGAATGAATCAGTGTTTTGAATGAATTGATTGAGTGGATGATTCAAATGACACTCGTGTTTCATTCCTAAATGAATCAGTGTTTTGAATGAATCGATTGAGTAGATGATTCAAATTACTCACTTGTTTAATGCCTGAATGAATCAGTGTTTTGAATGAATCAATTGAGTGGATGATTCAAATGACACTCGTGTTTCATTCCTAAATGAATCAGTGTTTGGAATGAATCGATTGAGTGGATGATTCAAATGACACTCGTGTTTCATTCCTGAATGAATCAGTGTTTTGAATAAATCGATTGAGTGGATGATTCAAATGACACTCGTGTTTCATTCCTGAATGAATCAATGTTTTGAATGAATCGATTGAGTGGATGATTCAAATGACACTCGTGTTTCATTCCTAAATGAATCAATGTTTTGAATGAATCGATTGAGTGGATGATTCAAATGACACTCGTGTTTCATTCCTGAATGAATCAATGTTTTGAATGAATCGATTGCGTGGATGATTCAAATGACACTCGTGTGTTTCATTCCTGAATGAATCAGTGTTTTGAATGAATCGATTGAGTGGATGATTCAAATGACACTCGTGTTTCATTCCTAAATGAATCAATGTTTTGAATGAATCGATTGAGTGGATGATTCAAATGACACTCGTGTTTCATTCCTAAATGAATCAATGTTTTGAATGAATCGATTGAGTGGATGATTCAAATGACACTCATGTTTCATTCCTGAATGAATCAATGTTTTGAATGAATCGATTGAGTGGATGATTCAAATGACACTCGTGTTTCATTCCTGAATGAATCAGTGTTTTGAATGAATCGATTGAGTGGATGATTCAAATAGCACTCGTGTTTCATTCCTGAATGAATCAATGTTTTGAATGAATCGATTGAGTGGATGATTCAAATGACACTCGTGTTTCATTCCTGAATGAATCAATGTTTTGAATGAATCGATTGAGTGGATGATTCAAATGACACTCGTGTTTCATTCCTGAATGAATCAGTGTTTTGAATGAATCGATTGAGTGGATGATTCAAATAGCACTCGTGTTTCATTCCTGAATGAATCAATGTTTTGAATGAATCGATTGAGTGGATGATTCAAATGACACTCGTGTTTCATTCCTGAATGAATCAATGTTTTGAATGAATCGATTGAGTGGATGATTCAAATGACACTCATGTTTCATTCCTGAATGAATCAATGTTTTGAATGAATCGATTAAGTGGATGATTCAAATGACACTCGTGTTTCATTCCTAAATGAATCAGTGTTTTGAATGAATTGATTGAGTGGATGATTCAAATGACACTTGTGTTTCATTCCTAAATGAATCAATGTTTTGAATGAATCGATTGAGTGGATGATCAAATGATACTCATGTTTCATTCCTGAATGAATCAGTGTTTTGAATGAATCGATTGAGTGGATGATTCAAATGACACTCGTGTGTCATTCCTAAATGAATCAGTGTTTTGAATGAATCGATTGAGTGGATGATTCAAATGACACTCGTGTTTCATTCTTGAATGAATCAATGTTTTGAATGAATCAATTGAGTGGATGATTCAAATGACACTCGTGTTTCATTCCTAAATGAATCAGTGTTTGGAATGAATTGATTGAGTGGATGATTCAAATGACACACTTGTTTAATGCCTGAATGAATCAGTGTTTGGAATGAACCGATTGAGTGGATGATTCAAATGACACACTTGTTTAATGCCTGAATGAATCAGTGTTTGGAATGAACCGATTGAGTGGATGATCAAATGACACTCATGTTTCATTCCTGAATGAATCAGTGTTTGGAATGAATTGATTGAGGGGATGATTCAAATGACTCACTTGTTTAATGCCTGAATGAATCAGTGTTTGGAATGAATTGATTGAGTGGATGATTCAAATGACACTCGTGTTTCATTCCTGAATGAATCAATGTTTTGAATGAATTGATTGAGTGGATGATCAAATGACACTCATGTTTCATTCCTGAATGAATCAATGTTTTGAATGAATCGATTGAGGGGATGATTCAAATGACTCACTTGTTTAATGCCTGAATGAATCAGTGTTTTGAATGAATTGATTGAGTGGATGATTTAAATGACACTCGTGTTTCATTCCTAAATGAATCAGTGTTTTGAATAAATCGATTGAGTGGATGATTCAAATGACACACTTGTTTAATGCCTGAATGAATCAGTGTTTGGAATGAATTGATTGAGTGGATGATTCAAATGACACTCGTGTTTCATTCCTGAATGAATCAGTGTTTTGAATGAATTGATTGAGTGGATGATTCAAATGACACTCGTGTTTCCTTCCTGGATGAATCAATGTTTTGAATGAATCGATTCAGTAGATGATTCAAATGACTCACTTGTTTAATGCCTGAATGAATCAGTGTTTTGAATAAATCGATTGAGTGGATGATTCAAATGACACACTTGTTTAATGCCTGAATGAATCAGTGTTTGGAATGAATTGATTGAGTGGATGATTCAAATGACACTCGTGTTTCATTCCTGAATGAATCAATGTTTTGAATGAATTGATTGAGTGGATGATCAAATGACACTCATGTTTCATTCCTGAATGAATCAATGTTTTGAATGAATCGATTGAGGGGATGATTCAAATGACTCACTTGTTTAATGCCTGAATGAATCAGTGTTTTGAATGAATTGATTGAGTGGATGATTCAAATGACACTCGTGTTTCCTTCCTGGATGAATCAATGTTTTGAATGAATCGATTCAGTAGATGATTCAAATGACTCACTTGTTTAATGCCTGAATGAATCAGTGTTTTGAATAAATCGATTGAGTGGATGATTCAAATGACACACTTGTTTAATGCCTGAATGAATCAGTGTTTGGAATGAATTGATTGAGTGGATGATTCAAATGACACTCGTGTTTCATTCCTGAATGAATCAATGTTTTGAATGAATTGATTGAGTGGATGATTCAAATGACACTTGTGTTTCATTCCTAAATGAATCAGTGTTTTGAATGAATTGATTGAGTGGATGATTCAAATGACACTCGTGTTTCATTCCTGAATGAATCAGTGTTTTGAATGAATTGATTGAGTGGATGATTCAAATGACACTTGTGTTTCATTCCTGAATGAATCAGTGTTTTGAATGAATTGATTGAGTGGATGATTCAAATGACACTCGTGTTTCATTCCTGAATGATTCACTCTTGTCCTTGTCCTACCTGTCCGAGTGCTGTTGTTCCTCCACTAAGGCAGTGGTTGGCAACAGGTGGCCCGTGGGCCAAAATTGGCCTGACAGCAATAATATCTGGCCTGCGCCCGCAGCCAGATTATTTTGATAGCAGCTGGTTCTGAAATAGATCTGTCATGCTAGTGTAACGGAGGCCAGCTAGTGAAAGCTGTGCAGGTAAACTCCCCTCATGTCAACAGACGCGCTGGTGACTGAAGCTAGAGGTCACAACCTTTAACCTCATTCTTAGAGCGTTCGACCCCCATGCGGAAAGACCTGGGTTTGAGCACCGCTTGGAGCGGGCGGTGTGAACCGCATTGATTACAACAACAACAGTTACCCACGATCAATTTGTCTTTAGTGATTTTGCCTTCAAAAAAAGTATGAGAACGTTTTTACAGCAATGTTTTATTTTGGGAGAAGCTTTTGAGAGCTTTTAATTTGAAAAGTTCTGAAAGACATTCAAAAGAGTCTGTGGAATGAATCGCTAGACACGCCTCTAAAATAGCCATCATGAAATTCGTCCTTTTTATCAAAAATATTGACAAGACAACCAGCAACAAAAAGGTGCCATGCTTCGTCTCGTGGTGCCGTCTGATATTATATTCTTTACCAACAGCGACAACTTCGTTGCAGATAAGACACACCAGCTTTGCATTCACAAAACCAGGTAGGATGAACACATAGTTGTCTTTCCATTCTTCTTCGTATGCCCTATTTTTGCTGTCGACTTTCCTCTTTAGACTCTTTGATAGTGCCGTTTTCTCTCACCGGCTAGCTTAAATATTAACATCACTCTGCACGCGACGTAATCGCGTACCTCCAGCACGCAAACAATTTAAAAAATGCAGTTTAGTATGTGAGGATGCCAAGGAATAATTCTGAGTGTAAAAGTAGGCTACGTCAAATAAATCACATCTGTGTTTGAGTACGGATCAGGGGATTTGCGTAGTACATTTCTGCCTTTACATGCTCCCCTTAGGTAACATCATCAGAAATTTCAATATTTCATTCCATTTCTATGCAGATGACTCCCAACTGTACATCCCACTTAAATCCGGCAACTCCATGCAGCCTATTTTAGACTGTTTGAAAGAAATTAAAATCTGGATGGCTAACAATTTCCTTCAGTTAAATGATAACAAAACTGCAGTTATTGTCCCTTCAAAATCAAAAAATTCTATCCCTGCCAACCTTGGCCCCCCTATGTTAAATCCCATGCACGTAACCTGGGTGTTATTTTAGACTCCCATCTTAACCTGGACAAACAAATATCATCTGTTGGGTAAGCCAGTCCGTCTGCTTCCTGACCTGAACCTTGACTAACTAGGTCCAGGTCAGGAAGCAGACGGACTGGCTTACCCGACCGTCTGCTAGCTGTCTTGCGTCACAGAAGTCAGATAAATCCCAGCACATAGAGACTCTTTCACCTAGCTATTATCACATAGAGACTGTGTCTGTTCCACGAATTAGTAAATACAAAAAAACACCAAAACTATTCAACGGTAAAAATGTAATTGATGTCCAACAAATAAACAACAGATATAATACAGATGATCAAATGATAAAGCTCGGGCTGCTGAATATTCGATCCCTTTCCTCTAAAACGCTTATTGTTAATGATATGATTACAGATAATAATCTAGATGTGCTGTGTTTGACAGAAACCTGGCTAAAACCTGACGACTACATTACTTTAAATGAGTCCACCCCACAAGATTATTGTTATAAACACGAGCCGCGTCTGAAAGGTAAAGGGGGAGGTGTTGCTGTAATTTATAATAATATCTTCAGTATTACTCAGAAGTCTAGTTTCAAATATAATTATTTTGAAGTTTTGGTGCTTTACGTAACGTTATGTAGTGAAATTGATAAATCCTGTTTAACATTTGTGTTGGCTACTGTATACAGGCCACCAGGGCACAATACACACTTTACCAGAGAATTTGCAGATTTTCTATCAGAGTTAGTACTGGCTACAGACAAAGTCCTAATTGTTGGTGATTCTAATATCCATGTAGACAATGAAAAAGACGCATTGGGATTGGCATTTAGAGACATTCTAAACTCTATTGGAGTTAGGCAACACGTATCAGGACCCACTCATCTCCGTAATCATACTCTAGACCTAATATTGTCACATGGAATAAATGTTGATACCGTTGAAATTCTGCAGCAGAGCGATGACATCTCAGATCATTACCTAGTATCATGTATACTTAATTTAGCAAAGGCTGCAAAGCCGTCCCCTCGCTTCAAATATGGCAGGACTATCACTGCTGCGACTAAAGATTTCTTTGTAAATAAACTTCCTCATCAGTTTCATCTCCTCAGCATCCCAGATAGCCCAGAGGAACTTGATGTTGCAACAGAAACTATTGACTCTCTCTTTTCCAGCACTTTAGACACAGTTGCTCCTCTGCGCTTAAAGAAGATTAAAGAGAATAGTCCAACGGCGTGGTACAACGAGCACACCCGGGCCCTTAAAACAGCAGCCAGAAAAATGGAGCGCAGCTGGAAGAAAACAAAACTGGAAGTTTTTCGCATTTCGTGGAAAGATAGCATGATTGCATACAGAAAGGCCGTAAAAACTGCTAGATCTGCTTATTTCTCGACTCTCTTAGAAGAAAACAAACACAACCCTAGGTATTTATTCGATACAGTGGCTAAATTAACCAAAAATAAAGCTTCAACTTCTGATGTCTGCCAACAGCACAGCAGTAATGACTTTATGAACTTCTTTACTTGTAAGATTGATAATATTAGGAAAAAAATGATAACCATGCAGCCGTCTACTACTGTATCACATCAGACAGAGCATTGTAGTGTCACTGAGGAAAAATTACATTCATTCACTGCTATAATAGAAGAAGAATTGGCTAAACTCGTTAAATCATCTAAATCAACAACATGTATGATCGACCCTATACAGACTAAACTACTAAAAGAGATGCTTCCAGAGGTCATAGATCCTCTTCTTAATATCATTAATTCATCCTTGACTTTAGGATATGTACCGAAAACTTTTAAGTTGGCTATTATTAAACCACTTATTAAAAAACCACAACTTGACCCTACAGAATTAGTCAATTACAGGCCAATCTCAAATCTACCCTTTCTGTCAAAAATACTAGAAAAGGCAGTGTCCTCACAATTATGCTCCTTTTTAGAAAAAAATGGTATCTGTGAGGTTTTCCAGTCAGGATTTAGACCACATCATAGTACTGAGACTGCTCTCATTAGAGTTACAAATGATTTACTCTTATCATCCGATCGTGGTTGTATCTCTCTGTTAGTGTTACTCGATCTTAGCGCTGCATTCGATACCATCGACCACAACATTCTTTTGAATAGACTCGAAAATTATGTTGGCATTAGTGGAATTGCATTGGCATGGTTTAAATCATACTTATCTGACCGTTATCAGTTTGTAGCAGTAAATGAAGAGATGTCACACCGATCACAAGTTCAGTATGGAGTACCGCAGGGCTCAGTGCTAGGACCGTTGCTCTTCACCCTGTACATGCTACCACTGGGACATATCATTAGGAAGCATGGCGTTAGTTTTCATTGTTATGCTGACGATACTCAGCTCTATATTTCTTCACGCCCTGATGAAACTTACCAATTCACAAGATTAACGGAATGCATAGCTGATATAAAAAATTGGATGACTAGTAATTTCCTGCAACTTAATTCAGAAAAAACTGAATTTTTAATTATTGGACAAAAAAACATCACATGTAGTAACCTAGAATACTGTCTAACACTTGATGGCTGCTCTGTCAAGTCCTCGTCGTCAGTTAGGAACCTGGGTGTGCTCTTTGATACCAATCTCTCATTTGAAAGTCACGTTTCTAGTATCTGTAAAACTGCATTCTACCATCTTAAAAATATATCTAAATTACGGCATATGCTTTCAATGCAAAATGCTGAACAGTTAGTTCATGCGTTCATGACCTCAAGGCTAGATTATTGTAATGCTCTACTGGGTGGTTGCCCTGCTCGCTTAATAAATAAACTGCAGCTGGTCCAAAACGCAGCAGCTCGAGTTCTTACTAGAACCAGGAAGTATGACCATATTAGCCCGGTTCTGTCAACACTGCACTGGCTCCGTATTAAACATCGCATACATTTTAAAATCTTGCTAATTACTTACAAAGCACTAAATGGTTTAGCTCCCCAGTACTTGAGCGAGCTCTTAACGCATTATACTCCATCACGTCTATTGCGGTCTCAAAACTCTGGCCAGTTGATAATACCTAGAATATCAAAATCAACTGCAGGCGGTCGATCCTTTTCCTATTTAGCACCTAAACTCTGGAACAGCCTTCCTAGCATTGTTCGGGAAGCAGACACACTCTGTCAGTTTAAATCTAAAAACGCATCTCTTTACTATGGCATACACATAAAACATTTTTAATTTATATTTTATTCAAATTGTTAGGCTGCATTAACTAGGTCAGCCGGAACCGGGAACACTTCCCATAACACCTGATGTACTCGTTACATCATAAGAAGAATGGCATCTACGCTAATGTTAGTCTCTCTGTTTATCCCGAGGTTTACTGCAGTCAGCCGGATCCGGGCCGTATCCAGATCAGATGGTGGACCAGCGCCCAGACATTACCAACTCATCCCTGAAGTGTCTGCAGAGACCGTGTCAATTAGTCTACCCTCTGAAATTGCTCATCGACATGGCATCCTCAATGGATCCATCTCCGGCGTGATGACTTCGATATTGCGAATATTCCTATTTAATAATTGTTTAATTGACACGCCATCCTCAATAAACCTGTCTCCGGCGTGATGCCTCCGATCTTTCGAATATTCCGATCTAATATTACTTCTGACCTGTAAGGCTGCCAAAATAATAATCATACACTGTTTGTTAATTGGCCAGAGGAGAACTGGCACCCCGACTGAGCCTGGTTTCTCCCAAGGTTTATTTTTCTCCATTAGGACACCTGATGGAGTTTTGGTTCCTTGCCACTGTCGCCTTTGGCTTGCTCAGTTGGGGACACTACATTTTCAAATAAATATCCAAATAAATGTAATTACTAAACTAAATTATATCAACTACATTACTTGAATATATATGATAATTGAAATGAGCTGATGACATCACCGTTTTCTCCAGAGCGGCTGTACAGCCGAATCAAATTCTGTTCATTATTTTCCTGTTTAACACTGTGAAGCTGCTTTGAAACAATCTGCATTGTAAAAAGCGCTATATAAATAAAGGGGACTTGACTTGACTTGACTTGATCTGTTGTAAAGACCAGGTTTTAAGAATTTCCAAACTTTCTGTCATATAATGCTCTGGGAAAAGTCATCCATGCCTTCATAACTTCTCGCCTAGACTATTGTAATTCTCTCTACTTTGGTGTCCCTCTGACACTGGTGGCACGGCCTCAGATGGTCCAAAATGCAGCGGCTAGGCTGCTTATGAACACAAAAAAGCGTGAACACATTACACCTGTCCTAGCCTCCTTGCACTGGCTTCCAGTCCAGTTTAGGATACAATTTAAAATACTGCTGATGGTTTTTAAAGCTCTTCACGCCCTGGCCCCCGGCTACATAGCTGGTATTATTCATCCCCATGGAGCCCCCAGGTCCCTTAGATCTTCCAGCCAAGGTCTTCTCCACGTCCCACGGTCCCGGCTTAAGTAAAAAGGTGACTTTTCTGTTGCTGGCCCTCAGCTGTGGAACCACCTGCCACCTGACATCAGAAATGCCCCTTCAATTACAATATTCAAAACCAGGCTCAAAACTCACTTATTTACATTGGCCCTTATTTACACTTATTTTAATTGTCTGTTATGTCTGTAAAGTGTTTATCTTTTGATGTCGTCTTAGCTTAAATCCTTGATCTGTAAGTGTATTTATTTTATTGTATTATTCTGTGGCTATTGCGCTATGTACAGTACGAGCTGTGTTTAAATGTGCTATTGTTACGATCCTGTCTTCTATTTTTTTACTTGAGGATGTGATTGGCTGCAGACTTCACTCCTAATTGATTAATTTATGGGCGGAGAGTGTAAACGTTTTAGTAACCTGCTCATCAGTAGTTCCTCTGGGGGAGCGTCGTTTGCTCCAGATTGTTATGTTTTAGTTTGTTTATCATTTATCAACATTCCTCACCTATTGGATTATTATTATTCCCTTTATTGTTTAAATCCCTAGACATTGTGTTATATTTCTGTAACAGATCACTATTTTTATTTAATAAATAATCTTGCAAGTCAAACCATTTGTTTGCATGTGTGATCCTCTTTATGTGACGGTCAAGAACGAGCTGGCCATGACAGCTATAAAAATACATTTTACTTACTTACTCACTCAATCCATTCGTTCAAACCCCTGATTCATTCAGGCATGAAACAAGTGCATCATTTGAATCATCCACTCAATCGATTGGTTCAAAGCGGTGACTGTCGTTATGAACGAATCATTGGGTCTGTTTGCACTGGGTATTAGATGCACCTCTGGGGGGTATTCCAGAAAGCAGGTTATGTGACATACCCGGGTATGTTTGAGAGTAAGTAAGCAGATAACCTCCACTTTCGGTTCCAAAAACGGAGGTAACTTTCAGGGTATGTAAGTAGCCATGTCAACTCACTCTCTGAACATAACCTGCTCCAGAGCCACGGTTAGTTTGCTTAAGAGGTATTCAGATGCGTGTTATATAATTAAAATAGTTAAATTAATATATCTAAATGTGTTATATAGTTACAGTTATAATATACAACATTATATATGAATTCTAAAGCACTATTACAACAAGGTAATGTTTAAATGTTATTTCATTTCTAATATATTTATTATTCATTTTTTTATCATCTCACGGATCTGCATTCAATTAATTAGCATCAAACAAACAATATAATCCCTATTCTCAGTGAATAAAGATTACTTATTAAATGAAGAGATTGAAAAAATGATTGCACAACCACCAAATAGGTGGCGATGTGCACTAAGTAGGTTATGTAACTCGCCATTAAACAAAAGAAGAAGAGGAAGTAGAACGGCGCGCTCTTTCTTAGCGTCTGTTTCCATGGTGAATCATCGATTCGTCGCTCTGTTGAGAATGTCTTGTGTGTTCACGGTTAACACACTCTGAGTTGTCTGAACTCACTCCCGGACTCGTTTTTGGAACCAGCACACCTCGAGTAAGCAGGGTTTTGGTTAATCAACCAAGAGTTAAGGGTATATGTGACGGTAAGTTAACCTTGCTTTCTGGAATACCCCCCAGATGCAACTCGTGTGACTCCATGTGATCGGATTTCCTCGAGAACCGAAGTGCGATTTCAAAGCTAATCTGTGTGTTTTGGTTCAACGCGGCGAAGTTTGGATCTCTTGTTTTGGTTCCTCTGTATAGGAATAACATTCGGGGTGAAATCAAACTTCACTAATTTGTCATTTAGCTGATGTTTTGATGATTATAGACCTCTATCATAGACCTCTTTGGCTTGCCTTCCATTGTTAGTGTTTAGACATGTTAAACATGTCCATTTGTTTTTAGTAGGGCAGTCAGTTATATGTTATAAAACATATGTGATAGAAAACTGATGCTGCACATGCACACGTCATAATAACCTAAGAGCTCGAATTACTTCAATATTCAGTGTTTAACTGCTTCAATCTCTATGTTATTGTGATCATGTGTCAGTCTCATTGTTATGAACAGCGTTCAGGTGAAGAATGATTTTTTTATTCTTATAGTTTGTCTACATCAGATGAAAGATGCAGAAATAAAATAAACAGAATTAAACATGAAGTGAATATGTTTGTCAGTATTGATCTGTTTGTGTGGCAGACAATCACAAGGTTAAATTCTAAGATGTAAAACTTTCCTGAGCCTCAGGCATAACATTGTGACCACCTTCCTAATATTGTGTTGGTCCCCCTTTTGCTGGCCCGTCGAGGCATGTACTCCACTAGACCCCTGAAGGTGTGCTGTGGTATCTGGCACCAAGATGTTAGCACCAGATCCTTTAAGTCCTGTAAGTTGCGAGGTGAAGCCTCAATGGATTGGACTTGTTTGTTCAGCACATCCCACAGATGCTCAATTGGATTGAGATCTGGGGAATTTGGAGGCCAAGTCAACACCTCAAACTCGTTGTTGTGCTCCTCAAACCATTCCTGAACCATTTGTGCTTTGTGGCAGGAGCATTATCCTGCTGGAAGAGCCACAGCCACCAGGGAATACCATTTCCATTAAAAAGGCTGTACATGGTTTTAACAATGCTTAGGTAGGTGGTACGTGTCAAAGTAACATCCACATGGATGGCAGGACCCAAGGTCTGACACCTTTCTATCAGAACCAGCATTAACTTCTTGAGCAATCTGAGCTCCAGTAGCTCGTCTGTTTGATCGGACCACACGGGCCAGCCTTCGCTCCCCACGTGCATCAATGAGCCTTGGCCGCCCATGACCCTGTCGCCGGTTCTCCACTGTTCCTTCCTTGGAGCACTTTTGATAGATCCTGACCACTGCAGACCGGGAACACCCCACAAGAGCTGCAGTTTTGGAGATGCTCTGACCCAGTCGTCTAGCCATCACAATTTGGCCCTTGTCAAACTCGCTCAAATCCTTACGCTTGCCCATTTTTCCTGCTTCTAACACATCAACTTTGAGGACAAAATGTTCACTTGCTGCCTAATATATCCCACCCACTAACAGGAGCCGTGATGAAGAGATCATCAGAGTTATTCACTTCACCTGTCATAATGTTATGCCTGATTGGTGTATATATATAATTTTACAGTGGCCGTCTTTGTATCACCATGGAACACATCAGTTTTTGATCCTGAACTGAGATACTGAGATTTCTGTAAACACTCGTAGTGCACATGACAAAAAGATAAACTTGCGTCACATGATACGGTAGTAGCTGGAGTGAGGATTTCTGGGAGTCATCCGTTGTGTGTGACCCCGTGACCTCTCAGGTTGGGATAATTAAACCCGAAGCACCTACGGCCTCTGTCTCTCCTCAGAGCTCTTTGTGGCCTTGGACGCGACTTTCGCTCCATGTTACTGCAATTACCTCCTGCAGAAATGACCGTCCGCTCCTCTCTGAACCACGAGACCCTCGCGGCTCCATAATGCCCGTCGGGACTTACAAGGTTTCACTAAATTGCTTTGGCCAGTGGTGTATGCAGTGATGTGCTCAAAAAAACATCCGGGAGAAACCCGACGGCAGCTCAGGTGTTTGGACGCGGATGGAGAACTGTAAAGAACTGCAGCTCGTGTCGCACGGCCTCTTGAATTAATAAACAGAGAGAGAGACATGCAGATAGAGTGAAGGTGTCAGGGAGAGAGAGACGGCAGGGACGGTTCATTCTTTTCAGAAGATACATGGTGCATTAGTGTTTCCATTTAATGGTTCAATAAGAGCTCTCTAAAGGGATATTGTTTCCATTTGCTTATTGGTCCATTCATTATTCCAGCAGACGCCTGTGTGACTTTAACATGCATCTCACCCTGGGAAAGCATATTAAAGAGAAAAAAAGAGAGAAAGAGAAAGATAAAGTGCATGTCGACCCAAGAAAGAGGGCTGAGGTTCATGAACACACACACTAACATACACACACACACTCACACACGGATGCCGGATAGCGTCAGTCTTTGTTTACAGAGCACGGCCTCAGCGGGTGAAACTGAACTGCGTCTCTAAAGCACACAGAGCCAGATATCACAGATGTCATGATGTTTCTGCACACACACGCACTCTCACACACACCATCTTGTTTTACAGACACTAAGGCCAGCACTGTGTGTGTTTCTCTAGTTTTTCTTTTTTTTCCTGTGTGTGTGAGTGTGTCAGTGCGTATGTGAGTGCGTGTGAGTGCGTGTGTGTGTGTGTGTGTGTGTGTGTGAGAGTGTGTGTGTGTATGTGAGTGTGGCAAGTCAAGTCACCTTGATTTATATAGCGCTTTTTACAATACAGATTGTTTCAAAGCAGCTTCACAGTGATAACAGGAAAATAATGCAACAAAGTTTGTTTTGGCTGTACAGCAGATCTAGATGAAAATAGTGTCATAATCCATCTTCAGTACCCAGACAGCAGCATAGTGTCGGCCCAGCTCTGGTACGTGTTGAATCCACATGTACCAGATGTGGCCCGGATCTGGGCTGACACTATGCTGCTGTCTGGATAAGTTTATTGATGGATCATTTCTATTGTAAAAAATATATTGAGTTCATTTATCTGTACAGCCGCTCTGGAGAAAACATTGATTTGTCATCGTCCAGCTCATGTAGTGTCAATGCGGGAGGATCAGTAATATAGTTGAATATTTAATGTCCCCAACTGAGCAAAAAGCCAAAGACAACAGAGGCGACGGTGGCAAGGAACCAAAACTCCACCAGGAGACAGAATGGAGAAAAAAACCTTGGGAGAAACCAGGCTCAGTCGCTCAGTTCTCCTCTGGCCAATGAACAAACAGTGTGTGATTATGATTCAGGCAAACATTACAGGTCAGAGGTCAGATCGGGATCTGTAGCATTTAAATATTCATCCAGTTCTGTTTGCTTGAAGATCGATTCATCCCGCCGGTATGGAAACAAATTTGTTGAGGATCAGTGCCACTGGCTGTTGTATCGATGAGGCCTTCTGACACTTCAGGGATGTGTTGTGGTCGTGTCTAGTGCAGGTCCACCATCTGATCTGGATACGGCCCGGTTTTGTAAACCTCAGGATAAACAGAGATACTAAAATTAGCGTAGATGCCATTCTTTTTACACTATATTGCGAAAAGTATTGGGACACCCCTCCAGATGACTGAGTTCAGGTGTTCAATCCCTTCATGGCCACAGGTGTATAAATCAAGCACTAGGCATGCAGACGCTTCTACAAACATTTGTGAAAGAATGGGTCGCTCTCAGGAGCTCAGTGAACTCAAGCGTGGTACCGTGATAGGTTGCCACCTGTGCAATAAGTCCATTCCTGACATTTCCTCACTACTAAATATTCCACGCTCAACTGTTAGTGGGATTATAACAAAGTGGAAGCAATTGGGAACAACAGCAACTCAGCCACGAAGTGATAGGCCACGTAAAATCACAGAGCGGGGTCAGCGCATGCTGAGGGTCACAGTGCGCAGAAGTCGCCAACTTTCTGCAGAGTCAATAGCTACAGACCTCCAAACTTCTGTGGCCTTCAGATGAGCTCAAGAACAGTGTGTAGAGAGCTTCATGGAATGGGTTTCCATGGCCGAGCAGCTCATCCAAGCCTTACATCACAAAGAGCAATGCAAAGCGTGGGATGCAGTGGGGTAAAGCACGCCGCCACTGGACTCTAGAGCAGTGAGACGTGTTCTCTGGAGTGACCAATCACGCTTCTCTGTCTGCCAATCCCATGGACGAGTCTGGGTTTGGCGGTTGCCAGGGGAACGGGACTTGTCTGACTGCATTGTGCCAAGTGTAAAGTTTGGTGGAGGGGGGATTATGGGGTGGGGTTGTTTTTCAGGGGTTGGGCTTGGCCCCTTAGTTCCAGTGAAAGGAACTCTTAATGCTTCAGCATACCAAGACATTTTGGACAATTTCATGCTCCCAACTTTGTGGGAACAGTTTGGGGACGGCCCCTTCCTGTCCCAACATGACTGCGCTCCAGTGCACAAAGCGTCGGTCCATAAAGACATGGATGAGCGAGTTTGGTGTGGAGGAACTTGACTGGCCTGCACAGAGTCCTGACCTCATCCCGATAGAACACCTTTGGGATGAATTAGAGCGGAGACTGCGAGCCAGGCCTTCTCGTCCAACATCAGTGCCTGACCTCACAAATGCATTACAATAATCTAGCCTTGAGGTCATGAACACATGAACTAACTTTTTCGTATTTGTCATTGAGAGCATATGTCGTAATTTAGATATATTTTAAAGATGGAAGAATGCGGTTTTACAGATGCAAGAAACGTGGCTTTCAAATGCAATATTGCTACCTTTTTATGATTGGCCGATTTACTGTAGGTGGGTGGAGTAAAACAAGGTAAAGTAAGCCAATTGAAAGATTTAAAGGGTGAGATTTCAATAAATATTCATATTTTTTGAGCACAAACTTAATATGTGCTGGATTGATTGAGTTTTATCTTGCAGATGTCCAACTTTACATGTTCATGCAAGAATGAGCAATATTACAGGAGTGTCACAATGTTCATAATCATGTCCTAATGTGAGCTCAGCCTCGGAAATATAGACGCTCTCTCATATGAATGTGCAGTGGAAATGAGATGCCAAGCCCTGATTGAAGATGAAGACGTCTGACAGTGAATGGCATGATGTGGATGTAGATCAGGTCTGCTTCAGGCACGTCTGCTCCGAATACTATTAGCAATCCAGTATATGTTAAAAGAATAGGCCTATATAAGAAGATTTGTACTGATTTACTGATTAAGTCTTATTTTTCTTTAGTATTTGTATATATTTATTGTAATGTAAACTTTTCTGTTATGTCATGTTTACATCATGTGTGATCTATTTTAAAGTAATACCATGTTTTGTCATTTCTGTAAATGCCCAACAACCACTGTCTCTATTTCTTTATTTTTATAGGTTTATGCCAATAGTTGGTGATAAATATAGTAGGCCTATGTTTTTAAGTAATTAAGCGAGTCATTCACTGCCGAACCGAACCCGTCCCTTCCCGGACACCGTCCTCTTACGCGTTCTTTCCCATGTTAACACGCATACTAGAGCGCGCGTTTGACTTTTGCGCATGAACCTGCGTTCAGAGACACGGCGCTCGAGCTGAAAGAAGTTCAACTTTTAAAAGTAATGCACACATTATATTTAAGAGAAACAGCATATTCATTATTTGACATACTTCGCTTTAATATAACTGTATGAATGGTGTCTATGAACATCATGCACCGGAATGTTAATAATGTTTATTTCTCAGAATCCGCAAATCATTAGTTGTGCGCGGCTCTATAGTGGTGTGATGAGAGGCTGGGGTTTGGTGACACGCGCTAATCTGGACTCAGTCCAGCTCGTTTGAGTCGAAACGGCTCAGTATGGACTGTAGGCGCAGGATCTAAACATCATCAGTCGCGTTCTCGTGTTTCGGGAGAGGAACGCTGATCTACAGCATCTGTGCTCGCGCGTCGCGTCGCTCTGACTGCAGCTCGGCTTCGCCCGCGGCGCGGGGCGGGGCGTGTCTCTGTGGGCGGGTTCGCGCGCGTTGCTGATGTGAGGACGCAGGTGACGCGGCGCTCATCAGCTCCCGTCGGAAGACGCGCAGTATCGAGACGCGTTGCGCTCTGAAGGATACTGGACATTATTCCCTAGATTCCAGAGAAAACCGCAGGAGTTTCGGAAGAGGGAGAGACGGAGACGCATGGAGAAAATTCCGAAGGTAAAGAGCTGATTGATCATTGTGTGTGTGTCTGTGTGTTCGTTATTGGTTCTCTCTGATCAGCATCATGACGATGTGTCCAATTTTACACACATGAGCTGCTGAAGAGCATCCTCATCCTGTGTGTGTGTGTGTGTGACTGGAGGTGATCTCTTGTTTCGGGCTCTGGAATCATGATGATGGTTACAGAAGAGAATCGGTGGATGCGTGTGGAGGAAGTCATTGACGAATCCTTCTAATGATCAGAGCATCGATCACTCATATGTGTCTCGACACACATTTGACATGCTGTTTTATGCAGTTTCGAGAGAAACAACACAATGTTTCCCTCCACAATCTCAACACTGTTCGTGTGAGACGCGCGCGCTCGGACACAAGTTAGTTGTGTGTGGCGTTGACAGTCGTTGTGTCGTTGTGTTCTTCTTGCCTGTATTATGTTCGTTTAAATGGCCTGTGTGTGATTTCACATTGAGTTCATGAGTTCATGTTTAGTGAGGATGATGAGTGTGAGCGCGCGCAGCTCCTCCGCTGGGGTGCGATATACGACCTCACTGAGACAACCCGCAGAGCACACACACACACACACACACACACACACACACACACACACACGCGATGTCTTTACACGAAGAGAGGAGGATGGTGACAGTGTGCAAGATTTATATCTAGCCAGTGTGTGTGTGTTTTTTACAGGCTTATCTTTATCTGCCCTTTTCTAATAAACCCCTCAAGTTCAGAAACCCCTTTGTGATCATTTACTAATAATAATAACTGAGGCGTTTCTCTTGCAATTGGGCCCAAAATCTGAAAATGTCCTTGCAAAAAACACTGTGTAATGTGATGGTGCGTGTTTGTGTGCTGATACTCTGGCTTTCCCATGATGTGTCATTAGTATGCTAATGATATATCAATGTGTGATTGATTTAGTAGGGTATTGATGGCCCTGTGTAGCGTGTTCAGTGTGTGTACAGTGTGCGTGCCTAGTGTGTCCAGTGCGCGTGTTCAGTGCATGTCCAGTGCGTGTGTCCAGTGCGTGTGTCCAGTGCATGTCCAGTGCGTGTCCAGTGTGCGTTCAGTGCATGTCCAGTGTGTGTGTCCAGTGTGTTTTTCCAGTGCGTGTGTCCAGTGCGTGTCCAGTGTGTGTCCAGTGTGTGTCCAGTGCGTGTCCAGTGCGCGTGTCCAGTGCGCGTGTCCAGTGCATGTCCAGTGCGTGTCCAGTGTGCGTTCAGTGCATGTCCAGTGTGTGTGTCCAGTGTGTTTTTCCAGTGCGTGTGTCCAGTGCGTGTCCAGTGCGTGTCCAGTGCGCGTGTCCAGTGCGCGTGTCCAGTGCTTGTCCAGTGCGCGTCTAGTGCGTTTAGAGCGCATGTTCAGAGAACGTGTCCAGTGCGTGTCCAGTGCGCGTGTCCAGTGTGTGTCCAGTGCGTGTCCAGTGCGTGTCCAGTGCGTGTCCAGTGCGTGTCCAGTGCGTGTGTCCAGTGCGCGTGTCCAGTGCTTGTCCAGTGCGCGTCTAGTGCGTTTAGAGCGCATGTTCAGAGAACGTGTCCAGTGCGTGTCCAGTGCGCGTGTCCAGTGCATGTCCAGTGTGTGTCCAGTGCGTGTCCAGTGCGTGTCCAGTGCGTGTCCAGTGCGTGTGTCCAGTGCGCGTGTCCAGTGCGCGTGTCCAGTGCTTGTCCAGTGCGTGTCTAGTGCGTTTAGAGCGCATGTTCAGAGAACGTGTTCAGAGAGTTGAGTTATGGACGTGTGTGACATGACCCAGAGTGCGTGTCTAGTGTGTCCAGTGCGCGTGTCCAGTGCGTGTCCAGTGTGCGTGTTTCCAGTGCGTGTCCAGTGCGTTTAGAGCGCATCTTCAGAGAACGCGTTCAGTGCGTGTTCAGTGTGCGTGTCCAGTGCGTGTCCAGTGTGTGTCCAGTGCGCGTGTCCAGTGCATGTCCAGTGCGTTTAGAGCGCATGTTCAGAGAACGTATTCAGAGAGTTGTGTTATGGACGTGTGTGACATGACCCAGAGTTCAGTGCGTGTGTTCAGTGTACGTGCCTAGTGTGTCCAATGTGCGTGTCCAGTGCGCGTGTCCAGTGCGTGTCCAGTGCGCTTTCAGTGCGTGTCTAGTGTGTCCAGTGCGCTTTCAGTGCGTGTCCAGTGCGCTTTCAGTGCGTGTCCAGTGCGCGTGTCCAGTGCGTGTCCAGTGCGCTTTCAGTGCGTGTCTAGTGTGTCCAGTGCGCTTTCAGTGCGTGTCCAGTGCGCTTTCAGTGCGTGTCCAGTGCGCGTTCAGTGCGTGTCTATTGTGTCCAGTGTGCGTGTCCAGTGCGTGTCCAGTGCGCGTTCATTGCACGTTCAGTGTGTTTAGAGCGCATGTTCAGAGAGTTGTGTTATGGACGTGTGTGACGTGACCCAGAGTTCAGTGCGTGTGTTCAGTGTACGTGTCTAGTGTGTCCAGTGCGCGTGTCCAGTGCGTGTTCAGTTTGTGTCTAGTGTGTCCAGTGCGTGTTCAGTGCGTGTCTAGTGTGTCCAGTGCGCGTGTCCAGTGCATGTCCAGCGTGCGTGTTTCCAGTGCGTGTCCAGTGCGCGTGTCCAGTGCATGTCCAGTGCGCGTCCAGTGCGTTTAGAGCGCATGTTCAGAGAACGTGTTCAGAGAGTTGTGTTATGGACGTGTGTGACATGACCCAGAGTTCAGTGCGTGTGTTCAGTGTACGTGTCTAGTGTGTCCAGTGCGTGTGTCCAGTGCGCGTCCAGTGCGTGTCCAGTGTGCGTTCAGTGCGTGTCCAGTGCACGTTCAGTGCGTGTCTAGTGTGTCCATTGCGCGTGTCCAGTGCGCGTTCAGTGCGTGTCCAGTGCGCGTGTCCAGTGCGCGTGTCCAGTGCACGTGTCCAGTGCGCGTGTCCAGTGCATGTCCAGTGCGCGTCCTGTGCGTTTAGAGCGCATGTTCAGAGAACGCGTTCAGAGAGTTGTGTTATGGACGTGTGTGACATGACCCAAAGTTCAGTGCGTGTGTTCAGTGTGCATGTCTAGTGTGTCCAGTGCGTGTGTCCAGTGCGCGTGTCCAGTGCGTGTCCAGTGCGTGTCCAGTGTGCGTTCAATGCGTGTCCAGTGCACGTTCAGTGCGTGTCTAGTGTGTCATGTGTGACATGACCCAAAGTTCAGTGCGTGTTTTTTCATTGTGCATGTCTAGTGTGTCCAGTGTGCGTGTCCAGTGCGCGTGTCCAGTGCGCGTGTCCAGCGTGCGTGTTTCCAGTGCGTGTCCAGTGCGTTTAGAGCGCATGTTCAGAGAACGTGTTCAGTGCGTGTCCAGTGCGCGTGTCCAGTGCATGTCCAGTGTGTGTCCAGTGCGCGTGTCCAGTGCGCGTGTCCAGTGCGCGTCCAGTGCGTTTAGAGCGCATGTTCAGAGAACGTGTTCAGAGAGTTGTGTTATGGACGTGTGTGACATGACCCAGAGTTCAGTGCGTGTGTTCAGTGTACGTGTCTAGTGTGTCCAGTGCGTGTGTCCAGTGCGCGTCCAGTGCGTGTCCAGTGTGCGTTCAGTGCGTGTCCAGTGCACGTTCAGTGCGTGTCTAGTGTGTCCATTGCGCGTGTCCAGTGCGCGTTCAGTGCGTGTCCAGTGCGCGTGTCCAGTGCGCGTGTCCAGTGCACGTGTCCAGTGCGCGTGTCCAGTGCGCGTGTCCAGTGCGCGTTCAGTGCGTGTCTAGTGTGTCCAGTGCGCGTGTCCAGTGCATGTCCAGTGTGTGTCCAGTGCGCGTGTCCAGTGCGCGTGTCCAGTGCGCGTCCAGTGCGTTTAGAGCGCATGTTCAGAGAACGTGTTCAGAGAGTTGTGTTATGGACGTGTGTGACATGACCCAGAGTTCAGTGTGTGTGTTCAGTGTACGTGTCTAGTGTGTCCAGTGCGTGTGTCCAGTGCGCGTCCAGTGCGTGTCCAGTGTGCGTTCAGTGCGTGTCCAGTGCACGTTCAGTGCGTGTCTAGTGTGTCCATTGCGCGTGTCCAGTGCGCGTTCAGTGCGTGTCCAGTGCGCGTGTCCAGTGCGCGTGTCCAGTGCACGTGTCCAGTGCGCGTGTCCAGTGCGCGTGTCCAGTGCGCGTTCAGTGCGTGTCTAGTGTGTCCAGTGCGCGTGTCCAGTGCGCGTCCAGTGCGCGTGTCCAGTGCGCATGTCCAGTGCGCGTGTCCAGTGCGCGTGTCCAGTGCGCGTGTCCAGTGCACGTTCAGTGCGTGTCTAGTGTGTCCAGTGCGCGTGTCCAGTGCGTGTCCAGTGCGCGTCCAGTGCGTGTCCAGTGCACATTCAGTGTGTTTAGAGCGCATGTTCAGAGAGTTGTGTTATGGACGTGTGTGACACGACCCAGTGTTTTCTGAGCAGTGCCTGAGCAGGGTTACTCACCCTTATGAGTATGTCTAGCTTCTCATGTTTTTTTTCCCACTAGAAAAGTAACATAATGCACTGATTATTTGATTATTTTGTTCATCTGTCATTGAATGTCTCAGGGAGTTCAGTCTTAAGTCTTGAACACTGAGGTTCTAAAGCTACTCAAACTATATAAATTGTGAAAACAAGTAAATATAATTATCAATAATAATGGCTGCATAGTATAGTGAAGATGAAGTGAAGTAGAGGAGATTCACAACCCTTTCAGATCTGAGTAGCTCTTTTTCCAAACAAACAGCGGATGTTAAATTCACATTTTCCTTATGTTTGAGTAATGTTTTTTTGTCCTTGTTGTTGTGATTTTCTGTGGGTTGTGAGAGGGTGTTTATGGTCTTTTCCTCCGTACTGAGCAGGACAGAAGCTTAGTCTGAATGGATTTATGTTAAAATGCGTTTGGCCTAATTAAGATCTTGTTCTATTTCACCGGCCGATCTCTCAGGCTCCTGCAGGATATTTGTGTGTTTGTTTCTTAGTCAAACGTATTTAAATAGCACTTTTCATTATCTCCATGCCTTATTGATGCATTTAGCGGACTTATTTTTGTGACTGTATAAATCAAACAGTTGAGATTTGTTAATAAAGTTTTGCACATTTCCCTGTACATGAGTGAACTGTATAGTAGCGAATAGTTCAGCCCGGCTGTGGTGTAACAGTTTTCAGAAGCTTTAGCTGTTAGTTTAGTTCCTGTCAGCTCTTTAAAGTGGGAGATGAGCTCAAAAGCTCTTTTTGTCTTTGAACACTGATCCCGAGCTCGGCGCTGTGCTGTGAAGCTCCAGATTTGACCCGACCTCCTCACCTGTGTGACAGGAGCGTGACCCCGGTGCCGGCGGTTAGCAGCGCACCTAATCTGACTATAATTCCTCTCTCTAACCAGCCAAGTTTCTCTGTCGCCGCCCCGGGTAAAGAGAGGTAAGTGTCTCTAAAACGGGCTGCGTTCACATCACCGACGCTGATTAGTGATACGTGACGGGACTTCAGACGCGTTTGATGAGACGCTGTAGTGACGGAGATGTTGTCTCTTCTCACGTGAATCTCATCGAATAGGCCGTTCCCGAATGACATTTATATCAGCAAAATTCCTGAAACATTGCGTTGGATTTATCCCTGTGAGAACCAGTTTATTCAGTTAACAGAAATTCCTAACAAAGTTAAATCACATAAAGTTTTGAACAAAAATACCTGATATTGTTTTCCATACATGAAGAACAAACAAATGGCCATTTTATTATTGTAATTGCTGTGAAAAGAGAATCAGAAGAAAATCACACAGAATGTATACGAGAATAAATAAGGCAAACATATAACCTGTTTTTTGTGGTCAGCGTTGAGCAATTGCTGCCCAAGATTAAAGAGAAACAACACTTTTGAATGGACTGGTGAAGTACAGTGATTTTAATAATGGCAGCCAGAGAACTCAAAGGGGTTTAATTTCAGTAATTGTGGTGCGGCGGCTCGGGACGATTGGGCTGAAATAACAGCAGCTGGATCGTCAGAAACACTCTGATCTGAGTTTCTTTCACTTAAGAGAAATTTCTCATGCCAGCTGCACCTGGAGTTGAAAGCGAATTCCCTCCATTTCATTTAAGGAGAATCTGAAAAATCAATCCAGAACGGCTGAGTGACGAGATGTGGAGATTTCACCACGTTCACAGTGAACTGATTAACACCAGAGCGTTGCTGAATGATTCATTCGGAAGCTTTGAGAAACACTGAACCTGTAATGCAGTGTCGTTTTGCAGCTCGCGCTGAACAACATTTGATGTTGCACTTAAAGAGCAACTTAAAGGCAGTATATTTTAAATGTTTGTTGTAATGGCATGTTTTTATGAATGAAGGTCAGTATCACTGATGTCTCTATGAAACATTAATGATACACATTCAACATTACAGTATAACTGAAAGCTATATCAATTTCAACATTTATTAGGCTTTAAAGAATAACTTTTAATTTAAGTGAACTTAAAACAATCCTCACATGAACCCATTATAATAAATGTCATATTTACCTGTGGCCTTCATATATACTCAATATGCAGAAAGATTGTTCTTTGAACATTAATGACACACATCATTAGTGGCTGCTGTCACTTTAAGATCTGAAACTGACATGGATCTGACCACTGTGAGTGTGTGTGTGTGTGTGTGTCAGAAACAGCAGTGAACGGCTTCTTGTGTGTGTTTAATGCTGTAAAAGTATCAGTTTGTGAAGAAGAAAATGATTATCTGAAAATATGATCTGTATGTGGTTCTAAAACTATTATTATAACATGCTGGACTGCTATAATTAATGATATATTGGTATTAATTGATATTTGTCTGAAAACATTCTTCAGTTGTTCAGTCACAAGATGAAATTTGTGCTGATGATTAATTGTTATACAAATAACTGTGATTAATGATTTGATTCTGGTTTGTTTGTCACTTGCAGTGGCAGCCTAATATTTTCCATATATATATTTTTTGTTACTTGGAATTGTATATAATATAGCATTACAATAATATATGAATTACTTTAATGCAGTGAAAAATAATATAATATAATGTCAGTCTTCGTCTGGTATGAAGGAAGATCTTTGATCTTTAATTATGAACTGCACAATTATTGTAGTTATCCTGCATTATTGTGATTATAATAACCACGATCATACGATTAATCAGCAGTTGTGGCAGCTCTACTCAGCATGTCTGTAAAATTAACTGCCGCCATGCATTTTTTCTCATTTGAAAGCATATGCACCGTTTTCTGAGGTGCAGTTTGTCTGACAGAGCGGCGTCGGACGGTCTCACACACGAGTGTGAGAAAAATCCTGACAAGAACAGAGCGATTACAGATCCTGCTGTTTCACGAGGGTGGAGATCTGACTGTGCAGCGCTGGTTAAAGTATTTCCTTTAGTGAGGATCTGACCTGCAATAACACAAGAAGAAATAAACCGAAGGACTGACCTGCGGCAGTTACTCGAACATGCAGAAAGGCTAGTTAGTGTGTGTGTGTGTCTCTGCAGTGCTGCTGCTGATTCAGCGTTTCTCTTCAATTCTGTGTGTGTGAGTTCACTTCAGCACTCCCAGTTTACCTCTCTCTCACACACACACTGTCTCACACACACGCACACACACTACCCCTACCGCTAAACCTACCCATCACACACACAAACACACACACTACCCCTACCCCTAAACCTACCCATCACACACACACACACACACACACAAACACTACCCCTACCCCTAAACCTACCCATCACACACACACACACACACACAAACACTACCCCTACCCCTAAACCTACCCATCACACACACACACACACACACTACCCCTACCCCTAAACCTACCCATCACACACACACACACACACACACACACGCACTACCCCTACCCCTAAACCTACCCATCACACACACACACACACACACACACACACACACACACACACACACACACACACACTACCCCTACTCCTAAACCTACCCATCACACACACACACTACCCCTACCCCTAAATCTACCCATCACACACACACACTACCCCTACCCCTAAACCTACCCATCACACACACACACTACCCCTACTCCTAAACCTACCCATCACACACACACACACACTACCCCTACCCCTAAATCTACCCATCACACACACACACTACCCCTACCCCTAAACCTACCCATCACACACACACACTACCCCTACCCCTAAACCTACCCATCACAGGAGACATTCTGCATTTTTACCTTTTCAAAAAACATCACTTAGTATGAATTACACTCACCTAAAGGATTATTAAGAACACCTGTTCAATTTCTCATTAATGCAATTATCTAATCAACCAATCACATGGCAGTTGCTTCAATGCATTTAGGGGTGTGGTCCTGGTCAAGACAATCTCCTGAACTCCAAACTGAATGTCAGAATGGGAAAGAAAGGTGATTTAAGCAATTTTGAGCGTGGCATGGTTGTTGGTGCCAGACGGGCCGGTCTGAGTATTTCACAATCTGCTCAGTTACTGGGATTTTCACGCACAACCATTTCTAGAGTTTACAAAGAATGGTGTGAAAAGGGAAAAACATCCAGTATGCGGCAGTCCTGTGGGCGAAAATGCCTTGTTGATGCTAGAGGTCAGAGGAGAATGGGCCGACTGATTCAAGCTGATAGAAGAGCAACTTTGAGAGGCTACAATTTGCACGAGCTCACCAAAATTGGACAGTTGAAGACTGGAAAAATGTTGCCTGGTCTGATGAGTCTCGATTTCTGTTGAGACATTCAGATGGTAGAGTCAGAATTTGGCGTAAACAGAATGAGAACATGGATCCATCATGCCTTGTTACCACTGTGCAGGCTGGTGGTGGTGGTGTAATGGTGTGGGGGATGTTTTCTTGGCACACTTTAGGCCCCTTAGTGCCAATTGGGCATCGTTTAAATGCCATGGCCTACCTGAGCATTGTTTCTGACCATGTCCATCCCTTTATGACCACCATGTACCCACCCTCTGATGGCTACTTCCAGCAGGATAATGCACCATGTCACAAAGCTCGAATCATTTCAAATTGGTTTCTTGAACATGACAATGAGTTCACTGTACTAAAATGGCCCCCACAGTCACCAGATCTCAACCCAATAGAGCATCTTTGGGATGTGGTGGAACGGGAGCTTCGTGCCCTGGATGTGCATCCCACAAATCTCCATCAACTGCAAGATGCTATCCTATCAATATGGGCCAACATTTCTAAAGAATGCTTTCAGCACCTTGTTGAATCAATGCCACGTAGAATTAAGGCAGTTCTGAAGGCGAAAGGGGGTCACACAGTAACACAGTATTAGTATGGTGTTCCTAATAATCCTTTAGGTGAGTGTATAAGCTGTTTTCCTCATGGGGACCAAAAAATGTCCCCACAAGGACAAGGATTTCGGATATTGCCATCTTTGTAGGGTTTACCAGGCCACACACACACACACACAGGCATTACTGTTCCTCTGGAGCTCATTCAGTGAGAGCAGGTTCTTTGTGATCAGGCGACTGTAAAGAACACGTATTTCTGTGGCACAATAGAAACAGTTGCTGGTGTCTGGGCTGCCCTGATCTCTGATTGATCTGTTCAGTTTGTGCATCCAGCTCCTTCATTACACCTCTGTTACATTGACCCAGTTGATCTCTCTCTCTCTCTCTCTCTCTTTGTGGCCACTGTGCCTAAAAAGTTTTCTAGTTTCTATCTTTTGTCTCTTTCACCTGTGTTATACGGGTAAGATGTACTAAGATAGCGTTTTGTTGTCCGTCTGCCAGTTTTCTATAACCGGCAGAATGACTTCAGCTGTGAGGGCCTTAGATTTCCTCACACGGCGTCATGCTGTGAAAACAATGTTGCCGCTGTCCACTCTATCAAACGTGCCGCTGTTTTGTGTACATGGTCCTAAAGGATAACAAAGAGATATATTGAATCGGGATGATTTCAACTATGCGGTTTTTGCATCGCATGAAGGGCCTTAGTTGTGGTGAAATAGGACATCTCGTGGGGTTTGTCCGAAAAAAGATGAGAAATCAAAGAAAGTTTCATCGGTTATGGTTGAGAAAGCTGGTGAGGATGAGGAAGTGAGGTCAGTGTAGGAGGTAGCTGAGGAAAACAGTGGACAAAAACCTGCAGATGCTAATTTAATAGATGGAAGAGGTTTCTGTATCTGAAGAAAGGCGTCAGTTAAGTGATGGTCTAGATAGGCAGAATTCTGAAAAGAATCAAGACATGGAGCTGGAAAGAGATGAATGTGTCTTTAAAACACCGCAAAAAAGGAGAAACAGCGCCACTACGGTAAACTGATTAAACTGATGCAGAGAGTAAAACTGACCCTTCAGAATGTAGCATTTATTTTGATCAAACACAAAATGAGTCTTACGGTGTTGATGATATCAAGCTCTTTTTGAGAGTAACAAAGAATGCAAGAAATGTGCGTATTACACAGTACTTTCCTGATTTAGAGCAATTTGTAGAGAAAGCAAAGATTTTTAAGAGCGAAGGTCAGTTTTCTGATCAATTTCTGATTAATGCTGGCAATGACAAGTTGTAAAACTACACTTTCATGAGATGAGGGTTTTCTGTGTGTTTTTTGAATATCCTTTTCTATATCTTGAGAGAATGTCATATTGCTTCTCTTAATTTAAATGGGGCACGAGAAGGTTTGAGTTATATGAGTTAATAAAGGTCAAGAAAATAGATATTCTATTTGCAAGGAAAAACTCCTAGTGATGTTCCTAATGAAGCGGATTGGGCAAGAGAACATGATGGGTTAACCTTTTTTAGGCGTAAGTCATACTTACGAAGTAGAGGAAGTTGTAAAGGCAGATTTTAAAAAATAAGGGCTCAATTTGAAAACGTATTTTATTGTTTTGGTTGTGTTTATGCTCCTACCAATGCAGTTGAAAGAATGTTTTTTTTCTAAATATGTTATGCAAGGCAGTAAGTGATTGTCATACTGAAGATTTGCTCTTAGTTGCAGGAGATTTTAATTGCACTGAAATTGCATTAGATGTTGAGCCTCATATAGCTTCTCGAAAAAGGCTAAAGGAAAGGAAACGCATGATCTTGTAGGAGAAAATTGCATAAAACACAGAGACAATATACATGGGTTCATTATTATAATAATATGTTGTCTCTAGCAAGATTGGACAGATTTTATGGTTTTAGTCATCAACTTAATTCGGACCATAGTTCAGTAGAGTGTGTTCTAACTTTAGGATCCATAAAACCAGAGTGCAATGTGGCATTTTAATAACCTTTTGAGTGATATAGAATTTAGAGATAATTTTAGAACCACAAAATCTGAAAATCTGGGATTATGGAAAGTCGCAAATTAAACAATTGAGTCAACAATATGCTTACAACATCACTAAAGAATTAAATCAAATGAATGGTAAATTTAGAAGATGATATAAAGGAACTTCAAGAATCTATTGGCACTGAACAAAATCAAGAGCTTATTGTAATTTTAGATAGAAAAAAGAATGAATTGGCAGGAATTTTAGACCTGAAAGCACAAGGGGCTATGATCAGATCCCGGTTCAAGAACGTGGAGTGGATGGATATATCTTTTCATTTGGAAAAAGAAAATGGCCAAAAAAAGATAAACCTACCCATTAAGCACACTACTATCTTTGAGCTCATATTATAAAAAGAAAAAAATCATTTATCATCCTACTTGATGTCTTAACCAATTGATGTGTTTGTTCCTATAAACCTCCTGTAATGTCAAGCTAATCAGACCATTGCACACTGAGATATGGGTATCTGTGTGTTCACACCATTTTGAAAGCTGCCTGAAAACTTTCACCAAAAGTGGAGCCCCTTAAATGTGCACTTTTTAGATGTTTAAGCCTTTATTTTGGATAAGTGTAACTTCTTATTGCAAAATTAAGAGATTAATGTTTAGACTTTTGCATATTATAACCTGGAACCTGGAGGTGGGAAGTAATTACAGTTTGATCCAAAATATAGTAACATAGCGCAGATGCTGCAGAACACTGTTAGCTTACTAGCTGTATAAGACTGTGTGCTACACTAATATATTACTGGCTTGTACTTTTAAATCCATTAAAATATACATTTACAGTTTATTGATGTTCTGTGGTTTTACACTGTTGTAATTTTTACAAGAATTACAGAAATTCGGAAGAGGGCGGTAGAATTTGATAAAGAACTGTATAGTGAACTTTTACACGGGTCAAACACCCTTCCTCAGGTGACTCTTCCTCAGGTGACTCTTCCTCAGGTGACTCTCCCTCAGGTGACTCTCCCTCAGGTGACTCTTCCTCAGGTGACTCTCCCTCAGGTGACTCTCCCTCAGGTGACTCTTCCTCAGGTGACTCTTCCTCAGGTGACTCTCCCTCAGGTGACTCTTCCTCAGGTGACTCTTCCTCAGGCGACTCTCCCTCAGGTGACTCTTCCTCAGGTGACTCTTCCTCAGGCGACTCTCCCTCAGGCGACTCTCCCTCAGGCGACTCTTCCTCAGGCGACTCTCCCTGAGGTGACTCTCCCTCAGGCGACTCTCCCTCAGGCGACTCTTCCTCAGGCGACTCTCCCTCAGGTGACTCTCCCTCAGGCAACTCTTCCTCAGGCGACTCTTCCTCAGGTGACTCTCCCTCAGGTGACTCTCCCTCAGGTGACTCTTCCTCAGGTGACTCTTCCTCAGGTGACTCTCCCTCAGGCGACTCTTCCTCAGGCGACTCTCCCTCAGGCGACTCTTCCTCAGGCGACTCTCCCTCAGGTGACTCTTCCCCAGGTGACTCTTCCTCAGGTGACTCTTCCTCAGGTGACTCTTCCTCAGGTGACTCTTCCTCAGGTGACTCTCCCTCAGGTGACTCTCCCTCAGGCGACTCTTCCTCAGGCGACTCTTCCTCAGGTGACTCTTCCTCAGGCGACTCTTCCCCAGGTGACTCTTCCCCAGGTGACTCTTCCTCAGGTGACTCTTCCTCAGGCGACTCTCCCTCAGGCGACTCTCCCTCAGGCGACTCTTCCTCAGGCGACTCTTCCTCAGGTGACTCTTCCTCAGGTGACTCTTCCTCAGGCGACTCTTCCTCAGGTGACTCTTCCTCAGGCGACTCTTCCTCAGGCGACTCTCCCTCAGGCGACTCTCCCTCAGGTGACTCTTCCTCAGGCGACTCTTCCTCAGGTGACTCTCCCTCAGGTGACTCTTCCTCAGGTGACTCTTCCTCAGGTGACTCTCCCTCAGGTGACTCTTCCTCAGGCGACTCTCCCTCAGGCGACTCTCCCTCAGGTGACTCTCCCTCAGGTGACTCTTCCTCAGGTGACTCTTCCTCAGGTGACTCTTCCTCAGGTGACTCTCCCTCAGGTGACTCTTCCTCAGGCGACTCTCCCTCAGGTGACTCTTCCTCAGGTGACTCTTCCTCAGGCGACTCTCCCTCAGGTGACTCTTCCTCAGGTGACTCTCCCTCAGGTGACTCTCCCTCAGGTGACTCTTCCTCAGGCGACTCTCCCTCAGGCGACTCTTCCTCAGGCGACTCTCCCTCAGGCGACTCTTCCTCAGGCGACTCTCCCTCAGGTGACTCTTCCTCAGGTGACTCTTCCTCAGGCGACTCTCCCTCAGGCGACTCTCCCTCAGGTGACTCTTCCTCAGGCGACTCTTCCTCAGGTGACTCTCCCTCAGGTGACTCTTCCTCAGGCGACTCTCCCTCAGGTGACTCTCCCTCAGGTGACTCTTCCTCAGGCGACTCTCCCTCAGGCGACTCTTCCTCAGGTGACTCTTCCTCAGGTGACTCTTCCTCAGGTGACTCTCCCTCAGGTGACTCTCCCTCAGGCGACTCTCCCTCAGGCGACTCTCCCTCAGGCGACTCTTCCTCAGGTGACTCTCCCTCAGGTGACTCTTCCTCAGGTGACTCTTCCTCAGGTGACTCTTCCTCAGGCGACTCTTCCTCAGGTGACTCTTCCTCAGGTGACTCTTCCTCAGGCGACTCTCCCTCAGGTGACTGAAGAGGCAAATGCCGATCTTTGTAGAGAGCTAAAGAGAGCTCTTCAAGGCATGGGATGTGGCAGAGCACCAGATATAAATGGCTTATCTATAGTCTTTTTGGCCTGAGATGGTGCATATCTGCTTGCAGTCATCAACGGAAGTCTAAACCATGGAACGTTAGCACTGAGCTGCCGTAGAGCAGTGCTGACTCTACTGCCAAAGAAGGGACATCATATTGTGATGTTGAAAGTTTGTTGAAGGTAAATGGTGACTTATGTGCCCCCTTTAGTGTTCTTAGAGGTATCAGACAAGGGTGTGCTGTTTCTGGTATGTTATATAGTTTAACAATTGAACCCCTGTTAAGGAAATTCAGAGTTGATTTAAAATGTGTAATTATTCCAAACTGCGAAAAGGCTTTTAAATGATCAGTTTATGCTGATGACATTGTCTTATTTATTAAAGAACAAAGCGATGTGTTAAAGATGACAAAGATTTTTTAAAAAGTGAGGCTATTTTAATTGGAAAGTGGCCGCAAGGACAACCAAGTCTCCCTGCGGGGTTAAAAATTGAGTAGAGATGGGTTTAAATATTTAGGTGTTTATTTGGGAGATGATATAACGGTAAAACATTTTTTTGAGGGGATAGAAGAAAAAATTGTGGGGCGTTTGAATGAATGGAAATGTCTTCTTTCTAACATGTCGTATAGAGGACGGGTGTTAATTATTAATAATTTAGCAGCCTCTACTATTTGGCATTGGTTGGCATGTATAGATTTAGAAAAAAATTAAATCTACATTAGTGAATTTTTGGGGGGATGATTTACATTGGGTTCCACAAAGTGTTTTATATTTGCCTAAAAATGAAGGAGGACAAGGTTTGGTTCATTTACAGAGTAAAGCGGCGGCCATTCGGTTAAAATATGTACAAAGGTTTCTTGATAGTTCTGTAAATGAGAATTGGAGTTTGGTTGCTTCTATTATTTTTAAAAACTTTGAAGGTATGAGTCTGGGTAAGCCCTTGTTTTGGATGAACCCTAAGAAGTTGTCTGTATCTAAGTTACCAATTTTTTATTGTAAAACGTATGGTCACTTTTTAAAGTTTTAAAAAGTGAGAAATCGTACTCTTTGTACTGGACTCTGGACAGTTTTTTACAATCGCTATGACAAATTTTTCAGTGCTTTTAACAGTTTTCCTAAACTCTTAACACACCAACACACCTACAACACACACCTGCCAAAACGGTTCATTTCATGCTGAAAACCACACATTGTAAACTAAACTCCAACACTAATTTTCAAAATACAATAATACGTTAACACAATACACTACGTCTACCAAAACCCTAACACATGTTCTCTTCCAACAGGAATGTTTAGTCAATCATAGCACACTCATAAAAACACTAACATCAGATGGAATCACAGAAACTGCATTATTTTATGTGTCAGGTCTGCCCTTATGCAATAGACAGTATATTTTATTGATCATAGATTGTGTCTTTTGAAGCCTCGCCACATTTCTGTTTTGTTGGGTTTATTAAATGCATGCATTTTGTTGTTTTTTTGCTGCAGAAATTCAATACAAAAATGAATGATCCATCTCAGAGTAGCTTTATAGAATGCCCTTCAGTTTTATTTCATTATCAGCAATCACCGTGTTGACAATAGCAAGTTCCAGAGCTTTCCTCTTCCCCCTGACGGAGGTGTGAATCCTTAGACAGAATACAGTTACAGAGGCCAGAGGCATTGTAATACATGGTAAAATTATTTAAAATTATCATATAAGGAGAAGCCTTTATACAATATCCTATCTGTTGGTTTCTCGTAAAATCTGGATAATGGAAGCCACTGTGTCCGGCTGAGATTTAGCTGTACTCGTTCACCAGCCTCTCTGTATGATATCCTGTGGTCTATGATAGTAGCTCTTATTTCATCAGTTACCCTAATTCTGGCCCTTCTTTGAGCACCACCATGCATTCTAACTCCTCAACCTCTCCCTTGCCCTTGTCCCACTCCTCTCCCTTGTCCTGGTACTCATCTTCCTCCTTCCTTTGTGTTGCTCTGTATTGTTCCTTTTTCACAGAAGATCAGCCCAAAGAGTCCCTCTATTACTGTATACCATATGGCCATGTGATTGAAAGAATCCTAGATGGGAATCAGTTGTGATTTTATATATTTGTAAATCTTCAATCAGCTGTTTCTCAGTAACAGTGGAACAAAATACAGGGGATATATTTGTGTTTCAGTTCACTATATGAACAGCTGTTCACCTTGACTTTAGCCTATAAGGTTAGGTTTAGATCATGGTGTTATCTGTTCTGACATACAGTGTTAAAGCACTGGTACATCTGGCAGTAAAAATCCATTGTTTTGGTCTTGGTTGAGCTTGTGTGTTAAAGCATTTTAAATTTGTGTTAACTGTATGCATTTTGTGTAAAAGCAACAAGAAATGTGTTAATTGTATAGCCTACACAGACAGATGTTGTGCTAACTGTGTTAAGAGTTAAAACAATTGTCATCAGCGTTTGCAAAAAACTGTAAGAAACGTTGATTTGTGGATCACTAGATGTGTCCAATGATGTGTCCTCTCTCTCTGTCTCTCTCTCTTTCTCGCTCTCTCTCTCTCTCTCTCTCTCTCTCTCTCTCTCTCTCGCTCTCTCTCTCTCTCTCTCTCTCTCTCTCTCTCTCTCTCTCTCTCTCTCTCTCTTACTCGCTCTCTCTCTCTCTCTCTCTCTCTCGCTCTCTCTCGCGTGCATGCTGGGAGTGTGTGGAGACACTGTGTCAAAAAAGGTGGTGGTGATGATGAAATCCTTGTTGTATTTCCCTTCAGGAAACGAAAAGACTAAAAGGCTTCTTTGCTCTCTTAGCTTCTTGTTGAACTTAAAGAATACAATCAGTCAGCTAAAGATGGAGCTGGAGATGTTGGTAAAAGGATGACGCATATGAGGTGGACTGGAAAAGAGAGTGGGAGGTCAGCTTTTCCTCAGTCATAAATTACTGGAGGTGTTACTGGCAATTTTATTTTCTAAAAATGTGACTCCAGTATCTTATCTAAAACAACGAAATACAGATGAGTTCTTAGTTTTAGGTGGAGATTTGAATTGCACTGAGAACGATAAAGTAGATCGAAATCATTTGGAAACACATGTTGCGTCTCAAAGGGTTATCAAGCAATTAGTGGAAACTCTCGATCTCTGTGATATTTGGAGAAATATGCATAACAAGTTAAGACAATACACATGGGTTCATTGTAAGGAAAAATCATTGTCTTTAGCACGTCTTGATGGTTTTTACAGCTTCAAGCACCAGTATAATATTTTTAAGTCTTGTAAGTTTAATCCTGTAGGATTCTCAGTGCGGTTCTTTGCTCTGTATTAGTGAGGAATGTCAAGTCAAACAGTGCCTATTGGCATTTTAATACATCTTTGCTTGATGACAAAAATGTTAAAGATAATTTTTTTTTTCTGGGATGTTTTTAAACAACAAAAGTATTAATGTAGCTCTCTACAACAGTGGTGGGATTGCGGGAAAATACTCTTAATGTTAAAGAAAAATAACTCAATCATTGAATACTTTAGAGGCTGAGGTAGCTGATCAAAAAATAACATATTGAAGCTCTGACATCAAAAAAAACTTTATTGGCAAACCTGTTGGACATTAGGATGAGTATGGAGAATGGGAATTCTGTAAAATACTCTGGCCCATCATAGGTGAACAGTGTTTGATGAAAACCTAAAGGTTGCAGAAGGGCAGTTATCACTCGTGGTGATAAAAAAGGTGATCTCCAAAATATTAAATATTGGAGGCCGGTTTCTCTCTCGTGCTCTGAGTATAAAATCCTGTCCACAGCTTTGGCTACAAGATTAAGTCAAATAATAGGGAAGGTGATACACTACGATCAAACATACTGTATACCAAATAGATCCATTTTGGGTTTAATTCCATGATCAGAACAATGTATTGTGAAATTGAGAGTGTGATCAAAATGAATGGCGGTTTGTGTACCTCTTTTAGAGTACAGAGAGGGGTCAGACAAGGCTGTGCCATGTCTGGGTTATTACATGTGCTGGCTATAGAACCCCTGCTTTTTATGTTACGAAGCAAGTTAAAGGGTTTGACATTGCCACTGTGTAATGCTGCTTTTTACTTATCTGCATATGCTGATGATATTGTTTTATTAATGACGGTGATGATGTTCGAATGTTACAACACACTGTTAATGATTTTAAAGGTATTTCATCAGCAATTGTAAATTGGGGAAAAGTGATGCTTTATTGCTTGGGAACTGGGAGGGAGGAAATCCCATTCTACCTGGAGGTTTATTATGGAGCAGAGATGGGTTAAAATAGGCAATGACTCTTTCATGCAGAAGAACTGGGAAGGAATGGCAGATAAAGTAACAGGACGTTTGGAAAAATGGAAATGGCTGCTTCCTCAGTTTTAAAGGACGCACACCTGTTATCAACAATCTTGCGGCTTCCTCCCGGTGGCATAGACTTGCATGTGTTGACCCTCCTGTTGGTCTTTTATCAAAAAAAATGTTTGGGACAATTTACATTGGATCCCTCAAAGTGTCTTGTTTCTGGCTAAAGAAGATGGAGGCCAAGGTCTAGTGCATTTGGCAAGTAGATGTGCTTCAGTTTTTGCAGAAGTTTATGCTGGGATCTGAAAGACTGATATGGAGACCAGTGGCTGACTTGGCCTGGACACTGCTTTGTGTTCCTGTTTTTTTATCGAAGTCTCTTTAAAGTTTGGAGTCTGTTTAAGCATCAGTGGATGGAACCTTTAATAGTGTGGAGCACGTCTCGATA